>OU015491.1:45081703-45406703 GCA_907164885.2 Dolomedes plantarius | reverse complement strand
GGACTAATTCTATATCAGCTATTTTTAAAATTTAATACTTCTTTTAATTTAGTATTTTTTTTCATACAAACAAACACTAGAGTTTGGTTGAATGGAGACTTAGATCTTAATTGGTTGGTTAATTTCTGAGCGTAAAGGTCTCCTTTTGTTACCCGGGAGCTAAAACAGATCCATCTCCCAGCTTCCGTGAGATTCCGAGAGATCAGTACAGGTCTAACAAATGAACATGAACCGGAAGATGCATGCTCCAATATACTAAGATAAACCTGTTTCTAGGGGAAAAGTTGATGGGAAACTATACTAATACTATAATGAATGTAAACTTCGTACTTATAATATAAACGAATGACTACAAAACAGAAGTTACATATAATTATTATTGTTAATTAAGGCTTTAGAAAAACACACACGCCGAATGCTTTCCCGACTTTTCCCATTGATTAATATTTTTATCATTTTTAAGCTTTCCCAGAAATCTGAATTCCGGGACCATCTGCTTTCTGGATTGTGGATTTGCCCACACGCCACTTAGATAAATCACGAACTTCTCTAACAAGCTTTACATTCTCCCTCACCGGGGAAAAACCAGGTGTGTCTGTGTGTCTGTGTGTGTGGGGAGGAGAGAGGGGAGGGGTTGCCCCTCCAGTCTATATAAATCTAAATTTAGCACACATATTAATATATTCCAGATTCTCATGTATTTATTGATATTTTCCTCACTTAATATGCAACTTTGCTAATTGTTACAATGTAATTTCATGATCTACACTAATAAACTTCGAGTTTTTAAGGGTATAATTAAGGCTGCCTTTTTATTGCAAGAACTTTGTTATACATTCACAAGAAGTAATACATACGTCCCATTCATTGAGTGAATCACACCCTTTGAAAAATATTTTCTCACCTCAAATTCTTTGTCGAAATCAATTTTGATAATGGATATTGTTTATTAAGAAATTTATAGTTTTTTGTCATGTCTTTGTTTCGGTGAATATATAAATAAAACCGTGATAGCTACATGTTTTCTGGCTATAGAATATGTAGCCATGAAAGATAAAGTTATATT
This sequence comes from Dolomedes plantarius, assembly GCA_907164885.2. Lineage (NCBI taxonomy): Eukaryota > Metazoa > Arthropoda > Arachnida > Araneae > Dolomedidae > Dolomedes > Dolomedes plantarius. Next base: position 45,405,637 of record OU015491.1, on the reverse strand, counting down.
TAAAATTTAATTTTTTAAAATTTAAATAATTAAAAGTTTAGATGAGACGAGAGGAGCAGCATGTACTCCATTTATAAAATAACAATTTCTTAAGCGAATTCCCCTCAAAAAGACTTATACCTCATTTAGAACGGCAAATTGTACCTTTCCACCATCTGAGAGTCAGTTAAAGTGTTTATCCTATTAATGCCAGAGTTATGCTACCAATGCAAAGGTATGAAGTAAGTGCGCTCGTCAGATGCCTTCAGACGTCTGATTTCAGTTGGGGGGAGGTCAGCAGGTTAAAGTTAAATACTATAATTCTAAAAAATTCTTTTCTCAAAAAAATCTTATAAAATATTGATTGTAGACTCACTGAATTGTGAAAATATTGTTGAAATTATAGAATGATAATATTTGGATGAGATAATTAATCTCTATATATATAAAACAGTTCCGTGACTGATTGACTGACAGTTAACGCCCAGACCAAACCGCCGGACCTAAAGGGCTTAAATTTTGCGTGGCTATTCTACTTATAGTGTAGGGGTGCACTAAGAAAGATTTTTGAAAAATTCTTCTTAGATTTTTTAAAATTAAATTTTTAAGCTGTTTGTGTAACATTCTTTAAATTTTCCATTTAAAATAATAATCTGAGGGTTATAAAATTTATATCACGAGAGAGACCGTAAAAATAACTTTAAAATGAAATCTGTTTCGAATCTTTACCTCTATTTTCTGATTTTTGGTGAATTTTTAAAGATTAATTTTTAGAACTGAATTTATTAAATGCTGATCACGTGGTTTCTTTTCTTTCTGTGATACTTTAAATAAATTAATTTTGCGTCACGTGCATAGCAACAAAATAAATGGACAAAAAATATTAAAATACGGTAAAAGATAAAATTTAACCACTAGACTAATTGAGATGGAAGTTTTTTTAAGAATTTAATTCAAATTAGTATGTTTTATGGATATTAAACATAGAAATTAATTGCATAAATTAATCGTTGTATTTAATTTGAATATTTTCTTCTACATTATTTTGTCTATAAAAATATCCGTTGCAATTGTTTTATAATTTTTTTTGGCATTAATTACATGCATTGACCGTTGTATTCAATTTGAATGTACTCCGTAGCGAAACACGGGTATTCAGCTGGCATTTCTATATAATAACTGGTGTTGCGATTGTCTTCTGACAAGTGCTACTGAATTTGAAAGAAAGAAATATTAAAAATAGAGTTTTCTATTAAAATCCTATACCATTTAATTTTGAGAAACTTTGAAGAATTTAAACAAATGTGAAAAATTAAAAATCTGTGTTCACATTAGAACACCAAAAAGTTAAATATGTTCTCAGTTTGTTTTAAAAATTGTTTACGAGCTCTGCATTACTCTTTAGAGATTCTCTCATGGTTTCTGAGAAGTAAACTTTCCAAGAAATATAAAAATTGTTATGTAAATATTGATAAACTTATCCATCTTAAGTTATTCCTGAAGCATTGTTCACGAAACAGTTTTTGATTTTTAAGGCAAAAAAATATCTCGCGCTGATACAACGGAAGAAGTGTATACAAATTTGATAAATTTTTAATTAAGTTTGACGTTATTCTATAGCATATGAACGGTCCAGGGGTATAACCACTTTACAGCAATTTTTACGAAAGTGAGTTAGCAATGCCATTTTGCAGCTTTCAAGGAGTACTAACACCACGCGCATTCATATCTGGGCAGAACCACTTTGAAGCAGTTTCTAATAGCGATAAAGTTTTGGTACGTTGGGATAAAAACCACTTTACTCCAACTTTCAAATTCGTTTTTCTCAAAAAAGTTTTGGGAGTAAAGTGATTTTACCCCTGGACCTTTGATATTTTTGAAGTTAGTGTTATGCCCAATACGATTAATAAATTATTTCACATAATTTCCTTAATGGGATATTTCGTAGGGAAAAGTATTCAATTTAATATGAAAATTTCCTACCAATGCCTTAATTTCCTTTTCGTTCAACTAGCCCTCTTGCAGAAAAAATTGACCGTAGCGCTCAAAAGTAATCCAAACCAAACCAGACCAACCTTTTGTTAAACACTTCAAACGTCCAAAGAATCGCGTCGTATATATCTTATGATTCAAAACGTCTTTCACTGTCTCTGTTACAGAGTTAACGGCTAAGCCGGAGTGGACGAATAAGATGTCAACAAATGTTTCTACTTCCGTTAATGTGTACTTTTCTAGATAATTAGCGGTTGGTTTAAAAGAATGGAAAATTTTAATAACTTCCTCGTTTTAAAACAGTATGAAGATGAACTCTAACATTGCTTATTTAAAACTTATTGGAGCGGAAATAGCTATATACTCTCCGAACACGTCCCCAAAGCAAAAATTAATTCAAAACATAATGCAACACATTTTTTTCTAACATTAGAGCCCGCCTTAAGGATGCTGTGTACTAACCCTATTGTACTTATTCTCTCACCTCAATGTTAAACTATGGAGAAAATCTGCCTACTAATTACAGCTACATAAATGCTGATAATCAAATAAAAATGGTATTTTCTGATGCCCTGAACTTTTCTGCACCTTGCAACAGGTTTCATTTTGTAAATTTCGTCCACCAAAGGAATTTATAAGTGTTTTAAACACACAATACCAGATTTTTCTCCCGAATAATTTAAATTTTAAAATATTATTTGCATTTTTTTATAAAACCGAAAAATGCTCAAAATTGTAAAATTTCTTTCTATATTACGAGTACAAGTTTCTAAATTAATCTTTAAATTCAAGTAGGCAATCCTTGGACAAATTTTCTCCATAGGTTAAGAATGAGGTTAGAAAATCTAATAGGGTTAGTATACAGTAGCCTTAAGTTCACGAATACGATGCTAATACTTCTGTCAACTGTAATACAATTTTACACTACAATTAGTATTTTCTAGGGATCGCATTCCATGCCACATGCTTTTCCGATATTACGTCATGGTTTTCACTTGTATGATAAACTTCTCATTCGCCCGAGAACGACACCGGATCTTTCTTGACCCCTATCGCAATCACTTAATATGCACCGCCCCCTTTCTCTAAGACATCGCTCTGAGGTCTTCATACTATCTTAAACTACATAATAGTCGGATAAGTAAATCTTATCTCCACAGTGAGGTTTACTTATCCGACCATTGTAGCTTTTTAGTTATGTAAGTTTCTGCACGTCATAAAATGCATTCTCAAATTCCCGGCCTGTCGTCACATTGCCTAACCAAGCAGAACACGCAGCCAGAAAACGAGGTGAGGCCGTAAGAGAAGACAATCTTCTTTTATCTCCTTCGCTAGACAAAAAAGGTGACACTCGAGTCGAAATGTTTCACCTGATCACTTATTTGAAGGAGAAAATGAATCAGTGAAATTGAAGACGTTGGACTTTGGGTGCAACATTACTAGAAATGTCATTCAATGTCCAAGTAATGCAGGTTTTAGAATTTTACCTTCACTTCCACATTTTGTAATAAATATAGGGTTATTAGGAAAGAATCATCCGATTACAAAAATTTAATATTTTCCATAATTACTCACAGAAAATTACAATTAATATGTCATTGTAAAGGAAAATCACAGGTGTTCGATATGACTTCCTTTAGTCACCCGTATAATATCATTGCGAGATGCCATTTCTTGCCAAACACGTTGTAATGTTTCACTATTAACTGTTTGTAAAACATCACAAATGCTTTGTTTAAGTTCGGGCAAACTTGTAGGAAAAGGCGGTACGAACACAAAATGTTTGACATATCCCCAAAGGAAGAAGTCACTTGGGGTTAAGTCCGGTGATCTAGGAGGGTAGCAGTGTAGGACCAAATCATCGGCTGTACTGCGACCAATCCAACGGTGTGGTAGTTTGTGTGTTGTGTGTCAAAAATGTTACAAACTAAAAATTTAACATTTTTCCTTTACAGTGACATATTAATTATAATTTTCTGGTTGCAATTATGGAAAATATTAAATTTTGTAATCAGATGATTCTTTCTTGATAATCCTGTACAACTAAAAAAAAGTGATAAAGTAAGCTATTGCTTCGTAGGGAAAGCTTTTTATGGGGAAAATATAAAAAAAAGTTGGTATTTACACAACTGGGAAGATATTTGAGAAAAGCTTATGTTAAAGGGTTTTTTGGTAAATTAGATAATGGTGGTTCTATACTCCTCCTAGAAACAGGAGTACTCACACTGCGGCCCACCAAGCTTTTATGTGCAGTCCGAAACACTCACACTCCTTATCAGGTAGGTGCTTTTGAACTTTGAGAATTAGTGCCTGAAAAATATAAAACTGTAACAAAAACATGCCACCTGTTGCTTACGTTGTTCACGTCAACGTGTAACATTAAGCTGGATGATCTACAAGATCATCCAGCTTCAAAATGACATATGTGAAGAACGTGCGGCCATTAATTTCCAGGACTGATCTAATAACTCCAGAAAATATTACATGAAATACATAGCCATTTAACATTTTTCGAAGTAAGTCCCATCTGTCGTAATGCACTTCTGTGCTCGGCTGCATAAGTTTCGGAAACAACTTTTAAAGTCCTCTTTCGGAATGCTTCTTTAATGTGGACGTCACCGTTTTCTTGATGGCTTCGACATCCTCAAATCTTGTTCCGTTCAACAAATTTTTCAGTTTTGGAAACAAGAAAAAGTCTGCCGGTGCTAAGTTCGGACAGTATGGAGGATGCTGCAACTCCGCGACCTCATGCTCGGCCAATTTGCTGAAGGGAACAAGATTTGAGGATGTCGAAGCCATCAAGAAAACGTTGACGTTCGCATTAAAGATTATTCCGAAAGGGGACTTTAAGGCAACAATGGAACATGAAAAACTTTTTATTTATTTATTAACTAATTGCTATGGAATTTTGTATACTTATACAGTGTTGTTTAGAGATGGGAATTCTAAATTTAAAAAAAAAATCAGAATGTAATTAATTAAGATACTAATTAAAATCAGTTTGTTAATTACTCTATTTAAAAATGCTCCATGCGCCTTAATTTTTGTCTCAGATATCTAATTTTCTCTCTTAAGCTAGCTTTATATAGTTATAATAAAAGTTAGTAGCAATATTTGATTTACAGTCATATTTATAAAAACTAGAAAAGAAATCGATAAAAAAAGGTAATTTTAAGCAAAATTTTAGCAAAAAAATATTTTTATTGTAAAATTTTTAAGTTGTTTTAAAATAGTATACTGAATTGATTACTAAATTTTATTCTAACATACATAAATAATCATTTTATGAAATTTTATGAAAATTCAAGAAAAATTATGACGCATGGAACATTTTGAACTTACCGAAATGAAATGAAAACTTGTTTTGAGAAAATGGCATTTAAAGTTTTAATTTGACTAACATTTGACACAAAAAGATACAACAATAATTCTTCAGAATTTAAACTGAAGCCCAGTGAAGGCTCTAGAATTAATATACACGGGACAGATTTTATTCAGTAGCTGATTTTATCCTTGCATCAGAACAGGAAAAGAAATATAAGCAATAAAGTACAGATTTTTCAACAAAAAAAAATTGCATTTCTCTGTTAAAGAGTTGTGTTGACAAGTTTTTTTTTTGCTAGAAAAAGAACTGAAAATCCTTAAATCTTGTTTAAATATCGGTATTCAAAATATATTTCTAATTAGCTCTTCCTTTAGCGGGCAAAGATTCGTTCACCCGTATTTACAGTGCACACGTTCATCTATTAGCACGTATACTCTAACGTTCGTGCGCTTGCGTGTGTAAAAATATCTCCTCATTTGAATGCGTAACCAAGGGCATTTAAAGTACCGCGAAGAAGATGCAGATCTGATTTCAAATACTGTTGCCACTCAACTTAAGTTTAACACTTCTTTCCTGTTTGCTTCTAATTAATATCTGTATTGCATTTGTATTTTGAGTTTGCGAATCTGGCAACGACGAAAAAAGAGATTTGTGTTTCATGTTCTTTTTTCCTTTTTTTTGGTTTCGTTCATAAGTTTGAGATGAAGGCTATGATATGTTACGCTCAGAAGAAATTTATATGATTTTAATCTTTATGATGTACGAATATATATCCAACAAACTTGTATATAACTTCATCATGTAAAAAACCTTTTTAATCTATCTGTATCTTGTATTATAAAATATATAAGTCGAAACCAATCTCGAGTCAGAACAAATTCAGGGCCTATTCAGGGCCTATTCACATAGCAGTCCGGTAGCGGAAGCGTTAAAGTATTGAAATAAATTTAACCAATGACAAACCTCCAAACGATTAGCAACGAAATTTTTAACGCCTATGACTGGTTTATTTCCGTCTCAGCGATTTCTTTCCTTTTACGCTTCCGCTACCAGACTCCTATGTGAACAGGCCCTAATTCTTACACAAAATAAAGAAACAACAGGTGTTTTATAATCAGTGTCTTTACATGAAAGGCAGATAAAGCTACTTTCTTGACATTCGTTTTAAAAAGAATTATAGAATGTCACCATCTTAGACCACACTAGCAGTCACTTTAGCACTCGATTATCGTCTATTTCATCCTCATCAGGATACTAACTATGTATAATTTCATATCTGCCTCCGAATTTAAACTTTGTTCCCCGATTGAACGCGGGGCAACTTACCTGGAGGGAAACATAACGCTTCAAGAAATGTGTCAGTTGAAGAGTAAAAACCTTTTGTCAGGGGGTAATTCTGGACAGGGAAACGTATATAAAAAAGAAAATTTCGTAGTCAAACACGTCAGAACTAATTGTGATGATTATCTCGTCACGTGCGAAAGGATTATTAGATAAAAAAGCTCGCTAAAGCTGCCGAATCAAGATCTTTTTATTCTTGCCCTTTGCATTTGCAAGTACTTAGAGTACACACGAGGGAAAGGTGATTGTAGAGGCTCTGCATGAATAATTCATTTCCGTGTGTGAAGAAGCTTCTCGCGATAAAAATTATCAACATCGTTTCATAATGTCACTTCCTCAAGTGCGTTAATATTTAGCTACTAAATTGGATCCAAAACTTTATTTAATTGTAAAACACGCAGTATTTACTCGGACAATAAAACGCAGAGAAAAGATTAAAATACCTACAAGAGGAAACCCAAGCAAAACTGCGCAAAGGAAAGTCAAAACAAATGAAGAAGGTATTTTTCAACACGCAGATGTAAGGTTATTCATAACTAGAAGGTATACATGTGCGAATATTTGTAGAATGCATTTAGATGTGCAGTATTGAAAAGAGTCATGTAGTACAGACAAACAGAAAAAATTACCAAGCTGGAGGAGGTATCTTAACAATACACTAGTTGGTACCCGTCAAAACATGACGGCTAGATAGTAAATAAATGTACTAATACACAAATTATACTCAACACATCATTGCCAAATGTTGAAAATCATAATAATGCGCAGAAACAAATTAATGTTTAAGCGCCTCGTGCTTAGTGAGTATCTAAAGCCAGATCTAAAAATGTCACTGAGCATGCGCAGAAAGCAAATTTTTAATTGTAAATTATCGCTAATTAAACAGCGCGAAGTAAACAATTTCCATCAGCTTTAATCTTATATTTCCCAAACATAATTATCATAAAAAAAAAATGGCAGAGAGAGATTTAGAGAGACTCCTCGGCATTGAAACATGTCAATGAGCATGCGCAAAAACAGTGAGTTTCTAAAGCCAGATTGAAACATGCCACTGAGCATGCGCAGAAATCAAATTTTAATTGTAAATTATAGCGCATTAACAAAAATTGCAATTACAAAAACCAAATTTGACAAATCTACAGATTACAATCTTTCGTTTAAGACCAAAATGAAGTAAATTGATGCAGTAGTTTTCTCTCACGGACTGCCCCAAAAGACGGCTTAGCAACTTAAATATATAGATGGTATAAGCGTACAAAGGGACGTGCATTAGTTATACAGTATGCAGTACTCGATCCTCATTTATGTGTTGTTCTTATCGTTACTAATGTTACTGGCTGGATAAAACACAACCGGGTCCATCGAAGGCTTCAGGGAGAAGAGTGTCTCCTGTTTAGCTCACGGATATTGGGTGCCACAAGTGCCAGAGGCCAACTTTTTGTTCGGTGCCAACCAAATTTAACCGAAAACTCCCAGGGTCACCAGAACATCTGGTGGACTCTTACCCTCCACCCACTTCTACAAGCCCACTAATGGATTTTCCGTCATGCGGATTTAACGTCTCAGACACTGGGACATACAGTGGCGCCGGTCAGGATTCGACCGCCCCCTCCCAGTCCCGAATTCCAATGTGCTAACTACTAAGGTACTCCGGGACACTCGTTTATGTTATTGTTGTTGTTTCTAATGCCCCCTGGCTGGAAGTTCCAGACCAGGTCCATATAGTATTTGGGTTGAAGTGTGCAGGCTCCGGTTTGAAATAGCACCACAAGGGTCGGTGTCCGTCTTAGCTAATTGCCACCTCAGTTTTGACCGAGGACCCAGGGGCGACATATAGCTTTATTAGTGATTTAAAGGACCAAACCAAAAGGTCCGTGTATGATTTTTCCACTGGAAACAAGAATGTTCTACTAATGAAGTTATAAAAATGAGTTTTATTTAGTATTTCCCAATAATTTGATTTACACGATACCAAAACTCTTGATGTATAATTTATTGCATTTAAAGATACCAACAAATAAAGTCCTGGAACACAAAACATAAGAAAATTTTAAGGGAAATCGCCAATGAGACCCTATAACACAAAATTCACTAAGATACACCCGATTTTTCGGTAAAATCTACCAAAGATGACTATGATGTTAATTATCAAACATATCTTCAAAAATTATCAAATTTCCACTTTCTTATGGTATTCAGATAAAAATGATTTTCCAATTAAAAAGATCAACTTTAACAAGCACCAAGTAAAGAATGATTTACTCAGAAACTTTACCCCCTATAAAACGCTATAATTTTGAAAGGGGCATTTAAGGCTAAAATTTTAATACGAAGTGCCTTAACTCTTCATAATCACACCGATACCACAGAAGATACTAAAAATGTCTGCCATCTTCCTCTAAACAGAGATAAACTAGTCGCTTCATATTATCACATATACATTTCATGCTAGTACTATTTGATTCAATTTCCTGCGTGATGTTGTTTTTCTGCTGGGCATACGAGCCAAATGGCGCATATATGGATGCCAATGTCAGAACGTACGGCACTTCATATTTTTAAATTATCGTTCCTTTTTTAATACCATGTCAAGTCCCGAGTAAGTCATCCTGCATTACTATTTTTAATTTTTTCTCCCACACACCTGTAATCTCTTTGCTCCTAATGATTAACTAACGGAAAGCAAAGGCTGATTGAGATATGTAGGTTTTACGCTGAACCCTTGCAGTCTTGGACTCTAGAACTAATGAGCCTTGTGTATATTACACCCTTTCTACTACTAACCTTGTCGGGTTTAATTCTAACTGCAACCGAAAAAAATGTTTGAAGTTCATCAGAGATAAACAAAACAAACAGTTTTTTAAAATGTGTTATAAATTCTATGGCCTTAAAATTTAAGAATTATATTGAATTTTTTAGATAAAAAGTTTAGGACTTTAATAAAAAGTTTAGGACTTTAGATAAAAAGTTTAGGACTCTAAACTATCTAACTCAGCCATACTCAACCCTTTTTGCTCTCTCGGAACCCATGCATATGTTTACTACGTCACACGGGCTTCAACGTAGTACCCCGTAGCTGATATTATAATAATGCAAAAAAAAAAAAAATAAATAAAACTCAAAACCTTAAAGTTTTCAAGCGCTTATTTAAAAATAAGTGTGATTTTTAATGTTGAGACAAACTTTTGACTATTTTAGACAAATTAGTTTTATATTTGCTGTATGCTTACTCTCAATACGTCATCAAGGCAAGAATCAGTAAGCCGATTTCTGTCTAAGTTCTTGGCATATTTCATTTTGGAACAGGATTCACAAAGATACGCTGATTGGAACAACGGGAATAGCAGGTGACACTTTTTTGTACAGTTTTGAATTTTTCAGGCACTAATTTACAAAATTATGCGCACAAAACCACTTGCCTGATGATGAGTGTCAGTGTTTCTTTCGGGTTGCACATAAAAGCTTAGTGGGCTGCAGTTTGAGTACTCGTGATCTAACTGATAGTAATGCAGGCTTTTCAAGCCTGAGATACGCTTCATAAGTATATAAATATTAACTAGCTGAATACCCGTGCTTCGCTAAGGTGTACATTCAAATTAAATGCAACGGTTAATGTGTGCAATTAATGAAAAAAAAATATTTATAAAAAAATCATAACGGATATGTTTATAGACAAAATAATATAGAAGAAAATATTCAAATTAAATACAACGCAATACAATGTATGTAATGTATGCAATTAATTTGTATGTTTAATATCCAAAAAACATACTAATTTGAATTAAATTCTCCAAAAACGTCCATCTCAATTAGTCTAGTGGTTCAATTTTATTTTTTACCGTATTTTAATATTTTTTTGTCAATTTATTTCGTTGTTATGTACGTGACGCAAAATTAATTTAAAGTATCACGAAAAGAAAAGAGACCACGTGATCAGCAAGTAATATATTAAATTCTAAAAATTAATCTTTAAAAGTCACCAAAAATCAGAAAATGGAAGTAAAGATTCAAGAAAGATTTCATTTTAAAGCAATTTTTATGATCTTTCTTGTGATAAAAATTTTATAACCCTCAAATTATTATTTTAAATGTAAACTTAAAAGAAGTTACAAAAACAGCTTAAAAATTTAATTTAAAAAATCTAAGAAGAATTTTTCAAAAATCTTTCTGAGTGCACCTTTACACTATAAGAAGAACCTCCGTGCAAAATTTCAGCCCTTTAGGTACAGCGGTTTGGTTTGTGCGTTCTCTGTCAAACAGTCACCGAACTGTTTTATATATATAGATGAACATTAATACTCCCGGCAAAATGTACGAATGAAAAGTTTTTGTAGTAAAATATTTAAAAAAAATTAAAGTTTTACATAATTAATAAATAAATAATCTAAACTATCCTTGAAAAACAATTATCAATTATAATAACTAATAATAGTTAATATAGCCTCCAAGCCATAGTTTCCCACTTAACCTCTCAGTTTACTGTATCAGTAATAGACAGAGAATAAAGTAAAATACCTTACTGAAAGATACAACTAAAGGATTTGTTTTTTCACAAGAAGTACTTCAGTAGCCCCTGTATGAAATCCGAAATAAGTAAAAGTAAAGTTTGTGCTTACGTGTAAAAACCGAAAATTTTATTCAAAACATTACTTTTGCTTTCTAGTAATCCACACACCATTAGTAAGGATCATGATTTCAACAAAAAAAGAAATATTAATGTACTTTTCCCCGGTAAAAAAAAAAAAGAAATACGCACTGAAACATAACTTTCACATTAGCCTTTTTTTTATAGCGGAAATACTACAAAATCTTAATAACCACTAGATCGCGCTAAGCACTTCGTGAAAGGGGAAAAAACTAAAACTTGTATTTACCTTTGCTCCTATCCCTTCCGGAACATCGCTGATTGTTTTTTTAATGCAATGAGTTAAAATTCTTATTAACTTTTTTAAAGTTGGAATTAGGAGTGAGGGGTATTTTAAATTGAACTATCCATGAATATTGTCCGAACTGCGAGAAAGAAATAGCGATTCAATGTACCTTAAGTCGAATTGAGAGTATGGAGGTGGAATATTCAGCGTACTAGAAGAGTCAAAATGATTTAGGTACCCCGAAGCAAATATTAAAGAAAATAGTTAACATCCAATGGCATTGAAAAATTACCATGAATAATTACATGAATATAATCAAGAACTAAAAACTATAATGTAAAAAATGCAATATAACCCCAAAGCATATTATGACAATTTCTCTCATTGATTAATCAATTTTTCATTTTATTTGAAACTTATCACCATCCTGTACTCTATCCAAAAACTACCAGAGTACCTAATAGATGCACTAGGTCCTATATGATCGGGACTTTATAAGCTGCATACACAATGCGTTGAAAGCATACAATAAGAGAGAAAAAATTGAATCCTTGGTTTGAGGTAAATGTGTTTTGAAGCGATTGGTAGAGGGTAATCTGTGTTATTCATCCTTTACTATAACATGTTACGCTAATTGTGGTATATTTATAAAAAAACACACCACACTTAGAGAGAATATCTCTTTACTAATTTCTTACTATTACCTGTCATGTTTTCAAACTGATTAGCCTGGATCAACTAATTCCAAACTTTGTATATTCCAAGGTTATTTACTTAAAATTAATTAATGGTTTTCCTTAACAGGAATTATGTTTTTGTTTAACCTATGTAGGAGAGATTCAGTTGAAAGTATTTTTTTCCGTAATCTTATACGGTCTCATTTATCTGCAAAAAAAAAAGTGTTCATGAAATAATTTGAATTATCTATTAGCGCTTATCGTGTAATGTCTCCTTTCTACCGAAACAGTCGTCTTGAAATTTGTTTTTCAGCAATATGTATCCGAATTCTTAAGGGGACAGTGGACCTTCAAACCTAACTTTTTTTGTTTTGAATGGATTTGCTTGAAATTTGAATATGTGATTAGTACCATAGATATGTAAAAGTGGTTAAAATTTAATGATAAAATATTAATAATTTATGAATTATGAATCATTAATTATATCAAAAATTGGCCTAATTAAAAATGTTCCATGCGCATTTCTTTTGCATATAATATGGTAATTTTTATTTACAGGATACCTTACAGAACTAACAATGAAACGTATTGCTTATTTTAGGCATTCATTAAAAATATAAAGAGAAAAATAATAATAGTGAAAACACCCTTTTTATTACGCAAAATATACCTATAAATCATCTTTTCAAGTACAAAATTTAGAAATTCTGAGCTACGAAGCATAATTATTTTCAATAAGATTTATTTGATATACAGTTAAGTAAATAAAACTTAAATTTCAAAGCAATACGATAGTTAGAAATGCGCCTGGAGCAGTTTGAATATTCGTATGACATAAAACTTTTTATTTTGAGAAAACACATTTGAAGTTATTGCTATTAGTAACCACATAATATCTAAATTAAATACAAATGCCTATAACTAGTAAAGTAATCACAGAAATTAAAAATTCTTTTTGCTACACATTCCTACTCGTCCGTAATTCCACAGTTAAATAAAGTAAAAAAAAACGAATTTTTGGACCAATTTCACAATTTTGAAAGTCCACTGTCCCCTTAAGGGAAGCCATATACTGACTTTCCTTTCGTACAACTGGCATGTTTTAGTGTGAGCTCCCTCTACGTGGGAATTTAAAAATGAACACCACAATGGAGAAACATGAGATCTCACATGTATATAAAAAAAGAAAAATCCCTTAATATATATTGCGTAAATTTTCGGCTTAGAAACGTTATCCTTCATTGCGCAGTCGCCGAAAATTACATGAAACTTGGTTATAAAATACTAAGATCCGTATAAAGATTGGTTATACATAACAGAACCAACGTATCTCTCTATTTGTGCTGGACAACAACATTTAAGGTCACGTAGTATTAAATGCTAATGATTATTAACATGTTATGCGGCCTGTGTCTCACTAAGAGTGTGATGTTAAATTAAGAAAATTAAATGTTAATTTTCTTTTAACTATGGCTACACATCTGTTAATTTTTAATACAGGGGTGGTTTAAGGTGACTGCCTACATTCGGAGCCATTTTTTAAAAAAAAATCATTTTTTAAAGGATATTTTTGGTATTTTAAGGTAAAGACACACTTAAAAATTAAAAAATGAATAAAAACATACATGTAAATACCATACTTTTTTATAAATTGGTCAATTTGAAATAATTTTTAATGAAATTTAGCTAAAACGCCTATCATTCTGCTCAAAATTCTAATGCTACTATTTAAATTTCCTTCTCACACATTATATATATGACAGTTATCTTCAAAATACCGATTATCTAAGAGAAATCTTAAAATGCAAAAATAATACAGACAATTTCATGTTACAATATGAAAATTTTCCCCGAATCGTCATTCCTTTCCTTATAAAAACAGCCCCAAATTAAATACTATTTATAATACATCAATTATTGTACGTCATTTCATTAGCAATAGCATCTAAAACATTTGCTGAAAATTTTATCAAATTATATGCATTATTATGTGAGATATCATGATAACGGTAGAGATTTGTGCTAAAAACATAATTCTGAGAAAAACGCATTTAAAGTTGTTTGTCACTTCAATTTTGTAGCAGACGATGTTTTCTTAAATGGCTATAACTCTGCATCTAATTGATGTAGATTGAAAATCAAAACAGTTTTGAAAACAGAAAAGATTAAATTGCATGATTCTTACAAAAATAAAATTGACCAAAATAGTCAAAAAATGGCATTTTTAACGTAGGCAGTCACCCTAACGTAAATCCTCAAGGAGCTTGGATATTAAGGTTGAAAAGTTAATTTCTGGAGGGGAGGAGAAGTTTGATGAAAGTTATCTTCTAAACCTCTCTTCTTTAAAATATTGAAAAGGGAATACTAAAAAAGTTATTCTAATTACCCTACAACAGAGAAATACTTAAAATTTTACACGAAATAGGATTTTTTATAAATAAATTTTAAATGCAGAATATATGAACTCATTTTAATTACTTAAATGAATTGACATACTCATTTTTGATATTAAGTAGATAATATTTTATTCAGCATCAACGTCAAATGCAACCTGAAGCATCTTTGATGGAATGCGCACACGGAGAAAGCTCTTATAACTAGACTTGCCTCTTCAACCTATAGTTTCAGCCTTTTAAAATTCACAATTTAAAATGTAGATCTTTAAGGATTCAAGTAAAGATGTGCTGAAACTGCTGCGAGCGAGTCCTTGAGGTAGCGGGGAGAAAGCACATGATGAGGATTTTCTTCATCCTCAGAATCCATTAAAAGGATGCATTACGAACCAGAAAAGTTGGGGAAAAGTTCACGCTGTAAAAATCCGTCTCTTACAGAACAAGATAAATTTAAAGCTATCCCTTGATGGCCTCTGCAGAATTGTCTTCAGAGAAAATGAACGTCTCGGATTGGGGTAGTTATTTGAATAATTTATCCGTCATTATCAGGAAGGGCCTTATTGCGTTCGTCTATTCTTTTATGAAGTTTACAAGCTTCTTACACATTAAATTGTTATATATGATGGGATAATACGTATTATGTTATTAAACATGAAAGATACTCTATGAAACCGGCTGGATGTGCGACAGGAAATAACATGTCAAAATTTAATCTGATATTGATAATCTAGGGAGAAAAATTCTGTTATAATTCTCTTTGAGCATCAGGCTTTGTTATGGTGTACTGCAACATTGAGATTCTATATAAATGCAATTTATAATACTTTTTAAGATTAAAAAGTTTCTATTTACTACTGTAGCTCATTAATTAGTGACTGAGATTCAATTATAACAGTTGAAAATGTTAGGAAGCCACAACAATTATTTATTTCATAAACGGGATGCTAGGTTATTAAAGTTTCTGGACCCCTTAAATAATACGAGGCACATAAATGCATTCCAATAAATCGCATTATTTATCGCACAGTTTAGAAAAAGAGTGAAATTTCTTTTAAAAAAAAGCACTTTTTCGATGAGCCTACTTTAAATTTTTATACAAATGTACATACACACATTGCAAAGTCCATGTTAATACCCCCCTTTTATACTACCAATAAAATTCTGAAAAATAATAAATAAACTCAAATAATAAATAAGCTGCAAAATAATAAATTATATAACATAAGATATCCAACAGGTGAAAAGGGCATAATCCGTGTTTATAAAATAGTTTTCAAAGGTACTTACATTTTTCACTTCTTTCAAAGTACAGGATAGAAAGAGGGGGAAAAAATCCAATTTAGCACTATCAAATATAACGTTTCATACTTCCGGCATCCTTTCTGCGTAAAAATCGGCAGTGAAAAGATGTATCGTCCGTAATCTGTCGTTAGGTTTTCACAAAACTAAGGCAACATCCCTACTCTTCTCTACACATTTGCCCGTTCAAGCTAAACCAGGTGAGTGCACGAAACTCGAGATGAACAACGGAGAGAGGCTGCCGTATCGAATTGTATCCATGGTGGCGTACTTATCGCTTATCAAATATCGCCAAACACAAAAGCGGCAATCTAGCTCACTTGTAATTAATTACCGGTTGCTTTAATATTCTCAGCCAGTTTTAGAATTTAGGTGGTCTTCATGTAAATATAGCATGCATTCTCAAAAATTGTTCCTTAGCACGTGCTTATGCATTTGTTGATAATTCTGTATTCAAATTAAACAATATAATCAAGGGGCCAGAACGTGCAGAAAATAAAAGCAATCATAGATCAAAGTTTTAAAAACCCTATAGTTTATATATATATATATATATATATATATATATATATATATATATATATATATATATATATATATATATATATATATATATATATATATATGTATATATATGTATATATATATATATATGTATATATATATATGTATATATATATATATCATATAAAAATTATTCTGTGATATGTAAAAAAAATATATGGAACCTTTACAAACAGGCCTTAAACTGTAAAATTATACTAGAAATGCTTCAAAGAATGGTAGATATAAAATAATAGACTCATTTCCTGAAGCATCAGTGTTTCGAAATATCGGTCAAATGAGTTTGTTATATAATAATTTAATGTGAAAATACAAATACCACTGTACCAATTTATACGGTAAGTCATTAGTGAAGACAAAAATATAATCTTCATTTTATAACTGCCGTTAAACAAGGTAGCTATCTGACAGCGGAAAATTGAGAGATGAGGAAAATTATTTCTTCGAAGAGAATTAAAAAATTTTGGCGATAAATTTCCTTTCGGGATATAGTATAGTGTCTAATAGGTTGTTTATGAGGGTTAATTTCCCATATCTTACAAGGACTTAGTCTCTTGTTCCAGTGAAGTAATAAAAAATAAAATAATGAATGCATCACGAATCTTTAAAAATATATAACTCTGGTGAAAAAAAATAAATAATAATAACGATTAAATTTTCTTTGAACCTTCTGCCACCGTTCTTACCCTTTCTAATCCTAAAATTAAGTACTTTTTAAGGACTTTAATGGAAAAAGTTTTGAATTTTTTTGACCTATCGAAAGTTCTTATTTAAAACGCAGGCCAAACTAGAAGGTCCCGGGTTTGTCTAAAGCAGAGGTGGGGAACGCGCGGCCTCCGTGATCTCTTGCGGCCTTTATAAAAGCTAGCACTTGTATTAATTAATATTTAATTATATAGATTACAACAATTTCCAAATCAATAGAATTAAATAAAGAACGGCATGAATGTATGTACAGTGTCGGCCAAAATAAAGTTGACATTTTGAAATTGTTGTCAAAAGTCGCTGCAATTGTATATTTATCCAAATGAGCTTCGTTTACCTTGACTGTATGATACTTTAACTACACTTTCTATATAATTTAATGCTCAGAGTTTCTTAGCAATACTACCAGACATGTTATACATGATCTCTACACAAATACTATTTTCTTACTATTATTGTTGTGACTGACTCCATGTACGTTAAAACTTTTTTTTCTGCAAAAAGAAATAATAATTAATGATTAATGTTATAACAAGTTTTTATCCTTATTTGAATACAAAAATATTTTATTTTGTAACTTTTTATGTCAAATAATAAATAAATAAGGACTTAATTTTTTTGTTATTTTTCTATATAATGCACCAAATTGTTAAAACTATATCGAACTCTAATAATTTTATAAAAGTCGCATTTATAGGTTCATCAACTTATGCGGCCTTCTTTATTACTACCTAATGTACATGTGGCCTCTAATTATAAAAAGGTTCCCCACCTCTGGTCTAAAGGCTCGGTTTGATAAAGGGGCCTTCCGCACGACCTAGATGCCCGGTAAAAATCTTTTTTCCACTTCGGCTATCGGTTTCTATGCTGGAAAAGCAGTGTTCAGTATCTGAATTTATATGACATTTACACTCATGGACAAAAACAATTAGCGCACCAAGAAATAATTGCGGGATTGTAACGAAACTTGCAATGAAGGTACATGTCGGGGAGATATGCAAATGATTAGAAATGCAGCGTGATTGCGCATTACGTATAGCCGGTAGAGGGCGTTGAACATCGTACTCTGTGGAGTATAAAACAGGTAACCAAAGCTTGTTTGAGTGTGCTGAATCATTTACAAAGGAAGAGCTGAGATAGACATGCCATTACGCCGTGTTCGAAGACAATACAAGCAGTTGTAGCAGTTTGAGAGGGGGAGAATCGTCGGGATGATGGAAGCTGGGTGGTCAGCTAGGCGAGTAGCTCGTCAATTAGGCCGCTCTGATTGTGTTGTGAGGAGGTGTTGGGACCAGTGGACCCGAGAGATGTCATGTACACGAAGACCAGGCTCAGGACGCCCTCGACAGACCAGTCGTCGAGAAGACCGCCACATCGTAAGAAATGCACGCGTACAGCCAACTGCTTCATCGGCAGCCATCCAGGCACAGGTAGCACCTTCACTAGGGGCCTCTGTGTCTTATCGAACCATACGAAGGCGCCTGGCTGAAGGACAGTTGGTATCGCGGCGCCCATTACGTGTGCTGCCCTTGACGCCCACCCATCGACGCCTCCGTTTGGAGTTTTGCCGCGCACGAAGAAATTGGACTGCAGCGGAATGGGACCAGGTCGTCTTTAGCGATGGTCCAGATTCAATCTCGGCAGTGATGACAATCGTGTTCATGTGTGGAGAGCCCGTGGTGAACGCTTCAATCCTGCCTTTGCTGTACAGCGACACATCGCTCCCACAGCTGGTGTGATGGTATGGGGTGCCATTGCCTACAATACACGGTCATCCCTAGTATTGTTCCGTGGCACCATGACAGCCCAGCGGTATGTTCATGAAATCCTGCAACCACATGTGTTGCCATTCATGCAACGGCTCCCAGGAGCCATTTTTCAACAAGACAATGCTCGGCCTCATACGGCAAGGGTGTCACAAGACTGTCTCCGCACTGTTACTACCCTTCCTTGGCCTGCCCGATCCCCAGATTTGTCTCCAATTGAGCATATCTGGGATCATTTGGGACGACGAGTTGGGCATCCCACGAGTTTGAACGAACTAGAGGCAAGGTTACAGCAAATATGGAACGAAATGTCTCAAGACATCATACAGAACTTGTATGACTCAATGCCCGATCGTATCGCATCGTGCATTCGCGCTAGAGGGGGTCCAAGGGAGTATTAACTCCTCCGTTCTTTTGCCTTTTTCTCTGAAATAAATTATCCTTTTTCTTTGATTTTCTCATCATTTACTTATATCAAAGTAGTCATTACGTATGTAAAATTTCGTTTCATTTTGACGACTCCTTCTTGGTGCGCTAATTTTTTTGTCCATGAGTGTATTTACTCTTTCTCTATAATTTACGCGATAACTATGCACATGCCATACAGCTCATTTTACATTAAAATGCTATTGAAAGCAAATATTAAAGATTTTACCCAATAGTATTGATATAATACATATATATTGGCCTAAAGGAAAGATCATAAAAACACTTGATATTTTCACAAAACCTACGTTGTAACCAAAGGTATTTTTTTTCTTCATCTGTAATCATTGAGAAAAAATGAAGTTATTTTATCATACGGTTTTTTAGTTGATAATTTCCTGACCTTTGAAGAATTATAAGGACCAAAAGAATTAAATACTTTGCAGGACTTTTAAAATTAATTAAGAACCAAAGGAATCCATCTTTGATAACGAGAAGTTTAATTTTACTAACATGCAATTCAGAGACTCTTCCTGTAAAAAAAAAAACTTCTTGATTTGAAACTTGAAAAATTTTGTAGAAAAGCATTTTTTGGATATGCAATTCATATTTTAAGAAAAAGGTAACAACATGGCTTGATCCTTCATAGAAATCCCTTAAGGGAATCACGAAAATATACACAACGTTGGCACAGGTATTAAAACATTTTTGCCGCTTAAGTGCGGCCTTTCTGCGGTACGCAGACACTAAGTGCTTATTTGGCGACATTCATTCGCTATGATTTTATTTCCAAATTGTGCAGGTTTTAATGGCTATGGGCTTTGTGAGAATCTTTCTTTCATACTTGGTCCGCTTTTGTTACAGAATATTATCTCGTCAGTTCATGTGTCGCTATTTGTCTGAAAGAATCGTCCTGCAATTTTCTCATTAAAAGGTACAGTTGTGTTGAGAAATTAAAGATTCAAATAACATTAAAATATCTTATGTCCCACCGTCGTCAATATCGAGTAGGGAATCAAAAATAGTTGATAAACCAATATTATATTAAATTTATTACATAATAATTTTCGATATTATCGGTGTTATATTAATAATTTTATATTAATAATTTATATTAATTTATTTTTATATTAATTTTATAATTTTACTAATAATTATCAATATTATGGTATTATATTAGTAATCGATATTACATTTTTACGCCAGTATCGAGTCGTCAATATCGAGTAAGGAATCAAAAATATTTTATAAACTTTATATAAATATTTGATTTAATAATATTATATTAAATATATTACATAATAATTGTCGATATTATCGGTGTTATATTAATAATTTTATATTAAACATTAATATTAATAATCTATTTTTATATTAATTTTATTATTTTATTAGTAATTGTCAATAATATCGTATTATATTAATAATCGATATTATATTTTTACGTCAGTATCGAGTCGTCAGTATCGAGTAAGGAATCAAAAATATTTGACAAATCAATATTATATTAAATATATTACATAATTATTTTCGATATTATCGGTGTTATATTAACAATTTTATATTAACAATTTTATATTAATAATTAATATTAATAATTTATTTTTATATTAATTTTTTATTTTATTAATAACAGTCAATATCATCTTATTATATTAATAATCGGTATTATATTTTTACGTCAGTATCGAATCGTCAATATCGAGTAAGGAATCAAAAATATTTGATAAACCAATATTATATTACATAATAATTGACGATATTATCGATGTTATATTAATAATTTTATATTAAACATTAATATTAATAATTTATTTTATATTAATTTTATTATTTGATTAGTAATTGTCAATAATATCGTATTATATTAATAATCGGTGTTATATTTTTACGTCAGTATCGAGTCGTCAGTATAGAGTAAGGAATCAAAAATATTTGATAAACCAATATTATATTAAATATATTACATAATTATTTTCGATATTATCGGTGTTATATTAACAATTTTATATTAATAATTAATATTAATGATTTAGTTTTATATTAATTTTATTATTTTATTAATAACTGACAATATTATCGTATTATATTAATAATCGGTATTATGTTTTTACGTCAGTATCGAGTAAGGAATCAAAAATATTTGATAAACCAATATTATATTAAATATATTACATAATTATCGTCGATATTATCGGTGTTATATTAACAATTTTATATTAATAATTAATATTAATGATTTATTTTTATAACTATTTTATTATTTTATTAATAACTGTCAATATTATCGTATTATATTAATAATCGATATTATATTTTTACATTAGTATCGAGTGGTCAATACCGAGTACAGTACGATGCTTTTTCCTAACCGAAATGTGCAAATGCCATCGACGTATATTGACTTACAACCCTCGTTGCTCTAAAGCTGTAAATCTGGATAATTTTAGTTTATTGTTTACACCCGAAGATTGATAGACATATTTACTAGAACTTCAAAGAAGTTATCCCTTTTCGACATATTTGTTCCAATACCCGAATATCCGCCGATCGACAAAATATTTTGTATCAAATAGGTCACACGAACTCGGTGAATCCTAACCAACAAGGGACGAGCTGTTACGATGGATTGAAAGAGTTGCATTGACAGCCACCACAGAGGGAGACGAATTTTGACAAATTGTTAACGTGCGCGCATCTCGGTTGCTTGCGCGATCAAGCGGATAAACAAGCTTGCCTCCTCGTTTAAGGTGACGCATAAAAGATTGCCGACTTACTGAACGCTCACTTGACACTCTTCACGCTATAGTCTGGAAATTCGGTCACGAATCCTAGAGTAATTCCGTTCAGAGGTAAAAGTATTTCCTTTCATGGGGTTTTACATGAGTCTTTAGACCTTTAGAAAGTTTCGTTTTGGAAAGAAAAATTTTCACAATTACCTGGGAACTAGTAGCCAGCGGATATGCGTTAGAGAAGCCCCATGTTATGGTCCAATTGTGTCCGAAGTGGGTCTTGTGTACTGCCCACTGGATAAGAGGTAGTTCGGCTTCCTAGGCAAGCAACTATTTTTATATCTCGAAAGGAAGAATGCGAAACGGAATTTTAATTTACATTTTAGCCAGGATTTCAACATTTTAAAGGAATCAATTTAGGCACTTTTGAAGTCTTTAAGAGTTCTAACACTTATTTTTATAGTCCAAGTTGACCCCAATTGGTAAGATACTTAAAATCTCTTAGCCTGGTTTCACTGAAAGGGGCTTAATAATAAAAAGCAGACTAAAGAAAATTCTTTAATGAAGAAGACATCTCGTCTTAAAAATATAATGAATAAAAACTTCAGTTTATATACATCAAGCTAACAAAAACAAGTTACATGGTGACTTACATATATACAGCACAATTACACACTCAGTAGCTAGTGCAAAAGTAAAGTCAGATATCATGCTGAAGTCACAACAAATCAGCTATTATTGCATACTAATAGGAATTTGAAAGTTAAAGTAATATTGTTATGACCGAAAATAAAGGTTAATTCAACAAAATCCAGCCGGGTTTTAGATATTAACCAACTACTCCCGATGGATTGAAATTCAGTTATACATTTAGTAGAAAAATAGCTGGCATCGTATCGTTATCAAAGCGGAAGCCTTTGGTATCCTATCCCCTTGTATAACCTTGGTATGGAAGTGGTACTCCTTGATATCGTACCTTTTCCAAGTGAAATACCAAGTAACTAGTATAATTACCACGTAATATTAAGTCTTATTGAGTACTCACATATATTTCATAGAATGGTTTTCAAAAATATTATACAGTACTTCAAAAACTTCTAAAGCTTCGAATTCAGTACAAACTTCCCTAATTTTAATGCGAGACAATTGCCAAACACATTACACTAACGCAACTATTATCTCTGTAAAAGTTTCCCGTGGGTTTCGGACTGGCTCAAATTTTCCTCACCTTATGTCTTTTAATCTATAAAACTTGGTTGCATTTATTTAGTTTTTCTCAAAGCAACATGGCAACAATAAGCGTATAGACCAGTCAAAAGAGATTTTATGGCTAAAAAAAATATGAAAGTTTTGAAAATTGGTAGAGATGTTTGTTTGTGCATACCGTTGAACATTCTAAGGGCCTGTTCACATAGGAGTCCATTGTGTAGCGTTAAGGCAAAGATGACGTTGAGACGAAAATAAACCAATCATAGGCGTTAAAAATTTCATTGCTAATATAATAAGACGAAAATAAACCAATCGTTTGGAGGCCTATGATTGGTTTATTTTCGTCTCAACGTCATCTTTTCCTTAACTCAACGCAACGGACTCCTATGTGAACAGGCCCTAATAGTCCCCACTGATTTGACTTGAGCTGTCGCCGCCATCTTAGAAAATGTGTAGACTTTTTTTGGTATTTTGCAAATAACTTGAGAAATATTGATTTTATGTAAAATGAATGAATGCAAAAATTTAAAAGTATTAAATTATGTACAAATCTTTCGTTACATTTTTAATAAGTCTAACACGAACAAAGATAATTGAATATAAACGGAGCGGACAGTCACACCTGGGACGCGGATGCGCGGGTCATCCCCATCGCGATGGAGGGATGACCCACGCATGTGCACCAAAAGTCTTGCATACTCACGTTTGTGAAACCTCTGCAATGAGTTACATTTATTAAATGCTGTCACGTTGATTTCAATATCGTTGTGTACAATTCACGTTGTGTGCAATCACGTTGTGTTTAATTTGGAACATTTTTACACATTTTTTTCTTTCTTTTGTTGAATTCTGCAGAAGTGGTATCGCATCATCTGAACGCATGGAGCAAAAGGATACTTTGGTATGTCCCGATGATAGTATATGATTTGATGAATATATTTTGTCTCTACCTTCCTTTTGCATGGTTTGACAAGGAAAATATATTTTTCTGCAGGAGCGAGAGTTGTTTATAGAACCAGGTGATCAACATCTTCACCGATAATTGCAACGTTGTTGTTACCAGAACATGCTTCATTAATTGAAAAATTTACAATGAGAAAGTCGGCGTCTTCATTACTTTGTCGGAATCGAATAACACTGCTTTTCAGCTAAGCTGATAGCAGGGTGATAAACTTGCTTCTGTTGTTTTCATTTGAAAGGAACTGTTCTTGTTGAACAGTAACTCGCATGTTTCTATGAAAATTTTTCTCTACAGATTTTTTCACAATAGACCGTCGATTTTGTTCATATTTTTTGTACTGTTAGTGGTGTTGGAGTAGCCATATAAAACGACTATACAGTTGCTCAAATAATACTTTTTTATATAGTTAACTTAATTTGAGCAAATATCCGAAAAAAGTTAATGGTCTGTCCCATTTGACACAGTGAAGGAGAAAAACAGAGTCCACGACGCTGACGCGGTCAGGAGGTTAAGGTCTTTGTTTGAAACTTCAAAAGCGTCGTACCAGGCCGATGTCGTTGCCTTTCGCATGCCAGCTTCATTAAACAAAACCAACGGAAATGAAGCTAACTGATATTCTAAATAAGTTGCTAGGTCTTCGTCGGTTTGTTTAGCAATTGCTATCCCCTGAAAAAGAAAAAACGGGTTTACTACTGTACTGAAGCCGTTTACTTTCACCGTACAATTGGCGGATGCAATGGGAAAAATTTTGTCCTTCCGTGAGAATTTAATGTCTGAAAATTTGTTTCCAATAATTTTTTTCACTGTATTTGTCACTGTTTTTTTTTCCGGTAGCATTGTAGTCGTATATACTTGCGTCTCCAAAAACTCCGGAGGCTATTGGCATTGTTTTATCATTCTTCTGAAACGATGGATGGTTTTTAAACCATTCTACAAGCTTATGGACATCTCTTGCATATCTTTCTTTACGTGACTGTTCTAAATCAACATGTTGATCGGATGAGACAAACAGTTTTCATGCCTGCGCATCAAAGTTTGTTCGATAGTCATTTCCGACCACACCCCACTCCAAAATTTGTCCGTTCTTCAAACTGTAAGATATCCTTCTTTTACGAATTTGTCATATTCTTAAGTACTCATTTTGGGCTTAAGGCAGAGTATGTCCTGCAGACATCAGTGGCAAGCTTTAGAGTACGAAAAGTGATCACTAAAAAATGGGATCATTTGATGAACGCAAGGAAGATGTTCATTCCAATCACACGATCGCTCTGCGCAAATATATTCTTTCATAAGGGTTACCATTTGAAAGTACTGAACCCAGAGGGCTGCAGTTGGACCATTCTCTGTCAACTGCTTCAAAGTCTTCCCCATTTTAATCTCGATGTCTCGTATATGAGTGTGTCCGTTTAAGATTTCTAGCGATAGTGGTTCAGTAGGAAAATATCTAAACAACTCATGGAGATTATTGCGTTCCAAATCAGATATGTCCATGCAGTCAGAAATTATTTTTGCTAACGATGTTTGGGTAAATAAATGAGCTAAGACTGTCCTAACGTATGCATGGCCAGGCAACATTTTTTTCTACTGATGTAGGTGCATACATCAAAGTTAGTATTTAATTTATTCCACTTCCAGCCATTATGTACTCAATACAGCCTAAGCATGACATTAAAACATAGAATCCACCAAGCCTCACAATAACTTGATAACAATGGATTGGATGTTGCTGCAACTATCTCTCGAGCTTTAATATGCAGAGGTTTGGCAAACGTGAGTATACAAGACTTCTTCACATGCGCGGGTCATGCCCCCATCGCGAATGGGATGACCCATGCATCTGCGTCCCAGGTGTGATAGTCCAGTCCTTTCAAAGTGAATTATCTTTGTTCGTGTTAGACTTATGAAACATTTAAAGAATGTTTTTTGAACGTAATTTAATGTTCTTCAATTTTCGTTTTAAATTGTTTTACATAAAATCAATATTTCTCAAGTAATTTGCAAAAAATCAAAAAAGTCTACACATTTTCAAAGATGGCGGCGAAAGGTCAATTCTGATAGGTGGGCACTTTAAGTATGTTCATTAGCATGCCTAAACATCTCCGCCAATTCTCAAAACTTTCATATTTTTCTTAAACCATTCGTCAAAATCGGGTCTATTTTGACTGGGCTAGTAAGGAAAACCAGAAATGTAAAATTTGAAGAAGAAATTGCGATTTACAAGAAATACCCCCCCCCCCCCTGCACTATATATTGTGGTTGGCATCCTGAGCTTTCACTGCGTTCGCTTGGGTTCGAATCCCGATTAAGGCTTGGTCCTTGCTGTGATGTCCCCTCGCAGGGAGCAATGTTGGATCACTTGCGGTGCTCCCATGGAAAAGTAGGCATCGAAATTTCACGGTCCGAATTGGCAATGGTCGTCAAGATTACTTCCGTGTCAGGAAATAATAAAAAAAGAGAAAAAAAAAACCAAACCATTAAATAGGATTTTTCACCACAAAATATGAATGCAGTGAGAAAAATTGAGTTTAACAAAAACTGCTAGGTAGAGGTAGGTCTGCCATTGATTCTTATAAAATTTATCTTAGAAAGATTTATAAAAAAAAATTGGTAAAAATTACCATATTTAAAGCCCTTTGAATCACTGAGGTATGAATGAATTTTCTATTTTAACTTCAGAAATCTGTTGTTAGCTTAAAACCATATAATCCTCTTTCATTTATCATACATTCCTAAACAGTGTTACCTCATTTCACTGAAACTTCGTACCGTGAAGCCACGTAAAGCAACTTAGTTAGTTTAGTTCGAAAAATAAAAGTTTTTTTTACCATCGTCTTCATTTTCTTTCCAGTTCAAAAATTATGTACCTTGAAAAGAAATTTTAAGCATATATTTCAAAAATGTTAAAAGAGTCTAAGAATTATTTTTTATTATTTACAGAGAAAGAAAAACGGTCATAAATGCAATTATAAAACTGAACAGTTTTATCCTGTGATTTAATTTTCCTATAGCAATACACATAATGCACATTATACCTCATTTTGCGACATTCAAATGTAGGCAAAACCGTTCACAAAATTTTACAGATGATTCAAGTCAATCGTATTTATATTATGCAAATCTGACCCAATAACACAAAATTCTTGGAGAAACACTGACCTTGCAGGAACTCCGGTGATGAAATACTTTTCTTGAAAGTCATATCTAATTATCAAATTTCAATTCTTCGAGTAATATTACTAAAAGCCGATTTTTGAAAAAAAAAACCACTATTTCAAACTAACGACAGACGTTATTATCTCATTTTCCCCTTTGTTTTTGCTATAATATATCCCCCATTTCCTTACCAGAAAATGAACGGATAAACACGATCCATATCTAAAAGATATCCAAGACCACCATTTATTTATTGCTTTTGTTACCTAGTTAAAAACTATGTCTACGGTACTTTTATTAAATATGTCCCGTTTCATCACAGCAAGAATTATTAAATTAAAAGCTATAAGAGCATACTAGCTTAGTTCATTTGATGCATACGGCAGTTAAAGAGAATTTTTTAAACACGTGCATGCAAGAGTTTTCTAATTATTTGCCCAAATTAAGTGTTTACAAGGATAAATAAACCTAGAAGTATCTCTAAAGGATTTTTTTAATCAACCTGGAGATATTTTATATATCTTGATTTCATATATCTTTTCATATTTCATATATCTATTTCATATACGAAGATCTTGAGGTAAAAGGAATCTTAAAAAAAAACACGATGCTCACATTTCCAGAATTGTCCTAAACTTCTCTTCATATAGAATTCTTTTAATTGTTTAAAGAGAAGATAGTACGAAGAGAAATTTGATCCTTTCTCTATTTTCATCATATCATTTGCTACGATACAACAAAGCCATTCAATACAGGATCTTTGTTTTACTAAAACGATTTTAGACCTCACTGTTTCTACACATCACACATCTACATTCCTCTTCCATTTCAAATCTGTTGGTAACATCGTTTAGAGATGGAGGTTTAAAATTTCATAGGTACAGACAAATCAATAATAAACGTTAAAAAGGCTAAGTAAAAAAATATTTCATTAAAATAAATATACAACTCCTTATCTTACAGTACAGATATTTCCAGTAATAAATAGTTGATTATAACAAAATACCCACTGCGAAAGGAAAACTAAAAAAAAATGAAAAATGAGTAGACAAGATATTTTTCATTATCCTGAAACCAGACATCCAAACATTACAGCTCAATTGGTGCAATCACAGACAGTTTTTGAGGCAATCCAATGAAAACCATCACATTTACTGTTTGCTAAGTTTGATAAACTTGCAAGAAAACACTCGCGCAACCATAATTTAAAAACTTAGGTCAAAACTAAAGTTTTGCGTGTTATGTTTCTTGTAAGGTGAAATACGAATTTTTTTTTAACCAAAGAAGTATAGGAATTCTTATCCTATGATCTTACACTACTTACTCAACTTTTTTGCATGGAGAAATGTAAAAAAATATTGTGCAAGGAACACCATCTTGCCTGCTTTCAAGCAGAAAATGTATCCAAAAAACAGTTATAAGCATGCATGGTGAAATAAATATGACATACTTCAGTCACAATTAACACAATTTTTACATTAGCCAACAAGCATTCTTCTACAGCACGCAGAGGAAATTTATAAGGATTCTTATCGACCTATCAGAAGGCTATTTAAGTTGGATTCATCCAAAAGAAAGAAAATTTCAATTAGGGATATTAAAGTCACCTTTCCCTTCTTCAGAGTATTTTAATGTCAATTTCTTTGTCGTTATGAGTATTACACGAGTATTACATGAAAAAATCGCCTTAGTACTGGATCCTCCAATCCCAGCCTTCAAATCTTAGACTTACACACCATAGTTCTTACCCTGATCCATTCTAGAGAGAATTTTTTTCTCAGGATCTTACATTCTGAGCAGGTCGACGGAACTACTTATCAGCCAAATCATAGAACGGGTGCATTACAAATAAGCATTTTAACTGCATTAGTCAAATTATATAAGTGCACTATTTATTAGGGCTTCAGCATTCCTTCGCGTTAGCAAAAATCCCTAAGTGTAAACGTTATCGTCCTGACGAAGGCAGAAAACAAAAAAATCACCTCTGGGTTACATCGTTTTTGTTCCGGTGTTGACCTTTTTAAGTGTCGTCACTGTGTTACGGATCCCATGCAAGCTCTCAATGACGTCAGTTCAAAGCGTTTTACTCTTAATACGGTTCGTTGGTTCCTGTCACTACACCAGACTTGTGCCGATAACTGTGGAAAGGCCCTTTTGCTATCAGCGATTGGGTCACACTCGAACCGACAGAATGTATTCATGATGCTGGAGATATTTATTTTGAATGAAGT
The DNA here is from genome assembly GCA_907164885.2 of Dolomedes plantarius. Classification (NCBI taxonomy): domain Eukaryota; kingdom Metazoa; phylum Arthropoda; class Arachnida; order Araneae; family Dolomedidae; genus Dolomedes; species Dolomedes plantarius. The sequence continues at coordinate 45,376,013 of OU015491.1, read as the reverse complement.
GTTTTGGAAGTCGTTGGATAAACACGTGTACAGTCTCACGTTACTTTTCAGATGTTTGGACGGTGCAATAAACGGAGTAAAATTAGGTAGATGTAATTTTAGTATTTACGAAATAGATGCGAATAAATGCGAAATCGGCCGATATGAGCGAATAAAGGCGAAAATTATATTTTTACTAGTTTCCGGCGAAAATTCGGTGATAAACGGCTTTTTAAGCGAAATTTGGGTAATAATAGTGATAATTGATTAACATAAAGGCTTAACTAAGACCATCCACGGTTTTTAATTGAGAGACCTCACTCTCCATCAGATTTGCGTCGAATTTCACCCGGACGGTTTGTCTGTACCAGAGTCGAACCTAAAAATCTAACCGTAAAAATCAACCGAGCTGCTTACTCTCTCGACTGATCGTTCTCCACCTCCGAGAACGATCTCGGTTTACAGAAGTTAACTAATAGACTCCTTGGTTTTATACAGATTTTAATTGCAGCGAAAAGGGGCGCGGTGGCTCAGTTGGCAAGAGCAGTGGGCCAGTGATCTGAACGTCCCTGGTTCAATGCTCGTCGCTTGTGCAAATCCACTGCCGTGTTCACTAATGGTGGCCGGGGCACGTAAAATAGGTCGTGGCTAAAATGTCCTCAGAGTTCTCAAATTTGCCTCTGGACGTGCAGGGTCAAGTGTTCCGGTCTCGTCACTTGACTCGGTTCAAAACTACGGGACCAATGTTCTTCGAGGTCAAGTCAGAAATCAGTCCTAGTGGTACCTTGCCTTAAAGTGAAGCTGCTTACTACCCTTCGCCAAGGACCTAGGATTTGGGGATCTAGGTCCTTTGGACTTGTTGTAGGCTTTCCTACACCAAGGGGATTGGAAACACCAATTGCAACGAAATGTTGCTTCCTTAACTTTGCAAAAGCAGGTATACAAAACCTCTATAGTCCCATTAACGGTGTATATTCTGAGAGATATTTTATGACGTACAACATAGTAATTAATGACAGAAGGCAAAGACTTGAGGAAGAGAATGGAGACTATTACAGTGTTAACCTTTAACTAAGAATTGTGATACTGATCAACCCAAGTAAGTAAAATTGTGACTTTTTGTAATAAATACGAAATTTTTTTATTTATATTTTTTTGCGAATAAATGCGAAATTTTATATATTTTATTTTTCATTTTTTTGCGAAATTTCGATATTTTTTAAGCGAAATTTACGTACCCCTAGGTATAACATATTTCCCATTGATGAGTTCAAATTTTCGGACACCATCTCTTCAAGCAAGTAATACCTTAATACACCCATTTTAACTGAAATCGAACTCCCAGAACTATTGGATAATAATACCTAAATTTACTATAAACAAAATGAAAACATTTCATGATGTTATTCGAGTTATAAAATCTATAGGAGATGTTTCTCAAGAAACCAACATAAAAACCGGTCCGAGGCCTCAACCGGTCCAAGTGTAACCTTGTGACTCGGTCCAAGGTTGCGCCCAAGATGTATTGCGAGGAAATATTATTTAACTTGTTATGAGAACATGGTCAGTATTTTTGACAGCTACTTGCTAAACGCACGCTCAAAAACGACCTCTTAACAAGCTTGGAAAATGATCCTCCCTTGCAAACTTCCATTGAGCTCCGATTTAGTGAAGCTGTATGAAATCCTCTTGCTGCCTACAATTTAATCTTATACATATTTTGTCACAAATTAGGTTTGGGCTTTGATTTGGAGCACCACGGTCAACTTTTTGCTACACGAGGGCAGGGACCTACAGTTTAAAGCCTCTTTCGAACGGCTACAAACATCCATGCCAACAGTGGGACTCGAACCCACAGGATCTGAACCGAATGCCATCACCCTAGCCATTCGGCTATCAACTGGCAACACAATTAAACGCATGCTTTAATATTAAAAAAAATATTTTTTGTAAAATTTCCAATATGGAAGGTAGTAACGGGCAGAAGCTTTTTGTACAAATGCACACATAGTGTTACAAACAAAAATCAAGAGGAAACAAAAACACACAAAAATAGGATATTAATAAGATGAACAACATCAAAAAATAAAGAAAGAATACCTTATTGAATTCACTCACCTCAATGTTAGTCTATGGAGAAATTGTGTCCAAGGATTTGCCGACTTGGATTTAAAGATTTTTTTTTAATTGCACTCTGTAATAGAGAAAAAAATTTACCCCTTGGAGCATTTTTTGTTTTAAAAAAATGCAAATAATATTTTAAAATTTAAATTTTTCGGGGGAAAAATCTGGTATAGTGTGTTTTACACACTCATAAATTTCTTTGGTAGACGAAATTTATTAAATGAATCCTGCTGCAAGGTGAAAAAAAGTTCAGGCTATCTGAAAATACCATTTGTATTGAATTATCAGCATTTATGTAGCTGTAAATACGTAGTAGACACATTTTCTCCATAGGTTAACACTGAGCTGAGAGAATCCAATAGGGTTTGTATACAGCAGCCTTAAAGTAAAAGAATGGCTAAGAAAACAGTCGCGTCGGTGTGTAGAACAAATCAAGGCAATTATCTAGATGATAGGAAATCTCTCACAGTCCAATAATTTTTAAGACGTACGTGGCTGCCCAGAGGGCATAGCAATGATCTAATGTGGATACTAATCATCTGTGCGCCTTTAGAGCAGAGTGGACAAGTGAATTGTTGACGATTCCAATGCGAGAAAGAGAATAAGGAGGCAGTCATGGCCTGTGGCTATTCTTAATTTAGAAACCGCAACGTTTCTGGGATAATCTGGTAATCGAGAGCGGGAATCACTGTTTGTTTTTAATCCTTTCTAATAGCCGAGAGGAAAACTCACTGTCATCACAATGCACAATGCATAATTGAGGAATTCTCGTAGAAAGACTCATTAGATGTACGTTGGATAACGCCTATCTGCCTTTCTTTGCCAGGGAGTCGGCATTCTCATGGACTTCACAGTGCAATGATAGCCACTGCAGAACGATTATTTTCCCTGAGTATCTTAAAGTTTCTTCATGTGCTTGACGCAATTAAAATTTATTTGGTCGGGTTTGAAGTGATAGTCAGTTTTACAGTCCATTTTGGATTCGCCCGTCAAATACTGTAAGATAACGGAGATATATGTGTAAGGTATACACAAGATTCGATTCGCAAGAATCGAACTTTTGAGTGAATGAATTAAAGAAGCTGCTTTAGATATGCTAATTTCGGCATACGCGCTAAGTATAAATACCATGCAGCGTCATTAATAAAAAAAGTTGTTAGGGTTTTAAAAAGGTGGTTAGGGTTGAAGAAGGTTGTTAAAGTTGATAGATAAGCGATAGGGAGCTACGAGGTATGCAGCTCCAGTACTATCCTGAGCTAGTGCTTAGGGGGCCAAAGTTTACGTGGCAGTACTGCTGGTTTGACTTACTGTTCGTGAGTATTGAAAAATATATTGTTCTTGAAAGCTGTATTTATATATTCCGTACAAGTGGTACGTATGCTTATTACGGTAAAAGAAAATTCTATATGTGCAACGAATTCAATAAACATTGTTTCATGTATAACGTTCAAATCGAGTGCCCCCTTAATATTTTCTCTATATATGGTCGCAAGAGTTATGGCATGAATTTGAGAGAAAGTCTCTTTCTTGCTTTAGATGACGTTAACTAATTAAATGTCAATTAAAAACATTCATATATCTTCTTCTTCTTCACAAGCACGACAGCCCCCTACAGGTCCTGGCTGCCTCCAGCGTCTTCTGTCTCTGACGACTCCTTTCCAATTTTTAACTTTCAAAGTCTTTAACTCTTTTTCAACGTCATTTAACCATCTAGTCGGTGGTCTACCTTTAGCTCGGGATCCCTCAGGTTTTTTAAATGTCAAGATCTTAGTGGGATTATCTTCCGAGCTTCTCCAAACATGGCCAAGCCATCTTAATCTATTACTACGGATGGCTTGTGTTATTTGTGATTGCCCATAAAGCCCATACAGTTCAAAAGTGTATATCTGGTTCTCCAACGTCCTTCTTCCTGCACTGGGACAAAGATAGCCCTGAGGAATTTTTCTCTCCCACAAAGCACAAGCCGGGCCCGACCTGGCCAAAGCCCCACTGGGTTAATCACGGCTGTGCGAACAGACCCACAGCAGGCGACCACCCCGCGCACGGCCCAGACAAGCCCCCACCGCGCCAACACCAGGACAAGCCCCACAAAGCAAGGCACATGCGGACTCCAAGCAGAATTTTTCTCTCAAACATGTCCAGTGAGCACAGCATGTCTATGCTCAAGGTCCCTGTTTCACTTGAGTAAAGTAAGACAGGCAGTATTAGTGTCTTATAAATTCTTAATTTAGTTTTGTGACTGATAACATTCAATCTCAATTGACAAACATATATACATACATATAAAATGAACAATATTTCTAAAATATGCCTTTAAAAGGAAGCAATAATAAAGACAAACATTTTGTTGATGAAGAGAAGAATCTGTTTTTAAATTAGTTAAGCCTCTTTATGTGTATTCCCTAGATATATACTGATCAAAATTATCTGTGGTGATATTCTTTCCTCGTGGAATCACGAAATTTCGTATGTAGGAGGAATTTTAAAATTTTGCCGAATTTGCATGTAATGTTGACAGTGATTTTTTAAAAGTATTATCTTATTTAAAGGCACATGAAGTAACTTTCTCGAATCTTCATTAACCAAATTAACAATTCCAGGGTTAGTTGTCAAACAGAGCTTGAACTAAAAACAAAACAATTTGTCGAATCGAATATGCAAACTGAAATATATTTAAAGATTACCTTCAAGATTCACTTTGTAAATACGAATAATCTTATAAGTTCACACCACTTACTCGAAGTACCACTTACTAAAATATCCTCAAATGCTTCTAGCCAATACCTCTAAAGGGAATTTTTAAGGGAATAAATGAGCATATTGATATTTTCTTTGAATGCATTAATGTTTACTGATTCTTTCTTCGACGTTTTAAAACATTGTGCGAGTTCCTCCTTATTTAGAAATATATCAAACTAGCTGAAAACCCGCACTTCGCTACGGAGTACATTCAAATTAAATTCAACGGCCAATGTATGCGATTAATGCCAATATCTATCTATCTATCTATCTATCTATCTATCTATCTATATATATATATATATATATATATGTGTGTGTGTGTGTGTGTGTATAATAAATACGACGATGAATGTATACAATTGATGTAGAAAAAAAAACAAAAAAATATATTTATAAAAAAATCGCAAGGGATATTTTTATAGACAAAATAATGTAGAAGAAAATATTCAAATTAAATCTAATAGGATATGCTAAAGAATATAGTACAGTTAATATAGTACAGTTTGAGGAACATATCTTTTACTGTATTTTAATATTTTTTTGGATAATGTACAATCGTCTGCCGCATTAGCAAGGGAAATTTTTTTTGTCTATTTCATTGTTATTGACGTGACGATAAATTTATTTAAAGTACCAGAAAAAGAAATCACGTGATCAACATTTAATAAATTAAATTCCAAAATTTAATCTTTAAAAATTCACCAAAAATCAAAAAATGGAGGTAAAGATTCGAAAAAGATTTCATTTTAAAGTAATTTTTAAGGTCTTTCTCGTGATGTAAATTTTATAACCCTCAAATTATTATTTTGAATGCAATCTTAAAAAAAGTTACTAAAACAGCTTAAAAATTTAATTTAAAAAAATGAGAAGAATTTTTCAAAAATCTTTCTTAGTGCACCCCTACACTATAAGAATCGCCATGCAAAATTTTAGCCGTTTAGGTCCAGCGGTTTGGTCTGTGCGTTGTATGTCAGTCAGTCAGTCAGTCAGTGAGTCAGTTACGGAACTGTTATATATATATAGATTACATGCAGCTAGACAAAAATGAGCAACCAACGAAAATCTCCAAATTTGAATTCGTTTTTTTTTCAAGCCTTTAGCGTGCGATGAAAAAAATTGCGTTGTACAAAAGTATTGCTTCAGAGACAATACTTCTTTCGGACACAGGAAACCTTTTCCTTGACCTACGAGAAAAGATTAAGTACTCTTTCATGACCGATAATTACTCTGTTGTAATCGACCCTCCCTCGTTCCTACCTTACATGTTGTGCTGCGCAAATTTTTGTCATGTGTTAGGGGCTTTATAGGTTTGGGGTATTTGGCAAGTGTCTGCCGACATCTCAAAAAATGTCCAAGGGTCGAATGCTTCCTCTTCCACTTCTCTGCTCTTCTATCACTACGGCGCTTTGCTGCTAGGCGCTCTTCTGAAACCAAAATTATTTTTAGAATCTGGATATTTAGTTGTTCAGCAGTTCCATTCTCCACCTATATTGGTTTGCCAATCTGACTGATATCAACAGGCCAGCATGGGTCAGAAAACTTAGACGGAATAAGAAATTGCTCATTATTAGGGATACGTAATTTTCGTATTTAAGAAATAGATGTGAATAAATGCGAAATTTGCCGATAAGAGCGAATAAAAGCAAAATTTATTTTTGTTACTGCTTTTCGGCGAAAACTCGGTGATAATCTGCTTTTTAAGCGGAATTAGGTAATAATAGTAATAATTTATTAACATAATTGCTTATCTAAGACCATCCACGGTCTTTAACTAAGAGATCTCACTCTCGAAATTTGCTTATTATTTATTGTTAAAAACTTAGGAACTAAGGAAGAGAATGGGGAAACTACTACAATGTTAGCTTTTAACTAAGAATTTTGATACTTACCTAACCAAATAAATAAAATTGTGATTATTTTAATAAATGTGAAAATTTTAAATGTATATATATATATATATATATATATATATATATATATATATATATATATATATATATATATATATATATATAACAGTTCCGTAACTGACTCATTCACTGACTGACATACAACGCACAGACCAAACCGCTGGACCTAAAGGGCTGAAATTTTGCATGGGGATTCTTCTTATAGTGTAGGGGTGCACTAAGGAAGATTTTTGAAAAATTCTTCTTAGATTTTTTTAAATTAAATATTTAAGCTGTTTTAGTAACTTTTTTAAGTTTGCATTTAAAATAATAAATTAAAATTTATTTTTGTTACTTCTTTTCGGCGAAAACTCGGTGATAATCTGCTTTTTAAGCGAAATTAGGTAATAATAGTAATAATTTATTAACATAATAGCTTAACTATGACCATCCGAGGTCTATAACTGAGAAATCTCACCCTCCTTCGGATTTGCTCCGAATTTCACTCGGACAGTTTGTACCGGAGTCGAACCTAAAAACCTAACTGTCAAAATCAACCATCAAGTTTCATGGGGCAATTTAGTAGATTTAAGAACGACTCTTGAGCGCTAAAGTCAAGGATATTTCATCTACTTAAGTAGTCAACCAAGAGACTTCTGTTGATGTTATATAGATTTTAATTGCAACGAAATGCTGCTAATTTAACTTTGCAAGGGCAACTATACAAAGCCTCTACACTCCCGTTAACAGAGTAGATGCTGAGATATTTTACAACATAGTAGTTAATGACAGAAGACAAAGACTTAAAGAAGAGAATGTGGAGACTACTACAATGTTAGCTTTTAACTAAGAATTTTGATACTTAACTATCAAATTAAGTAAAATTTTTTTTTTTTTTAAACTAGAAATTTTTTAATTCATATTTTTTGCGAATAAATGCCAAATTTTATATATTGTACTTTTTTGTTGCGAAATTTCGATATTTTTTATGCGATTTTTACGTATTCCTACTGATTACCTCTTTAAACTTTTTTTTTTTTTTGCACAGAGTGATACCTTGCTACGGTTTGAATAAATTTAAAAAGAAAAACTATAAATAAAATTCAAAACTTCTAGAGTTTAGCTCACTTCTACGCAGATTTGGGTGTATATAATTTGAAGTGGCACTCTAAATGAATTTGATACAAACACAGTTTATACATGAAACAATGTTTATTGAATTCGTTGCACATATAGAATTTGCTTTTACAGCAATAAGCATACGTACTACTTGTACGGAATATATATTAACATTCAATAGAAATACAATTTGCAAATACTCACAAACCAGCAGAGAGTCAAACCAGCAGTTCTGCCACGTACACTTTGGGCCCCCTAAGCACTAGCGCAGGATAGCACCTGGAGCTGCTTTCCTCGTAGCTCCCTTAACTCGCTTATCTATCAACCTTATCAAAACCTTTTTTCAACCTTTTCACTTAATCAAGCTGCTTTGTATTTATACCAAGCGCGTATGCCGAAATTAGCATATCTCAAGCAGCTTCTTTAATTCATTCACTCAAAAGTTCGATTCTTGTGAATCGAATCTTATGTATACCTTACACTTCCCCAAGAAATGTCAACTAAAATAAACATAAGTCGAATTGCTTCAGAGTCGTGCATGGGAAAATGAAAATCTTAGAACATTAAGGCAAAAATGGAACCTTTATACTTAGTACTTAGGAGCTGTCAAAAAATTAAATTTCTAAACAAGAAATTCTAAAAGATAAAGAGGCTTTCGAACGATTCCTTCACAAGAAATACATATGTTCATTGCAATAAGTAAATATTTAAGGATATTTTAAAAATAACCACTGAGGTAAAATAAATTTCCTCAAACTTTAAAATAATACGCACAGATATCTTGCATATATCGAATCGAGGAAAATTAAATTTCGCTTCAAGCTCGTTTCCTCTTACAAATTTTTTGTTGTTGTTAAACCCCAATTAGAACAAACATCCTTTTCAATTCCAAATATTTCTTTTTATGTCTGTCATAATTGGAGCGAAGACAAAGCGGCAAATATCCGTACTTGAAAAAAAAATTGCATAAAATGGCCAAAAAGGAAGAGAAGGAACAAGTAAATAAGCTCCGTATAAATAATTAACGAGAAAACTCCAGTCGTAAGGCTCTCCGATAGGTGAATATAAACAAAATAGTAATATATTCATCGCTAAACAACAAAACCAGGCATTCGGTTTCGTTGACTGCTTTGAAAACTAAAAGAATTAACGAGGCGTGATACCAATAAGTTTCAGCTGATGATTTTGAAACTTGGAAATTTTATTAAAAGAAATAAAAAACGAGCTGCTGAGATTAGCATTCCTGAATATATTTTCCGTTTAATTGAATTTCATACATATTCAAGGATTTAGCTTATTTACTTTATCCAGCTGAAAAGCAGATAGTAGTTAGTATTATTTTAAGCGAAACCAAGTAGTAGGTAAATTATCCCATTATTTTTGGGTTTTAAGGTACCAAATAAGTGATAAAAGTCAAATAAAATAAAAACTTGCTCTTAGTTACATTATGTCACGCAGATTGGCAATATAACAGAGTCTGCAGTTGTCTGGCATCTCCTTTCCGTACGACAGATGGTCTTCATTGCTCCTTGTTGTGCTGCAATGGGAAGGAAAATTTGTACCTACGTCAGCAACTTGTTCCGTTCATTCCCCAAGAACTTTTTGCCTTATTAAAAAAGGTGTAATCCCCGTTAAGAGTCATCACTAAATTAAAATTATTTTATGCCAAAAATCAATAATAAACAATGTGTTCATAAATAAGCAAGACTTTAGGTTAAAAACACAACAGTTTGTTTAGAAACTTAATAAACTTTAAAATATTAAAAGCAATAAAAAAAAACTAACTTTCAACATACTCGCTTCACGAGCGTCAAACCTATAAACTTAGAACAATGGTATAAACCAGTGGTTCCCAACCTGTGGTCCACGGATCATAGGTGGTCCGCGAGAGCCTCCGGAGTGGTCCGGCACTACATTAAAAAAGTTGCCAAATAAATGGGGATTTTGAAAGCAATGTTCATTGAACTAGATGATCGGAATATATTCCATGACTATCAGGTGTCGATTTAAATTTCTTAAAAGTTTAACATAATTATTTTATTATTAGAATATGATACGTTAGAATGTGAGTACGTTAATCCTGTATCCCTTTTGCCTGAGGAATATTCTATACCCCCATATCCCCCCATATCCCCCCTTCAAACACGATTTTTTTTTAATTTTCAATTTTTAACTCTATACAGAAAATGAGAAAAATTAAATTTCTTTTTTACTACATTAAAAATTCTTAGAATTAAAAATAAGGAATTTTTAACAGAATAATGCCTGCTTTTTCAAAATAGTTTTCAAAAATGCTATCTTTTTTCAAAATGTTCCATGCGCATTCCATCACAACTAAAAACTCTAAATTTTGTATAAGTTTACCATATGTATATAAATATAATTGTGCATTTAATTTTTGTTTTTGCATTAAACTAAAGTCTTAAATATTTTTTTCAATGCTGCCTGTTATTTTTTTATATTTTTATGCTTTTATTTTATTTTGCTGTCTATAAATTTAAAAAATATTTGAGATTTCAAAGAATTATGCACAATTTTGTGACAAACACTTCAATTAACAATCCTGAGAAATTTGGAAGAAATCGGAAGAAAATGAATGCGCATGGGGCATTTTGAAAATTTCTAGCATTTTTTAAGAATATTTTGAAAATCAGGCCCTATTCTTCCCGCAAATGCTTATTTATGAATTCTAAATGCCCTCAATGTACTAGAAAATAATATTAACCATTCTCCTTTTGTATATAGAGTAAAATACTGAAAATTTTGAAAAAACGACTTTGAAGGTCCCTATTCCCCTTAAAGGGCATTCAAAATTTTACGCTCCCTGTTTAAAAACATTCTTCGACTTCTATACAGTTTGGTATGATGCGCTACTTTAGTGACAAATACGGTCATCACTATTTCTCATCCAGACGGAAACTAAGTACGGGGTTCGCGATGCACTCAGAGCAAAACGAGGGCCGTGCACAGTCTTGTTTGCTACGAAAATAAAACCCCGGGGCCCCAACGCGTCTGCAAAGTCGGCGATCCCGCTTAGTTGGCAAGGAGAGACTTCGAATTTCAGAAAATGTCAAAATCTTTCTTAAAATTCGAGATTTCTGCGTGTTTTGAACGAAAGAAAATTCTATTAACGAAAATTTTGAACTGATTGCATGTTAAAATTTACATGAATTTAATGAAGACAAATTTCTTAATTTTCTAGTCTGTTTCGCTTTTTTTAATATATACTGTATAGGGCCTCCCTTAGAGAAGTCTCTCACAGGAAATTTTGAGTTCTATGATGAATTTTGGCAATATCTCTACTGACACTTTACCCATGCGCATTTAGCACTCTAAATTTTAAAGGAGAAGAATCCAAATGGATCCAGCAATAAATTAGAGAATTTGCGTCTCCTGGGCCTAGCTTTCTAACGCAGGATTTTCTAGTTGTTCTAGCATGGAGCATATCGACGAAATAGAGAAATTTTTTGGGGCAGGAAAGTCAAATGAAAATTACGAGGCTCCGAGAGACTAAACTTTGAAGTTACTCCTTGAGAGGATTAACATCCCATTTAAGTATCTGAAATTTAAAGAAAAAGAAAGTGACTAAAGAGTGGAGATTTCATATATTGATAAAACAAATAAATATTTTGGGCTTTTATGTTTTTTTCTCTTGGTAAAACATGTAACATTTTTTGAAGTTTAGTGCTGCCATCTGTCGATTAGGAAGGGAGTTAGAAGTAACTTTTGGATGGTTTGGAAAGTTTTGGCGCCATTTATCGGGAGAGTTCGAAGTTTTTAGAAGTTTTGGTGAAAACATGATACGTTATTTGAAGATATGTACATTATAAGTTTGCTTAAACTCTTTAAGGGGAGTCATCACTTTTGCACAAGTAGAAAAATCAGAATTTTCGCTCTTTGTTCGAACGTCTATAATTTATATACTCTGTCCATAATATATGAAAATTTCAGTATTATTTCCCTAAACTTTATAGATTATGTTCCCTGAATGAATTTTATTACAAGCAAATAAGAATTTTATTTATGAAGTAAAAGTTAGTGCATTTTCTGAAATTTTCAAATCTATACTGATACATTGCGCGCAGACTTACAACAACACTAATAAAGTTTCAATAATAATTTTTCCATTTTTGTGATGTAAAAACATTAGGTATAATTCTACACCTATATAAATCTTCAAACACGTAAGAATGTTTACTCCAGGACAATCAGATTTTTTAAAAAACTGAAAAAACACATTAAATGAACAAGTCAAATGCTATAAATTCTTAGTAAAATAAATTTTTTAAAGAAAAAATGAAATCCATATATTTTGCAACATTATTATACACTTAAACTGAAAATTTGAAATCAATATCTGCAGTAATTTTTTTTTTATACAATGCACTAAGCATAAAAATCATTATTACGAGAAAAATGCTTTTAAAGATCCCACACTGGTAATGCTTACATCAGAACTACTTGTTTCGTGCCATATTTTTTTAATGTTCTATTTAGAATATTTTAACTCGGTTTGTTTCAAATGATTCGGAAATGGTCAAATATTCTAAAAATGCAAAAAAATAAATTTCGATTTTTTGAAGATTTAAAAGTGGTGACTCTCCTTATAAGTTTATTGAAAGATATCTAACATAACTTTAATTATTGTATATATATATATATATATATATATATATATATATATATACAGATAGATAGATAGATAGATGGATAGATAGATATACATATATATATAATGGCATATTGTTAAATAAAAGGACAATACAAGTAATTAAAACGGTTCTAGGCCGTTTCCTATTAATAGAATCAGCATAATGGCGATTAGGATAGCTTGATCATAATCGGAAAGATTAAAGTTAAGTTCATTATCTATACCATTTTGGAAGTTAATTACCATTTTTTAAGAACATGTTGAATAGCTGGGAGTCCAAACGCCCAAAAAAATTTGCCTTTCTCCTCTATCACGAAATGTTGAGAATTGTCAAACAGTTATGTTTGGGTCTGTAGCTAGTAAATAAATAATCGAACCTGCTACGTATGACCATTCTAGTCCCGCATAAGTTGTAATGGGCTCTAAAAAGGATTTATAAATAAGTTACTTATTACTGATGCTTAATTTGCTATTTTGAGCATTTAATGGGTAAATTAATCGTCAAGCAGCTCGACATTTCTCTGTTATTTTTGTTATGTGTTTTTACCAAGCCATGTTTTTACACAAAAGTAATTAGTTTCCCAACCAGGGAAGTGTTGTATTTCCTATTCTTATATTGTGTCTGTTGTGTGTTTCTTTTTTAGTTTACGTATGAACAAGATAGCGATACATTTATCAGTGTTTGTATTGATTCTTCATTTTTCGAGTCAATTTCGGATATGGGTCATACGATCTTTTATGAAGGTTACTGCATATTTGAACTTCTTCACGAGTAGAGAAATAGAAGTATCGTAGGCGAAAATAGCGAGTTTCGTTTTCGGATGCTGGGAGATATTGTTAATATGGATATTAAATAAAATTGGGCCGAGTACCGAGTCCTGGGGGGACGCCCCTTTAAAATTTAAATTTGTTCGATAGACAACTAAAAATTTTAACTTGATAGGTACGGTTTATTAGGCAAAAAATTAAGACATTAGAAAAAATATTGGGGAGGGGGGGTTTATTAGCTTATGAACGAGTCATTCTATCCAAATCTTGTAAAAAGTTTTAGCTACGTGAAGAAATAGGGGAGCAGTAAATAGTTTATTGATTCTCGCTTTAGTAAGACAATCGGTTAAACGAAAAACTTCATAGGGGGGATAGACATTTACGTGAACCGAATTGATAAGATATTTGAATATTGTTGTCATCAGATGATTATTAATATCTTTATAAAGTTTTCAGGTTTTTTTTTTACTAATAGTATTTAAGAGATTAATAGGCCGATAGCTACCTGGCAAGGACTGGATTTTACCTGGTTTAAGAATAAGTACGGTAATGGAATTTTTCCAGCTGTTTCGAAAGTATTCAAATTTAAAGGTTGAAATTATAAAATTATATTATATAATTTGAATTATAATATAATTTTGAAAATGTATTTGGCAGGATATCTTGAGGCTAGGGTTAGTGATGTTGAACTTGGGAGAAATTCCTTTGAGTAAGGATTTAATAATTTCTCTTACATCAGATGGGACAATACAGGGAGTGGGGCAACTATGGGAGCATTTTTAAAGAGGCTAATACAGTCGAATCCGGTTAATTGGACCACCGGTTAATCTGACCAGCCTCTTATTCGGACCGAATCCTAAAGAACCGAAACAAATCCTATTGCATAAGCCTAATAGGGCATGCTCGTTTAATCAAACCAGCCGGTTATTAGGACCAAAATGATCGCGTCCCGATGTGGTCCGATTAACCGGAATTGATTGTATTAATATTTACAATGGTATTGATCTATGATCAGTGCTAGGGTTAAGAATAAAATTTTTGTTAAAAATTTGGGATATTTAGTTAGATTTTTGGCTTTCGTATGGGCATAAATATTGTTTTCGATGTCTTTAGGGGGGGGGGGGGGGAATAACTCGGTATTGATTTTTAAAGCTCTTGGCGGATCTCCAGAGGGAGTTATCAGTAATGGCTAAAGATTCGATGCAGATAGCCCAGTTTTTGTTAGAGTGTCTTAACATTAATATTTAAGTTTTTGCTCAGCATTGTTCATAATAATTTTCTTGGAAGTAGCTCCATTTGCTATATCTAAACACTCCCAAATTTTAGAGAAGAATCCAAACGGAGCGAAGAAATGCATCTTGAGAAACATAATGCGTACCCAAGGATCAATCAGATTAAGACATATTCTACATGTGATCTTGCATCACTTTCCCAAAAAGTTTCCACTAACTCTTGTTGTATAGATATCTCATGTTCTTTTCTGGTTTCTGTTAGACTATATAGTTCTGATGCAAAGATGTTCCAAATTTTCGGCCCAGTGAAACCATTTTCTTTTTATCTGGGCCTCTCTTTTACGTTTCTCTTTAAAATAAAAGAATCCATCTTTCACTTTGCCAGCAATTGATTTTTCCGTGTGAGACCATTATTTGCCATGTCTGTATAGGAAGGAATCGGTGCCGTAAAATAATTAATTTGATACCAAGATTTTTTACTCTTTGAATCCTCAACACTGTTTTGATAAGGCGGAGCATTTTTTTCATGCACCTCAAAATCATTTTTATCACCTTAACTAATACGAACTCGTAAATTTAAGTGTATAAAAATATCTGTATAATACAGTGCATGTACAATGTTCAATTTGTTGGTGATCCGGAATTTAATAAAGAAACCATACAGATTAGTGCTGCCATCTTTTAGCCAAAATAGTTAACTACAAGCTCCATGGAAGACCATGAAATCTGTATACAAATTGTAGTTGAAAATTAACAGTACACCTAAAGGGCAGATTATTGCGTTAAATTATTAAAGATTACAACACATTCATTTTTGTCATGATGGGAACTCGATTAAAAAGATGCAAGAAGACTTTGCGAAGTTAAAAAAGTATCATTCAATGGCTACCGTGTTTTACTCACAAGTTGTGTTTTACTCACACTGTGGAGAACGAGAAATCAGTAAATAATGTTTCTGAAAATCCCTAACAGCTTCTTAAAATCACAAATAAATATTCTTCGATCAAATGATGAATTAGGCTAATTCATTTATAACTTGAGGCCAGTTTAAATTTCAGATATGAATTTTATGGAGCTATTTTGTGATGATACCCTCTGCGTCTCTATATGCTCTTCGCACAGTAACGAAGATTCAAAAATCTTTTCTTATTTTCTACTCTTGGATCCATAGGCGAGCGTGCTTCTAACTTTTTTTTTCGGGGTGGGGTGGGGGGGTGGGCATGAATTGAATTCAGTTAGGGCGCTCCTTAGCGCATTGACTACCGGACGGTCCTTAAAATATGAAATATTATATTTTTAAATTCAATAACAATAGAATTGATGTTTGAGTAGTATAATGAGAAAAATAAACAAAATATAAATAAACTGAGAAAAATAATATAGCGTCGAATTTTTGCTATGGATCCTATCATTGTTAAAAACTATGTTAAGGTAAAGACATAATCGGAATCCAGTGTCACAGTTTGAAAAAGCGGAAAAAAACCAACTTCCTTAAAAGGGTTCTATAATTTTCCGATTTTAACTGAACTTCTATTAACGTTTTAATTTATTTCAAGTTAAGTTGGGGGGGGCGGCACGTCCCCCCCCCCCCGACGCTACGCCTATGCTTGGAGCGTTATAAAGGATAAAATAACTAATGGGTTAAAAATATGTATGAAATAAGGGCAGTTCGTTAAGTATATCACTCTCAACAAATAGATAATTCCAACTCTTAAATGTTCATAAATGAAATCTAAATTCGTTATCGATTTTATAAAACTAAACTCATGGCACAACAGTCCACTGTAGACCAAGGCGGGCGGTGCCCATCTCCTTTTTCTTGACCATGGGCTTGGGGTGCCATACAGCATATGTGTCAGTCAGGTGGTCAACCTGACGTGGGACCCGCAAAGTTTAGTTCCCAAGCAAACTTGGTCCTCATTTATCGCCCAACTCAATGGATGAAAGGTTGAGTCAACCTTGCCCAGTCGCAGGATCGAACCTATTGATTTTATACAGTATTTAATATTATCTATATTGCTATTTCATGCGATGTACATGACTTACTTTCAAGCTGCAACTTTAAATGTAATAAAACCTCAATGAATATCATCATGTTTGAAAAAGTATTTGTTTACAACTGAATTTTTCAAGTCACTATTAAATCAATAAAAATTCTGTAGTAGGTCTGCCAACTTCTGATTCCCATTACAGTGATACCCTTCCTTTAAAAGCCTGGTGATACCGTTGAACAAGTGACATCTAGGTGTACCCCACATATCACAAGCTGGTATTAGTGATTATCGCGCAGATTCAACAAAAGCTAGTAAACCTGATCTTTCTCAAACTTCGGTATATCTTTCACAAATGGTTCAGTTATGTGAAAAGAATTTTGTGTTTTCTATGTACTCCTTAATTTTAGGCATCCACAAGTATAGAGACATAGTTCTTTCAAATAAATATTATCTAAGTATTTATGAATAAAATGTAAAAGTACAAAAGTAACCTTTTGTACAACCCCGAGATGCAAAATATAATCATTACTTCCATAGCAATTTTCATGCTAAAATTCTTAAGGGAACATTTAACTTGCCCTGTCAAAAAAAGAGAAAACATGTTCTCTGCTCTCTCGCTAAAAAGCCTAGAGGACATAAAGGAATCATGCCAGTACTATGACCATTTTGCCGTTTTTAAATAACCGTTTCCTAGGAGCACCACGTTGAGGTAGGTCTATCATGCTCATTGAGCAATTGATACGTTGCTGTTTCCTTCTTTGTTTTACTTCTTTTTTCTTGCTGTTGTCTGTTTTCTTCCATCTTTTCTCTTGCTTTTGTTTATTGCTTGCCATTGGAAAACAAAAGAAAAAAAACTTGCCCTGTCAAGAGGAAAAATAATAATAACAAAAATAAACCAACATCTTTAAACACCTAGTTACCGAGAGAGACATCTCCAGTGTACATAGCAGCGTTCTTTTTGAAAGTGACCATACATCACAACGCTGTATTCGTGCGAATTTATCTCTTTTCTACGTGTCAGAATGGAATAATGCATGAAACTTCTCTCAAATGTACACGAACAAAACGTAAATAAGTTTAAAAGTTGTCAGGCTCTCCAAAGGCGCGGATATTTTTAAGCTGCACTTCCCAAAACTTTCTTACCTTATCTTTTACTTCTGAAGCATTATGAAAATAAGTTTATGCCTTACGCATGGAATATTTATTCTTTTGGGGAGGAGGGATGAAAACTGTTGAAGCTCTAGTGCAAACGTCCAGCAGTGAGTACATATTGCAAGGTAATGTCATGACATCCCTTGATATGCGGGTTACAAGACTTCCAGCATATTTCGCGAGTATAAATAGCCTATAAGCATGTTAGATTATCTAAAACGTTCATAAAATCATATTGATGTACTTTTACAAATGTACACATTCTGTAACATATGTATTCCTGATGACGAGATTTATTTGTAAAATATCGTCGTTAACTTAATTTAGTTTAGGCCCATTTAGTATCTTTTTGGTTCTATCTTCGATATATTCCATGACTGAAACCTGTGAATGGTTATGTTAAAAGATAAAAGCCAATAAATTAAGCATTGAGCTGGCAATGGCTGTGCAAGATTCCTTACATATTTTAGCGCCTGTCGTAAATATTTGTGGACCTAATTTACTGAAATTTGGCATTTTATAATTCGCTCCCCTTTCGCGAATGAGTATTCGCGGTATAACGATTATAAATCACGTAAGCACAATGCTCTCGAAGTCCAGTATGAGTTCTAGTATTAATAAAACTAATAAGAGTAAGCATGTGACTCCCACCATACAGCAAAAACTAGAGATAATTAATTGTCTCGAAAAGGTGAAAATAGAAACTTCATAATGCGGGATTTCCATATTGTGTATTTTTGTACTCTATAGTTTTCTTTAAACCCCGCAGTTGCTAGAATGACGAAATACATACTGTATGTATGTGCTTTGTCAGACATTTATATTATCTGCACAGGTTCAGAATGTACGTAAAATGCACGTTTTAGTCGTCTGCATTTTTATCTAGAGTGATTTATTTTTGGTATTCCCGTTAAAATTATTGACGTTCGATAATCCGACACAATCGCTAATTCGGCACGACTGAGGTCCCGGACGTGCCGGATTAAAGAGCTTCTACTGTATATATTTTATAAATAAATTTTGTGAATAAGTTGAATGTTGGGTTAGTGTGAATAAACCATTTTGAATATTCACTTGAGTGGTGCTGAATCTGCTACTAATAACGTCGTCGATCAGAGCAAGATCGAAGTGAGGACGACAAAGGTATTAATAGCATTTGAATGAATCGAAATGTTTTGGTTTTTAAATCACCAAAATTTCCAAACTACGCGTGAAACTTTAAAAACACTGTTGTTTTCTGCATGTTATGAAAGCAAAAAAAAAAAAAAAGGAATAATGTTAAATAAATATTCAATTTTATTATAAGTGCGTCCTCTCATTTTGACATAAAATGTCTTCTTTGATAAAAAGATGATATGATGAGTCTTAAACAGCACAAAACATCGAAGTTCATAATCTGTCCTTTCCTTCTCAGTCCATTTAGCCACCATTCTTCTGTCACCATAAAATGCATTTGTGTCTAGGATTCATGGGAGTTCCGGGATGACATTTGAAGGCTCTCGCAAATTCTCTAAAATTTGCCAGAGGAATATTGACGCTGCAAGGGTCAGAAAGGAGAAAGAAATTAGGAGCAAGGGAAGAATCAGGAAATTTGTATAAAAAGGATAGCAATGTTAATGGAATTATCAAAAAAATATAACTTTGTCTCAACATATCAAATTTTACGTGCGTATGCAATATTGAAGTACAGTGGAACGTCGTTTATACCAGTGGTGCGCAAACTTTTTTAGATCCCCAATGAAAATTTTTTAGTAGAAACACAATAAAAAAAAGTGTTAACAAACAACAACAACAAAAAAAATTGAAAAAAAATAAACTGTGTATTTTGGGTTTATATTTATTTTACCTAAAAACAATTAAAAAAACTCTTGCTTACCATCTGCACCTGTTTTTGGTAAAACTGTTTGACACCTTGTTTAACATTCTCATATCATATTTTAACATATAAAAAATAATGATTAAAAATAATAATTAAAAATAATATAAAAAATAATAATTAAAAAATAATATAAAAATAATAATTAAAAAATAATAATTAAAAAATTAAAAATATGTAATGTTAGAAAATTTAAAGCATTTAAAAAAAAAAAATAAATGATTCAATATGGCATAAATTTACTTCAAACTACCTGCGAGCCCTCCAATTTTTTTTCACAACCCACAGTGGGTAGCGACCCATATTTTGCGCACCACTGATTCATACGTAGGTTGTCGTATCAGGATTTTTCTTTAAAGGAGTAACTGTGTATAACATTAAATAAAATTTAAAAAAAATTAAAGTTGAACCCTTGTAAAATCATTTTAAAAAGGATTTATCTGTAAAATCATATCGTGAAGAAAATGAAAAATTTATCCTAGAATACGAAATGTGTAAGGTGCCAAATAACCCGTAAGAGTCCTTGATGGTCGTTTTATAATTTTATTTAACACCACACATAACAAAACATAGATCAATTAAAATTAGACTGAAATTAATCCAAGTATAATTAATGAAACCTCGAGAACACTGCCAAGATGTGCTCCATTCCTATCAAACCTAGCAAGACAAGTTAACACGAACAACAAAGTTTTACAACGTTCTCCGGGGGGTCACGTGGTATCGGTGCCAACTCCACCCATACAATCCATTCGATTCATTCGATCCGCAACATATCGAAATGAACAAATAACAGCGATGCTCATCACTAACGAAATATACAGAATGTGTATTCACGTATGTTTACATTTCATTAATTTCCCACGCTTAATGTAAATTAATTTCCTATCAAAATACCGATAAGAATTCTCTACATTCACATATATTTTAAATACATTTAAAATCTGACCAGAAAAAATTTGTTAAAAGAACTGAAAATTTATTTTAACATTACTTTTTTATGTCTTGTGGCTGCTTTTAAAGATGTTATCAATCAATCTTACGTTAGATTGCTGGGCTTATCAGGAGTTCACAGCGAAAATTTCATCGTGTACTGTCTATTGGTACCATTAATGTGCTCTCTTATAAATTATGCTCTTTAAAATGCGATTTTATGGCATCAAAATCGTATTTTAATCGAACATTCAATCTATAAGTGCTCTCAACCTATGTTGCTTTGCAGAATTAGCATACTCACTTCTTTCTTCTCAATACTGCAAATCAATTTTGATACTGAACTTTAGTTAACTTCGAAGAAATAAGAAGAGGATTTAAAAAAGAAATTGCAAAGGATTTTTAAAACTATAAACTACACGTTATATTCACGTATTTTTCTAAAACTATGTATTATATTAACATATCGCACCCCGGCAAGAAAAGTGACACAATTCAAAAATGCTGCATTTGAGAAAAATCAACATAAAGAATACTATGGAGCTTGAAAAGCATTACAATAAAACTGACACAACTGCCCTCAGGTGGAAAAATTGCGTGATAGAGATGTGTCGCCTTTCGTTCACGATGGGGCACTTAATACATATTTTTCAATGACATAACCTCAAAATTGCCATTTATTGACTTGTGTCACTTTTCTTGCCGGGGTGCGATATATACTACACCTAATGTGAAACGGCTGTAACGGCTATTTTTTCAATATTAATCATCAGTTTTAATTACCTCTTATTTTTAAATAATTATTTCATAATTATTTGTATGTACACACGTAATCAACACTTATTTAATTCCACAGTAATCTCAAAGTAATACGTCGGTCAACCTATATGGTTATGCGACAAAAGTAGTACCTGATGATTCTATCGCTCTTCTGCGCGATGCAATCCCACCTCGCACAAAGTAAAGCAGGTACGAGTTAGTTTAGGAATAACGGAGAAACAGGATATAGGTTTACGTGAATATAACGTGAATATATCGTTACGTGAATATAACGTTACGTTAATATAACAGTATTACATGAATATAACGATACGTGAATATAACGTTTAGGAATAACGGAGAAACATGTGGCGAAAGTCGAGGCTCCAAAGTCCATTGTCACTCTTTGCCTGGGCCATCGCGCGGTTTCCAGCCGACACTACTTGGAAGTGGTGAGAACCGAAGCCTTGAAGTTGATACAGTGACTTCCTCAGAGGATCCCACTCCTCC
Organism: Dolomedes plantarius; assembly: GCA_907164885.2. Classification (NCBI taxonomy): domain Eukaryota; kingdom Metazoa; phylum Arthropoda; class Arachnida; order Araneae; family Dolomedidae; genus Dolomedes; species Dolomedes plantarius. Next base: position 45,354,285 of record OU015491.1, on the reverse strand, counting down.
AGGAGACCTCCAGTCACGCTCTCTGTTACCAAGCACCGAGGTCTTCACAACGGACCCCGATGTCCTGGGAGTGAGTCACACAAACCCAACTCCGGCCCCTCGGCCAAAAGATTCCATAGTAGATTAAAAAAGGTGGTCATAAGTTTTGAAGTGCTGAATGTTTTATCGTCAAGACAGAGGAACGGTTGGAACAGCACGATCATCTTTGGCAACATAATGGTTAAACCGACTGAAACCTACTTCCAAATGGCTACAAACACCCCTGCCTGCCACGGGATTCGAACTCGCAGACTATGGATCCGAAGACTAGCGCCCTAGCCCTAGACATTAGGCTTTTGTTAGGCTGCGTGGAAGGAACGGGTGAAGCTAGTCAGGAAATGGTGATGCCACGTGTTCGAAGAAGTGTGGAGAATGCAGGCTGCGTCCAATCATTGCTTGAGCCTAATCCATGCAGCGTAATCACGGTCGTTGAAGACGTACCTCTAAAATACAGCGTTATATTTACATTATAAAAACTTGCCAATTCCTGAACCTGGCATTAATCCCTAACGAGGAAGAAGAAAATATTACCTTGGCCTCCAAACAGTAGAAAAAGAGCTCCGAAGAGCTCTCGTTTGAATCCCGAACGTGGTTCAAACGAGATCATAACAATTGTTATGATCAGTTGTTATGACTGTTATGATCATTGTCGATCATAACATCTTTAAACCATAACAATCAATATGCACTGGATTCAAACAAATGCCAATAAGGAAGATTTCCTTGTAAATGACTTACCGCAACTTGTTTGGACTATGGTCATCGCTATCTTTGAATCCTCTTGCATACTCATCTGTCATGTTGGCACACCAGATCTGAAATATAATATAAATATTACAAAACTGACATCATCCTGTTTGTTTTCTGTCTTGTAATAAAAAAGTCACTATCGCAAAGTGTTGTGACAAACATGTTACAAGCCACCAAAGGTAATAATTCTTAAAGAAAATATTTCTCCCAATGAAATATATTATATTTGGCAAGAGAAATTTACGTAATAAAAGCAATTGATTTCAAAATTTCAAAATCATATAACTCAGTTAAATTTTATGACATTTCCCGCTGAAAGAGAGATTAATCCTTTAGCTGAGGAGCACATATATAGTAAAATTCTGATCATTAGTTTTATTATTGTTGTAATTATTGTTATTGTTGTTATTGATATTGTTGATACTGTTGTTGTTATTGTTATTTCAAATGCAGAAACCAGTGGGCAAAATCCTTAAGTTTACAGAAAAAAAGGGAAAATAGACTTAAGGAGGTCCGGGAGAAAAAAATCTTCAAATTTTTGTAAAAATAATTTTTTCATTAAAAAATTCTGTTTTTTTTTCAGTTTAAAACGGCGTTTAAATCATGTTTTTATCTTAATTAGAACAGGATATATTAATTATTTTTGTTTTGGTCTGTTTTCAAAATCTAGCTGTCAAGCAGTGGTTGTCGTGGAAACGACTTCCTTTGAAATGTAAATACGCTTCTTGTTGTGGTACGTTTTTTCCGAAATTAATGTATATTATTATTTAAATTTTAAAGCAATTCATATTTAATTCTTGTACTTTATGTATATACACTTCTATTTCTTCTACAGTAAAGTATGTGGTAGATTGTTTATGTTTTGATTTTGGCTTGCTTTCGAATAATTGTTTTGATATTTCAAACTTAGTATTTATTTAAGTATTTTTGTGATTTTTTAAGAAATTCTGAAAGATTTTCTAAAAGAAATCTTTAGAAATACCTAGTAAAAGAAAATCTGAAGTGGTTAGGGCTAAAATTATGAAAAAAACTCGACGTGCACAATCAAATTGTAATACCTCAGTTCCTGCGAAAAGTGAAAATTTAAAGCGGTTAGATCAACTGAGACATTTAAACAGTACAAAAAGAAGGTGGAAATGACAAAAATTAAACTGAATCTGAAGTTTAAGCAGCAGGAAGGAGTTAGTTACTCACCTGGAAGCTTTTAAAAGACATTTAAGCATTCTATTTGTAGCCAATCTTTGTTTTAAATGCGTTTTTCTGAACCGTTTTCTGAATTGAAGTCAAGAACCGTTAAAGATAAATGGTTCAAACTTGGAACATGTCTTTTTCAATTATTTTACTTTAATTCTGATTCAGCAAATTTGGAAAAAATATTTACTTTTGAAAAAATGATTTTTGAAAATAAGTTACGTAAATTTTTTAAAAATTTTTACTTTAAATATTTTTAATTTAAAAAAATAATATATTTGAAAAATACAGAATCAGCATTAAAACTTATATATTTATGTTTAATTAAATGAAAAAAATTGAATTCGACAAATAATATTTCGAGTTATAATGATTTTAAATTACCCCCCTTTTAAAAATTTTTAATTTTTAATTTTTTGAAAACTTTGAGAAGTTTTATGATGTGACTTTTTTTTTCAAATTATATGGTTAACCATCACAAAATAATTCCAAATTCTAACTCAATAAATAAAAAAAATTTTAAACGTGTTCCAGACCCTCTTAAGGGGTCAGATACCTTTTAAAAGCTAAAAGCCTCGACAAAGATATCCCTATTTTCAATCATCAGTAGTTATCAAAACATTTCATTCAGGAATATGAAAAATTTACTGTGAGTTAAACAAACTTTCTTCTTTATAAATATAGCTCTTAATTTTTTCTAGCTTGAAGGTAAATATTTTGATTTATTAAAATTTCAACCATTGTTTTTTTTCAATGTTAAATCACTGCGCACAGACTTGCGTCCGTATATTAATGAATATACATATTTTATTAATTCTAAAATTAAGATGTATAGGATATCTTTAAAATGAATTTTGAAAACAAAATTCTTAGTTCTTCATAAAAAAGTTAAAATTTTTTTTTAATGTTTCAGAAAATGTTTCTATAAATTTTACTGTAATTAAAATTTTTATGGCAGAAATGACATAATAGAAGGTCATTTTAATGACACATGTTTATATTGTCCGTGTATAAAATTTCATGGTATTCTAGTCAACTGTTCTGGTGATATCATGTGCGCAATGACATAAAAATGAGAAAAATAAGGTTTAAATTTTAAAGAATTTTCAAAAATTCTTCTTAGATTCTTTTAAATTAAATTTTTAAGCTGTTTTTGTAACTTTTTTTACGTTTGCATTTAAAATAATACATTGAGGGTTATAAAATTTATAACACGAGAAAGATCATAAAAATTCCTTCAAAATGAAATTTTTTTCGAATTTTTACCTCCATTTCCTGATTTTTGGTGAATTTATAAAGATTAATTTTTAGAATTTAATTGATTAAATGCTGATCACGTGATTTCTTTTTCTGGTACTTTCAATAAATTTATCATCACGTGCGTAACAACTAAATAGACAAAAAAATATTTCTTTCTCTTTCTAATGCAGCAGACGATTGGATATTATCCAAAAAAATGCATATCCCTTACGATTTTTTTATAAATATATATATATAGATAGATATATATTTTACATCAATTGTATAGATTGATCATCGCATTTATTATAAATATATATATTTATTTTTTGGCATAAATTGCATACGTTGACCGTTGTATTTAATTTGAATGTACTCCGTAGCGAAGCGCGGGTTTTCAGCTAGTATATATATAAATCAGTTCCGTAACTGACTCACTGACTGACATACAACGCACAGACCAAACCGCTGGACCTAAAGTGCTGAAATTTTGCATGGCGATTCTTCTTATAGTCTAGGGATGCACTAAGTGAGATTTTTGAAAAATTCTTCTTAGATTTTTTTTAATTAAATTTTTAAGCTTTTTTAGTAACTTTTTTTAAGTTTGCATTTAAAATAATAATTTGAGGGTTATAAAATTTATATCACGAGAAAGATCATAAAAATTCCTTTGAAATGAAATCTTTTTTCGAATCTTTACCTCTATTTTATGATTTTTGGTGAATTTTTAAAGATTAATTTTTAGAATTTAATTTATTAAATTCTGATCACGTGATTTCTTTTTCTGGTACTTTAAAAAAATTTATCGTCACGTGCATAAAAACTAAATAGACAAAAAAAAATTTTTTTCTTGCTAATGCGGCAGACGATTGGACATTATTTTGTCTATAAAAATATCCCTTACGATTTTTTTATAAATATATATATTTTTTTCTACATCAATTGTATATATTGATCGTCGTATTTATTATATATATATATATATATATATATATATATATATATATATATATATATATATATATATATATTTATATTTATATTTTTTTTGGCATTAATTGCATACATTGACCGTTGTATTTAATTTGAATGTACTCCGTAGTACAATTATATAAAAATGAACTTTAAAATTTCTTAAACTTAAAAAACATTTTTTCATATACCAAATAATTAATAATTTATTCTTATTATAAGACCATACAAACAAACATCTTATACTTTCTATATGATTATTAGAGACCTTTAGATGAATGGAAAGGTCATTAAAACCTAAATAAGTTATTTAATTTGGAAATTTACTAATTGTGTGACTTTCATTTTTTTGCTTTCTACCATAGAATAAAAATTGACTTAAGTAGTAGTTTATTACGAGGCTCATCCACAAAGTAAGAACCGATCGGGTTAAAAAAAATTGGAGGAACTTTCTGAAAGATGTTTATTGCCAAATGTTAAAATATATATTACGCTATTTTTCTAGGTAATCGGCATATTTATTGAGGCATTTGTCATATCGCGAGACTAGCTTTTGTATTCCTTCGTCGAAGAAATTCACCGCCAACCTATTCAGCCACTCCTTAATGGGACAAGGGAGCTTCAATCTCGAAATTTTCAAATTTAGAAATTTTAACTCTATATTCAAAATGAGAATAATTTTCTTTTTTACTACATTGAAAACCATTAGAGTTCAAAATAAGGAATTTTTTGGTAGAATAATACTTGTTTGTCAAATTTTTTTTCAAAATTGCTAACTTTTTTCAAAATGCTCCATGCATATTCCATATCAAATAAAAACCTTAATTCTTTTATTTTAAGTTTACCATATGTATATAAATATAACAGTGCATTTAAATTTTTATTTGTGTGAATCTCAAGTCTTAAATATTTTTTTTCTACTCTGCCTGTTATTTTTTAAAGTTTTTGCATCGTATTACTTTATTTTATGGTCTATAAAATTGAAAAATATTTATGATTTCAAACAATTATGCACTGTTTTGTGAGAAAAACTTCCATTAACAATTCCTAGAAATTTGGAATAAATGAATGCGCATGGAGAATTTTGAAACATTCTAGCATTTTTGATAAACAGGTTTTTGATAAATAGGTTTGATAAACAATATTTTGATAAACAGGTTTTTGATAAATAGGTTTGATAAACAATATTTTGATAAACAGGTCTTATTCATCCATAAAAGACTTATTTGTGATTTCTAATTATCTCCCATGTAGTAGAAAAGGATATTAATTATATTAATGTGTTATACAGAGTAAAAAAATAAAAAATTAAAAAAAAACGAGGTTGATGGTCCCTTGTTCCCTTAACAACGTCTTTTTTTTCATCTTCATCCCACTCTAGACTCTGAACGGCCAAAAATCTCTTCAGGCGGAGGAACAAATGATAATCACCAGGAGCATGGTCTGGACTGTACGGTGTTGTTAAAAAATTTCCTTACCAAACTATTCAAGCAATGCACGTGTACGGACTATGGTGCGCGGCCGCTCGTTGTCGTGCAAGTGACAAATTCCAGCAGACAGACTCACGCCGTCGAATTCGAATTACTCGGCTCAGCTTCTTTTTCACAGTAGGATTTATGGTCATACCTTAATGGACGTAGCCTACCATTTACGGTCGTACCACACGATCATTATTATTATTTTTTTGGCGTTTAAAAGTCTTATCACTGACCTCAATTCACAGCTGACGAGATTTTCGATTTTAATGTCCACTTTAAACCAACACAGCAAAGCGAGACACCTTTGTAAAACAATATAATTTACACCAAATGAAGCACCAGACGTTCGGGAACCAAGTGACAGCGTCGTCGTTACAATGACGTGACCTGTGCATGATATAGGAGCAATCGGTCCTTTCTTTGTGGATGCGCCTCGTAATAAAACTTTTTTTTTTCCAATGCGGTGGCACTTGTCACTAGACATTCGCCCGAATGTGAATTACCGGGCAGACAACGTCTCGCAAACACCAGACCAGCAGTGGTCAACATCGAATGGTGACGGCCGCCCTAACTCACACTGCAAGACTGCTAGCCATTCCTTTAATGGGGCACCATATAGGTGGCCAGCACTACCCCCTACAAGCCGGTCCCGTAATTTAGAACCGAGTCAAGTTACAAGACCGGAACACTTGACCCCGCACCTCCAGAGGTAAATTTGATAACTTGGAGGATATTGCAGCCACAACAGATTTTACGTGCACCAGCCGCCATTAGTGTACATAGCGATAGATTTGCAACGTCGGGCATCGAACCATAGACGTTTATATTACTGACCCGCTGCCCTTGCCAACTTGGCTATTGAGCCCCGTAATAAAACTCTAATGATAAATATTGAGCGCAATGAGAGCAAATAAATTAATTCAGTGAATGAAGTAAATTTTAATAGATTAGTAAATTTTTGTTGAATTTTGTGAGTTGCAAATAACTTTTCGTAAAATTTATATTCTCACCGAAGCGTAACCTAAGAAAAACAGCTGCTCAGGTGTTGCTGACAGTCCGGGTAACACTTTTCTGTTAGTCATATCTTCGTCAGAGAGAGCTAGATGAAGTCGAAAAGCCTATAAAACAAAAAGAAAAGGTATACTTGTTGAATCAACATCTGTATCTTGTTATCAGGAACAGAGAAAATAACGACAAACTCTCAATAACGAATAAAAGAAAATTGATTTGGAAAAGCGGAAAATCACATTAAACAATTATTTTCTGTGTACGACCGATTGGAAATGAATACAACAACAGCAGCATAAAACCTACTGACTTCTAATTTAGCAATATCCCGCATTAACTTAAAAAGTTGAGTACTTTAAAAAAGTACATGATTTAATTTCCCGTTAAAATCGAGAAAAAATATATTTTACTGAATTGAAACATACCTTGACTACAGTAATTAAAAAAAAGGACTCAATATTTTGTATTTTTAATGCCATTAGTTTATTATCTGTGTTAGGGATATTTTATAAAGTGAACTCCGAAAATTTCATTGCTCTCAATTCCTAGCAAACATAATGCGCTATCACCAGAAATACAGTTTTACAGTGTTAAAAGCGGCAAGTGCATTTCTAGAAGCAAGTTGCTTTTTGCATTGTTAGAATGCTTTAAACCTTTAATTTATTGCAAACATTGTTCCATATTAACTTTTTTCTGTCATTAAAGGGACGGTACGTAGACATTGCATCTATACACCATTATATGTTATGCAAAAAAACACTATCTTTAAAGTAGTGGCCGGTGGACAGTTAGGTAAAGGAGTACAAAGAAACAAAAACAGTCCTGTTTTTGCCCGCCCTGTCACCCATTATCAGGTTTTCCAGAAATCTTAATACTCGCCCTAAATAATGTTACTTTGCAATAGAGGGAAAAGACCACGCATACATTAGAACCCTCCATCTTAAAGGTTACAGTTTGATTGGTTATAGGCGATACCGTCATGCTTATGCCGAGGGCTAAATTGACCGGCTACAATTTGGATTTTTAAAGATGAAAGTTTTATCTTAATGCTTTGCTATACAGTCATGTATAAATAGCCTAAATCCCCCCCTTCCCACACACACAAACACATACACCTTTCTGTTGTTAGCAGAGAATGAAGACCTGTGTTGGTATCCTGGCTGAATCTAGTATAACGTTCTTTTTTCATATTGAGGATTCATTTTCTTCTTTTATTGTTCGTTATATATAATAGGAATTATTGGGAATTTTATACTTCCTATCTATCCATTTATCCACCAGCTGATTAGCAGCGTCATTCTCAAGATCTCTCTCGGAGACAGAATCTACCAATCTCACATCCTTCTGTTTTAAAGCGAAGATTTAGGCTTTATTGATCGGTTCTATTTTATTATAGTGTATTAAAAGCAGGTGTATTAAAAGCAAGTATATAGTGTATTAAAAGCAAACATGAAGAGTAGGTGGGGAATATTAAAACAATGACCACCCCTCGTATCACTTGCTGTTGCGCGGCAGTACCAAAATCCCCCTAATTGCCCTCAAACTGCCTCGGATGTGGGACTTTTTACCATGTTTTTATTAAATTGTTTTCTTGTTTGTTTGAGTGTGTGTTTGTCCCTTACAAATCTTGGAATCGATTTTTAACAAACTTCGCGACTAGCTAGACATTTGAAACTTTTAGAATAGCTCAGAACACGCTGACAATAAATTTTTTAAAACACTTTTAGCCATCTTTAAGCAGAATTAAATTAATTTTCAGTTATTTTCAGTTAATTTTGTTTTGTAGACCGGTGCAGCCATCAATCGGCCTGGACGGGAGCGAAAAGTTAAACGCAAGTTGACTTCCAATTAACTTTATTTTCTTTCAAGTTGATGGGATAATTCATCAAAAAAAAATTTTTAAAACGTATTTATTAATACATAGAATTGTCAAGTTTATATGATTCAACAGAAAATTTAAAAATATGGTATATAAAAAGTTCTTTCTATCTTGTAATTATGTTAACTATCTGTTCCATAAACATTATCTGTTTATTGTACAGGACCCGCGGGAAAGTTGAAATTTTACGAATATTTCGAGTCTTCCTTCTGCACCTCACTTTTAATACTGTTGATCATAATTCATATTCTCTAAAAAAAGAAATAAATAAACTGTAGGTCTAACGCATTTTTTACAAATTTTGAAATTAGAACTCCAACAGCGTAAGTTGTTTAAGGGAACAATGGACCTTCATTCTTGTTCTTCTTTAATTTCTAATATTTTACCCTATATACCTCATGAGTATAGTAAATATTCTTTTCTACTACACTGAAGAGACTTCGAATTCCCAAATAAGTATTTTGTAGAGAAATCAGTTCTGTTTCTCAAAAAATTCTTCAAAAATGCTAGAATTTTTCAAAGGGCTCCATGCGTATTCGTTTGCTTCTGATATCTTGCAAAATTTTCAGAATTGTTAATTGAAGTGTTTGTCATAAAACTGTGCATAATTCTTTGAAAATATACATTTTTTTTAATTTATAGACCATAAAATAAAGCAAAAACATAAAAAAATAACAGACAGAATAGAAAAAAATTATTAAAGACTTTAGATTCCTACAAAAAAAATTAAATACACATTTATATTTATATTCATATGATAAACTTATAGTAAAAATTTTAAAGACCTTAATTAATATAGGGTGCACATAGATCATTTTGAAAAACGTCAGCAATTTTGAAAAAAATATTGAAAAACAGTCATTATTCTACAAAAAATTCCTTATTTTGAATTCTAGGAGTTTTCAGTGTAGTAAAAAAGAAAATAAATTATTCTCATTTTGTATTTAGAGTTAAAAAATTGAAAATTAAAAAATTCGAGTTTGAAAGTCCCTTGTCCCCTTAAGAGAGATACCGTCAAGAAGATTATAGTATTAATTGACTTAATATTTTTACAGCATTTAAATCAATGGTTCCTAACGGTGGTACGAGAATTCCCAAGAAGTCGTCCGCGAAGTCAAGAGTGATAAAAATATGGTTTTATCGCTTCAAAACGACCGCGAATTTGAAAAAAAAAAATAAAACTGGGAGTAAAATAATTTTTAGTTTCCAAAATTTTGATGAAATTCTGAAAATTCCTATATTTCTTCCACTATCTGACGTTTTGAGCGCGAAAAAAAATCCCTGTTCTGATTAAAAGTTTCTAATATATTTTCTGTGACGCGGACTCGCAGCTTCACAGCCATTTTGCTGCATCACAGCAATTTTACAGGTAGTAAAACAAATACAAGCTGAAAAATCTCTCTCAGTTTTAAGTTTTCGTGGGATTTTATGCTTGCTATTAAATTTTTTTTTGCGTTAAATTGGCTATGCCTGTTAATTTTATTTGTAACTTTTTATTAAAGTTGTTTATCACAAATAGTTTGTTTATTGAGAAAATTAAATCCATTTGTGCGCTAAATGGATTGGTTTGGAGATGATACCCGACTATTTTAACGTAGGATTACGTTCCTCCATAACGGTCCTCCGGAAAGCAAAATTTCAGACGCTAAAACCGTCCGTCGTCGCGAGTTATAATTTTGGCAGCGCGCAAAATTAAGTCTGTATCGCTTGGGCAAGCAGTAAACAGTTAAACCGAAAAGTACCAAAATGCGTCAAAATTTTTACATATATATATATATATATATATATATATATATATATATAACACATATATACATACAAAAGAGGTAAACAACGATAAGTAATCCTACGTTAATACCCCGCGATAGTTTCGTTAGAAGAGACTACATGAAAATTTTTTTTTTTTTTTTTTGGACAAGGGGGGTATCTGATAAATAAAACGTTAGGAACCACTAATTTAATTAATAAACAACTATTTTATTGCTGTATAACTTTAATATTTTAATTTTTAGCATATACAAAACTTTATTACATACAGCACCATACTGTGTTTAACAAACTTTACGAATTTTAGCATGGCAGAAGGCCGAAAAAGTGAAAAAAATCGTGCCTGTTTAATAAATGAAGTTGCAAATCAAATCAAATCCATGAAAGTTTAATACATGAAAGTCGAGGTTTGTCTCTATTGTTTATCAAATTGCGCTACACGAATAAATTTCCTAAATAATCACTTTTCACCTTTTGATGACAAATAAATTTAGGCCTCATTAAATCGGTGTGCATAAATTCAAAACAATAAATTTTGTTCAGTTTCTTCAATAGATAAAAAGGAAAATGTATGCGCTCAAACTGAAGGATTGCTGTCTCTTAGCGTTATTCACACACTACACTGTTATCGCTCATTTCAATTGATTTTGAATTCAAGCCCTAACAACTCGAACTGAACTGTTGATGATACAGCTCAGATTATTAATTTGTCTGAAAAATGTATCAGAAGTCTAAACTTATAACCTCTTTTTAATAGCAATATTACTTACCTTGAAAGCATTCCTAACAGCGCCATTGTCAGCAATATTTTCGCTAAGGGTCAAGTTGCCATCTACCTGCAATGGAAAAGGGAAGAATATCAGAATAAATAGAAAGAAATGAAAATTGAAAATATTGAAATTCAAACCACTAGAAAATGTTTATGTGGACTGAAATCAGCATCCGAGTCGCATAAAAAATTTTAATTGATCGGATTTTTACAAAATGATTTTATATTAGTGAAATTTTTTAAAGGAAACTTTACTATTTCCTTTATACTCTATCCGCAGAGGATAAATTTTGACACAACAGAACTCAATTATTAAAGATGGGGTTAAGGTATAATTGTGATTAATGCCGTTCATCATTAACAAATTATGAATTATTTTATACATTGTATGCAAGCATCTCACTATATACGGTCTGTAAACTTCTGCGGACCACATCACCTGAATTGTAAAAAAAGGAGGGGTGATCCGGTGATTATAAGTTACTTAGAACATGAACTCACCCGGTGAGACGCGGATGAATAAAATTTCTCTCGCTGTAAAAGAATCCTTTCACACGTGCGTTGCCAAAATAGAATTTAAGGAAAAATATATTAATTTAAAGGGTAATTTTCAGGTGAGAAGTGATTTATGGAACAAAATACAGGATTAAATTTTTTTTTGGCGTAACTAACACACACACACACACACACACACATGTATATATACACAGTCCAGTCACATTAATGTGACCACCTGTCAAAATCCAGAATAACCACCTTTCGCAGAGCGGACCGCTGCGAGACGTGCAGGAAGAGAGTCAATTAGGTTCCTGAAGATGTTCAGTGGGATGTTGAGCCATGCCGACTCCAGTGCCGTGGCCAGCTGAGCTAGGTTACGCGGGTGAGGATCCATGGCGCGAACAACCCGATCGAGGTGGTCCCACAGATTCTCGATGGGTTCAAGCCTGGGGAATTGGCTGGCCAAGGGAGTACGGTAAACTCATCCTGGTGCTCTTCGAGCCACGCACGTACACTGCGATCTTTATGACACGTCGCATTGTCCTGCTGGTATATGCCATCATCCTGAGGAAAAACAATTCGCATGTAGGGGTGAACATGGTCCGCAAGGATAGATGCATACTTGTATTGATCCATCGTGCCTTCCACAATGATGAGTGAACCCAGAGAATACACAGAAAACATTCCCCAGACCATAATGCTCCCTCCTCCAGCTTGGACCCTTCCGGCAATTGTTACAGGGTGTTTGCTTTCAGACGCGTCACGCCGTATACGCCCACGTGCATCTGTCCGATGGAGCATGAAACGTGAATCATCGGAAAAAGCCACCTGTCTCCACTCAGTGGAAGTCCAGTTGCGGTACTGGTGTGAAAATTTCAGTCTTCGTCGCCGATGAACAGCAGTCAGCATAGGTACATTAACCAGGCGTCTGCTGCGGAGGCCCATACGCAGCAACGTTCGCTGAACTGTCGTTGTGGAGACACTGTTGGTAGCCTCTTCGTTCATCTGGACGGTTAGTTACTCAACGGTTGCCCGTGTATTCGCCCGAACGCATCTCCTCAGCCATCTATGGCCCTTGGTGCACCACATTTGCCACGTCGCTGATTTTGGATAGTGCCATTTTGCCATGCACGGTATACTTTTACCACGGCGGCCCACGAACAGTTTACAAAATTAGCTGTTTCGGAAATGCTTCCACCCTTGGCCCGAAAGCCAATGATCATGCCCTTTTGGACGTCGGATAAATCGCTCCGTTTCTGCATGACTGCAAGAACTGAAATGTTTTCGGAATGCCTACAACACACTTTATATATCCACCAAATTTGCTGATGCCACGTGCCTTCTGCGATTGGTTATTTAACGTTGACGTCAAAAGTAGGCGGTGGTCACATTAATATGACTGGAGTGTGTATATATATATATATATATATATATATATATATATATATATATATATAAATGACACGGTGCTTACACCGCGTAATCTTTATCTAATTGATTAATCTATGTAAAAGCAGTCATCAAAGTAGGCTTATGACAAAGAACTAATACTTAAATAATATTTAAAGAGCTTTATTTCTCAACATTACTTTAAAAATCTAATCAACCCAGCTAAATTGCCATTTACCTCATCTCAGCTCACGGCACGCGAGTCCTATCTCTCCAAAAATAATCCCTAATCTATATTTGTTCTTTTTCGAGCGCTGCAGTTACGCGGGCGAAGCATCGTGGGTCAGACTTGAACATTCGATGATTGCACCAATCCGAGGACGCGCTAGCAATTAATCATTTATGACCTCATAGTCTTGTGAATTCTCCGCTGCATTAAAAAAAAAAACGCTACTTCATGAATTGGAAAAACACTAAAATCTCAAATAGTAAATTACCGTTTAACGCTAATTTGCCTAATTTTAACTCTTATTAATATAGTTAAAAATAGTTTACGTTCCTAGCATTACTTACACACACACACAAATATATATTTATATATATATATATATATATATTTTTTGCTTACGTTAAGTTATTTTTGAAATGAAACAATTTCAATTACTACCTTCAATGGGTCGTCATCATCTACGTAATTTTCATACTGTTCAGCAAAGCACCGGGCTTTTTCCAAAAACTTTTCCTTAGCTTCTTTGGTCCACCAATTCTTAAGATTTCCAAGGTGATCGAATCGTCTGCCTAGAGTGAGATATAAGTTCAAACCCGTTCATTCTAATGGTATAGTCATTGCAAGTATTAATATTCATGAAAATGTTTTTTATTTTAATTTTAGCAAACTGAGGGGTGCTGGATTAAGATATAATAATTGGAAAATTTTATATCACATTCTAATTTGGGTTCTGATCGTTGAATAAGGACTTCCTTGGAACTTAATTCTAGATTATGTCACAGTTGATAGTACTATGCATTTCATGAAATTTGAAAGAGTTGCGACCGACTTTTTTAATGGTCAAGTAACATGCGACCCCTTTTAACAGTGTCATTAAAAGTTTTATCAATAGGACAAAAAAATAAGAAAGGAAAAGAATTACAGCAGCCTTCCACCCCCCCTCTATGAATTACAGGTTGAGACTCAGACTTTAAAACAGTTCAAAACCATCTCTGAATATTTTGTTTCTCCTCGACTCCATTGAAGTCCAGCATATTCTAAGCTACAAAATATAAAATAATTTTTATATACTTCGAAAAGAGGGACTTTGAAAAATTATTTCACATGGACGGGCTTAAAAAAATTGTGCAAACCTCATGTTAATATTAAGGATAAAAGAGTGAGAAATAACTAACATCATAACAAAGATTATTAATGTGATTGTATTTTTATATTTCGTTTTCGTTTTCATTTTTAACTTTACACGGAAGTACAGAGCTTTCCAAAAAGTTATTTTAAAAGTAAAATCACTTAATTACCGTAAGCATCAAAGGCATGACTTATTTCGTGACCAATCACTGTACCAATTCCTCCGTAATTAATAGAACTAGAAATGAAAGAATGAAAGCAAAACATTACAAAAAATAAAACATTTCACAAACTCATAGATAGATATGACTGCGAGAAACTGAAACGGTACTTTCCCATCATATCGACCCATCGCCAACGATAAGCGAAAAGTCGCCAATTATAATACAGTAACCGCCGCTTATAGTGGTCAGTGGTTATAAGAATCAACCGTTTATAAGAATCAATATGGCAAAAACAAAAAAAAAGGAATTATTTCCATGTTAAAATTTTCGCTTTAAAGAATCAATCCACCGGTTTTAAAAATCAGTTTACACTCTTCGCTTTCCTTTCATTTTCTTAAAAAAAGCCACTTAAACCCTCAAAAGGTACGAAGTTCTTTCTTTATTCTTTTTAAAAGAAAGAATGATAAGATGGGATGGAATACAGTCGTAAAATGCATCCCTTTCTTTGTTAGACATAACATAACAGTTTCCCCTTAAACGCTTTAGCTAAACACTGTCTTATTAGCTTGACCCAGGGGCATCCTACCCGTGCGGATCCGATTTCACCTTTCTCCACTGACAAACAAAGACAGAGACTCTTTTTTCCCACCTCCCACATCCTGGTTGCGGCTTCCTGGACAATGAAACACATAAATCTTCGGGGAAGTGTCCACTATCACTTAGGAAAACATAACATTATTAGATTCAGCACGTTATCAAACGGTGAAACGTAAGCTAGAAGGTGAATCTTGGTCTGAGACTATTGGTATTGAAAGAGGTATAAACAGCCTCCTGAAAACTTCATTACGTCAAACTACCATAGAAAACTTTTTCTTGCACCCTTTCTGTAGTTGAAATGTTAAACTGTTAAGCAGGTATGTTGTAACAAATATTGGATTTTTTTCTTCTCTTACTATAATCATGTGTATCTACTTATAGGCCTAGAAATTAAGTTGTATTTTTAAAATTATAAAAATAATTTTAATAAAAGATAATTAACGTAAATTAAAGAGTATTTTATAGTAAATTATCTAATATATGTATATATAGGTGTGTGTGTTCCTGTCGAAAAACCTAAATTTCGGCTATAAGAATCAACCGCTTCTAAGAATCAAAAACAGTAATAACAAACGTGATTCTTATAAGCGGTAATCACTGTACTTCAAAGTCGAAAATTAAAGATATTAAATGAATACAAGTTAATACTCAGATTTTTATCATACCACACATTTTTTATACCTTATTTATAAGTATCTATGACAAAATTCCTATTTTCAGTGGCAAAAATTTCGAAATTCCTTTGACATTGTTTCAAAAGGATTTTCATTCAAAGTGTGCCTCCACGTGAACTCTGCAAGGTAAAAAATCTAAACGTGATCTGTTCGTTCCACGTTGTTTTTTTTTTCTCTACTTACATCCTTTCGATGTTTTGGGTATGAAAGCTAGTTTGGAGATCTATAAATTTGTATTTACGATTAACAGTCAAATGTACGCACCCCGCGTCATCGAGATCTTTTTTTTTTTTGTACCCTCTCCAGCAATCTGTGTAGGTAATAATACCAGGATGAAATACAAAAATGTAAATAGATTTATTTGCGTTTAACAACGTATTATTCAAATAAGATTAATTCCTTTTCACCACAACGCATTCACTTTAGACAGCGCCATTTTAAAAAGTAGATATTCCAGAGATTAATTCCGGGTCTCGCAAAGAGTCGCTTGCGTTGGCGACAGGTCAATGGAAGGGGAAATTAACCGGTTTTTCCACGCCAAGAGGTTGGCGATGGGCCGGTATAATGGGAAAGAACCATTGAAACTATAACAGTATATCAGAAGTAGTCGATCAGTCAAATGCTGCTATTTATTTTCCTGCTCTAAGAGAACTCCGTGATCAACTACAAGTAAAAAAAAAATCTAATTATCCAAGACAGTCTATAGGTGACATTTATTCTTGAAAATTCTAACAATTTTACTCTGAAAGGTAGCCATTTTAAAGATGTGCACTGTAGATTTCAATTCCAATTTGGTATAGTTCACCAGCTTGAAAGCTGTAAATAAGGGGACAAAAATATTAAATGAAAACGACAAAGTATGAAAAATGTTATTATAAACAAAAGGTAGTTATAAATTGAAATTATGAAATCCTATTAAGCCTCCGCGATCGACTTTATGGGCCACCTTTGAGAAACTTTTGTAATACCAATTTTTTAATGTATGAGTACTAACAATTTCGGAATTTTATCAATATATGTTTAAATATTTAGGTTCTAAACAGTTTAAAGCAACAGAAATTTAAAAAGAGCATAAAATCACAGAAGACAATTTTATTACAAGATCAAACAAAGCAATATATGATGAAATTGTTTCAAAATACAAATTGAGAACTTTTGTATTTTGAAATATAGTCCTCTAAAAATTGCACACATACGACTTTCCTTATCCATAAAATTATTCTGTGATATTAGTTTTAAAAAAAATTTATGGTTCTGAAATATGTTTGTATAATGTTTGTTAATATGATGTTTGTTGATGATGTATGGTTCTGAAGTATGACAAATGATTATTTTACAGAAATGAATTTTTTTTTCATACTCACTCAATCCTGTTGAACTTGTAAAACGGATATCCTAAGATTCCAGCTGGAAGCACTGAATTTGAAAGCATGAAATAAAAAAACATGTTTTTGATATTCGGGAATGACATTTTAGACCACGCCAACAAGCACATTTTAGTATAAGAAAAGTACCAGATATATTGAATTAAACCTATTATTTATAAGATATTACACGTTCTAAACTTTTGATTTAAATCATATTGGACCAATATCTGCCCCACATTATGTTAAAATTTTTATTTCCTTAAACAATTAGTGTTGTTTGGGTATTAAATTAGAATCCCCTGATTACGCATAGATGTACTGGCGATTGTATTACTAGTTCACTATCTTCATTAACATAACTCATTCACCCCAGTGTGCCCCTGAACCTATTAGCAGTGAATATAGCTGATTTTCTTTTCTTACAGGAATTTTTTTTTTATAACTGTATAATTTAGGACACTGATAAAAGAACTACAAAAGTAACGGTAACACTGATGTAAAGTTGTATGTAAACATCTCTGATGTAAAGTTACGAAGTAAAAAAATTGTATGTCAGAATGGTTACTGTATCATAATTTGACGTAGAAACCAGTAAATAATACCGGATGGGCAAAAGGTCAGTAAAAATTTAAAAATTCATAAAAACCGGAAAAATAACCAAAATAAAAAACGCTTGCAGGGTTAGCATCGCTAGGTCACGGGATTTTTTTAAGACAGGCAAACAAAAAACTCAAAAAACAGCCGACAGGTGGCGCTGACGTACACAAGTCAACGTGTGTATCATCCCGGGTGTATCTATCTGGTCCTTCCAATCTGTTGGAAAGATGCGATCCGCCGAGAGGTGTTATGTATATATTCGGACCTGCTGCACTCTGCCGTTGCTGGATTTGTGACTCGCCTGCAATGTATTATCCCCTGTGGTAGGGGTCATATGGAACACCTACTGCTGTAATAAACGATTTAGAAGCATTCTTTTCGTTATTTGCGTATATTTTTTGACTTGTGTACGTCAGCGCCACCTGTCGGCTGTTTTTTTAGTTATTTTTTTTTCCTGTCTTAAAAAAAATCCCGTGACCTAGCGATGCTAACCCTGCAAACGAAGTTTTTAGGGACTTTTTGCCCACCCGGTATTTTAAATTGCTTGAATTTTCCCTTTGGAAAATAGATAGCACTAAACCGTTCTAATTATTTGCTAACGTGAAGTATTAAATTATTGTTCATTGCACAGATGACGAACTTGTACAATGACAGAGGAATGTTTTCTACATTGATCTTAAGATGTGTGGTAATCACGATTAACTTTTCAAAATGTTTAAATTATCATGTGCAATTACTGAATTAAAAATGGCTGTCGAAAATTTCTAAACAGTTGATTCTCAATTTAAGTCTCAGATAAAGCGAATTATTTCCAACCTCGGAGTAGGATATTTTTGTGTGCAGAAATATTTGATTATGAAATATCATATATTAGCAGTTCATATTTCATTATTAAATAAAAGTATAAAATAATTAATGATGTAACATCAAAACGAAAAGGTCTCATTTGACACATCTGCATCTTTTGAAGTCAGAAAATCTCCCTCTCTCTCTCTCTCACGCGCGCGTGCTTTATATTCAAAATTCGATAAAATTTAGAATAAAACTAGAACTCTATGAAATCCAAAAGACACTCCCTTAATTTCCTTAAATTAAATAACAGTAAAACTCTAAAAGACATATAATGAAATAGTGTTAGATACATACCCATAAAGTTGGATCTGGGCATGTAAAAAGCATTTACTGTAACAGTTGTGGTTTTAACGCTGGAATAATAAAAATTTACAGTTAATGATGCTTTAAACTGAAAAGAATAAAACTCTAAGAACTAATAAATATTATAAATGCAATTAAATCTTGCTGATGCTGAGAAACTGGGAGGACCAGTTGTTATAATTATCTGAAATAACATATTTTACTAGAAACATAAAATACCCATCATAGATAAAAATTAAGTTTACTTTGCACATAAAGTACTCAAAAAGGGAATTTATGTACAGACGTATGTTATATAGGAATATTACTTATACAGAATATTAGTGAGGGTATGATCAACCAAAAAACGTTTCGCTATCAACTCTACGACTATTAATGTTTTAAACAAATTTAAATAAATTGAAAACCATCGATGAGATACTTACGTGTCATTTCTCTCTGCAGTTTTATTCCATGGACGATATTTTACATCACCTAGTAATATACAAAGCTGAACAACTGCTCCAAAGTAATCGTCTTCTTTTATATCCAAAACCTTGAAAGATATGAAAAGAAAACTTATCCAAAGTTTCAGAATTGGTGGAGGCCAAATGAACAATAAAAATATTTTGTTACAAAACTTTCTCTAAGGCAAAGATTTCCAACCAGTGTGCTGCGGCCCTATTAAAGGTGCCATGAGATCGGCTACGGGTGCCGCCAGGATTTTCTGGATAAACACAAAAATATTATTCAGGCCCCCTTACAAAAAATATTCAGCGGAATTAATTACTCTCATGGGCGGTAGATTGTGACACATATCGATGTACTCGTTCCAGAGGATGAATTAGATGCCCAGAATTGTTAGGCCTGATATCAAACATTTGTGCTCTAAGCATCTCTCGCGCTAGTCCCACATTAATAAAAACAAAACACTTTTGAACGATTTCCATTGTAATACTCTGGTGTAATACTGTACTGAATTCCATGGCTATTTTTAAAACATTATCACTATGTCCAGTTCTAGTCTATTTACTTACATCTTCTAATAAATGAATAAAATCCACAGTGGAGTTGTTGTTGTTGTTTCCAATCCCCTTGGTGTAGAAAAGCCTACACGAAGTCCAAAGGACCTAGGTCCTGAAATCCTAGGTCCTTGGCGATGGGTAGTAAGCAGCTTCACATTAAGGCGAGGTACCACTAGGGCTGAAGTCTGACTTGACCTCGAAGAACATCGGTCCCGTAATTTTGACCTGAGTCAAGTGACGAGACCGGAACACTTGACCCTGCACCTTCAGAGGTAAATTTGAGAGCTTGAATGACATTGTAGCCATGACCTATTTTACTTGCCCCGGCCACCATTAGTGAACAAGGCTGTGGATTTGCAGCGACGAGCATCGAACCAGGGACTTTCAGATCACTGGCCCGTTGCTTTTGCCCACCGCTTATTTTGCCACCGCGCCCAAATCAGCCCAAATCTTTTGCCAAAATCAGCGGAGTACAATGGAGTAAGTATTTATTTGAACTTAAATTTAACATGTGCCTGAAATATATTTCACTTTAATTTGATATTAAAAAAAACTGAAAATCTAAAATTCTAACATGGGTGCCCCAGTTTCTAATACGATTCCCAACGGTGCCGAAAACATAAAAAGGTATGAAATTCCCGAAGGGGTATGGAAGGTATTAAAGACTACATGAAATTCCCCACATGATCTACCCATTTCTCCCTACAAATCCAGACAATTGCGATTACTTGATGTTCATTACGGGCGGCGTTTTAAAGTCTGACATCCCTCTGTCCCAAGTTAAATCGGCGAATCACGTTAAGCATCTTTAAAAGTAGCTTCCAATTTGTAATATTAACAATCACATGGCTTTCACAGAATGAATCATATAAATCTATTAAAATAATATCAATGAAATAACTTTGTTTTGAAACTTTTTTACAAATAATTATTATTCGTTGGATCATACGAATTATTCTGTTTCTTAAAGAAGAATATGTTCCATACAGATATATTAAATCTTAAATAAGTAATGAATAAAATTTTCTGCGAATTTCCAAACATATTCAAATGTCGGTCTAAAAGTATCTTGGATATATATGTACGCATGGTGGTTTAATGTTTGAATCGTAATTATTTGGGGGCTGCTACTGTAATCATAAATCAATAAAATTTTACTTATGAATCAGATACGAGTAGCTTCGATAGTTACACTGAATTCCTTATTTTCTGTAATCGAATAACGTGTTAAGTGAGTTAGAGTGTTCAAAAGGTTATAAAAAAATGCAAATTGTAAAAAAAAAGATTCAACAAGGCTTGCAAACGCATATAACAGACTTTTTCCAGATGATAATCTAAAAATGCATGTAAGTCTTATTACTGATGTCGTTAAACCCTGTTGAAACAACTAAATATCGTACCTCTGCTAGAACAGTGTTACATCTCCGAAATTTTTGATTTTTAGATAATTGCACCACAGTACTCTATAAGAAGTGCTGCTCATTCTCGAATAATGTTATAAGTGTAGTACCAACACAGTCTCCTAGATGGCGCTTATTACCCTCTTCCACAACTAGGAGGGGGAACATGCTCATGCGCAAAGAATGAAAATAAGATTTTTGTCAGTGCCTAATGTTGTTGTATTACAATGTTCCTATAATAAAAATGCTCATTAAATTTTATTTGGAAAATAAATGTTTTTATTTGGAAAATAAATTTGCATTTTTTTCTAACCTGATGTTCATGTTATCAAGGTTTTTTCTTTGTATTGTGAAAAGTTTTGATAGATGGTGCATGAGCAAAAAGATATGACAGTATTCCCTTGTGACATCATAGGTAGGTAGGTAGGCTATTCTCTGAGGCTGTTTTAAAATTACTAAATTCGGGACCAAGAAAGACAGAGTCCTAATTCTAAATGACAAGGCCACATCTTAAAACAAAAACTTAACATTTAATAACAAAGAAAATTAATATTAAACAAGTACAGCATAATTAAATGAATTTGAACTACAGTCAAATTCATTTTAGACAGAGTTTAGATAGTCAAGTACTATCTAAACTTAAGTGCAGATTTAGCAGCACGCTCCGAGACC
Source organism: Dolomedes plantarius (assembly GCA_907164885.2). Taxonomy (NCBI): domain Eukaryota; kingdom Metazoa; phylum Arthropoda; class Arachnida; order Araneae; family Dolomedidae; genus Dolomedes; species Dolomedes plantarius. Next base: position 45,332,319 of record OU015491.1, on the reverse strand, counting down.
CGGATAGTCTCAAAACAGGAGCTGAGAAAACACGTCTGCCTAGCCGGCCGTTACACGAGGGATCTCTCGAAAATCTCCTGAAGTCTCTCATATATACTCATTATAAGTCTTCGCCGGTGGCGGCCGCCTTCTTAGAAGTTGTTTTCCAGAGCGGGGGCCGGCAGATTAGCGGGTGACAGTTCTTCTTAACGACGAACATTCCAGCAAACTTTATTACGTTATAGTGTCAAACTCGCATTGAGTTATTTCTAAGAAAGGCAGTATTACGAGACGATGGGAGACGCTTCGGTTTTTCAAAACAGTTATCCCCACAGCATGCTGGAGAAGCCGATATGCATGGACTTAACCTTCAGGCTAAAAATTCTGGCGGCATTTGCTGGTATCGTTCTTTAATCCTCTCGGAATACTCACACGGAATTCAAAACGATGGGAACAGAAAAATGGTATTCCGATAAGCATGCAGCTGTGTGTCGTGCACCCTGTGAGGTCTTAGGAAAAATAACCCCATACTTTCATTACGCTACACCCTCAAGCTTTTCAGTCCATGTTGATAAAATGAAGTCACTAGAGGTGGGTTATATATTGTAATTAAAATTCTAAATAACGCTTTAAAAATTGAAAACAACTTTAATACTATATAATAGTTTTGCCTTCTGAAGTGATTCGAACAATAAGTTTTCCCAAAATTATCATAGGCATTTATAAAACAAGAAATGAATTTTCGACATATATCTTATTTAGCTCTGCCTGAAAATCTGGCTATTTTGAGATGTAACTCTCTTCTAGCAGAGCTGCGAATGGTGTTCCCCGGTTTTCCATGCACACTCGTCCATTAAGGGGACAGTGGACCTTCAAAACTAACTTTTTTTGTTTTGGATGGATTTGCTTGAAATTTGAATATGTGATTAGTACCATAGATATGTAAAAGTGGTTAAAATTTAACGATGAAATATTAATAATTTATGAATTATGAATTATTGATTATATCAAAAATTGGCCTAAATAAAAATGTTCCATGCGCATTTCTCTTGCATATAATATGGGGATTTTTATTTACAGGATGCCTTATAGAACTAACAATGAAACTTATTGCTTATTTTAAGCATTCATTAAAAATATAAAGAGAAAAAAATAATAATAGTGAAAACACCCTTTTTATTACGCAAAATACCTATAAATCATAATTTCAAGTACAAAATTTAGAAATTCTGAGCTACGAAGCATAATTATTTTCAATAAGATTTATTTGATATTCTAAACTAAACTCACGGCGCTACAGTCCAAAGTGGACCAAGGCTGGCGGTACCCTTCTCCGCTTTCTTGACCTTGGGGCGCCATACAGCATATGTCTCAGTCAGGTGGTCAACCTGACGTGGGACCCCCAGAGTTTAGTTCCCAAGCATGCTTGGTCCTCATTTTATCGACCCACTCAAGGAATGAAAGGATGAGTCGAACTTGCCCAGTCGCAGGGTCGAACCCTGGACCTGTGGTGTGGCAGCTTGACGCTTTTAACCACTACGCCACCGGGCTTCTTATTTGATATTCAGTTAAGTATAAAAAACTTAAATTTCAAAGCAATACGATAATTATAAATGGGTCTGGAGCAGTTTGAATATTCGTATGATATGAAAATTTTTATTTTGAGAAAAATACATTTAAAGTTATTGCTATTAGTAGCCACATAATATATAACTTAAATACAAATGCCTATAACTAGGAAAGTAATCACAGAAATTAAAAATTATTTTTGCAACCCATTCCTACTCATCCGTAGTTACACAATTCAATAAAATTAAAAAATCGAATTTTTTGATAAATTTCACAATTTTGAAAGTCCACTGTCCCCTTAATCAGCACAAATAATGGGAAGTTTAGTTTGTTCCGATGTTGAAGGTTGATCTCTTTTTTAAACATTTCATAATATTTTTTAATTACGTAATATGAATGGGTCAGTCACAGAGGAAAAAAAAGAGATAGGATAATTTACCGAGTTTAGAATTATATTATAGCTACAAAAATATCATACAATCGATAAAATTGATCCCTAAAAAAAAAACTTATCTGTATTTGAGACACAAAATTCTTTATTTACCTTTTCATAGTGTTTATCCAGTAAGCGATCATTTGAAATCCATTCAGGATAACCAATCAGACTGTCCATGCTTTGTAACTATGAACGTAAAAGAGATCAAATTAATTTTCACAATTAAAAACACTTGTGCTTTAAAAACTCAAATATATCTGAAATTATGAATCGAAAGTAAGAAGCATTTTTCATATAAGTTGTACAGAAAAAGAGAAGGAAAAAAATATGCGTTTTGCAAAAATGATGTTGAGGGGTTAAGTTTTGATTATATACATCTAAGAATTACTTTTCTTTCCCTTAGAAGACCCTCACTGACCAGGAAACAGTATAAAGATACAGTAGCCTCATGCTTCAAAAGTCGAAATTAGAATGACTAAAATTTCATTTTCTGGAAATGTAACTAATCAGGAGTTTCGTGAATTTAGAATATTCTTATGATCTAGAGAAACTTAAATTATGCTTTTAATCCTTGACATAAAAAGATATCATTGACCCACCAAAAACTTCGCTACACACAAAATCTATCGAACAAAAATTAAATCGTAAAAAATTAACATAATAAAATCAAACATGGTAAAAGTGAATTAAAGATAGCTAGTATTTCTGACATAATGAAAATTAATTATTCGATTAAACTCAGCTTCTATAAGTGAAAAGGGTTTTTTGACTAACAAGATAAAATTAATAGAATTACAAATATTACACACAAAACTTTATCAATTAAATTTCACTAATGTTTATATATATATAAATTACGCCAGATATGAAAAGAAATAGTTTACAAATGAATTACTTGAGAGAAACAAAAGCCAACAGCCATAAAGATGATTTCTGAATTTTTTTTATGTAAAAGATTGTGAATATTCCCATATAGCGCAATCCATATACAATATACATCCCTAAACTGTGAAAAATCCATAAAGAAAATCTTTATGTCTTTAGTAAAAATAAACATTAAAAAAAATTATGTGTAAAACTGAATATCCCCTTACCTCCAGGCACAGACGGTCAACCTAAGTGCTAAAAATTTATAGAGTAAAAACTACTGAAATGCATCACTAATCACAAAAATTCATATTTGTGATGTGAGAAAAAAGTTTTTCTCTATAAATTATTTTTTGCAACACATTGATTAATTTACATCTTAATAGTACTGAAAGTCAGGGTTTTGCAAAAAATTTTGTCTAACATAGGACTTTAGCAAATCAAGGTTCGTTATGAAGGGGACACAGGACCTTGAAGCTCGAAGAAAAAATTATAAATATGGTCAAATTCTAACCACAAAAACTCGAATAATATTAGCAAAAGAAATTTTCTTTCTATGTACATATAAAGTACATATCTTTAAATACGTCATATTTAAAAATGGAAGTTATAAATCTATAAATAATTTTCAAATTAGCAGTTTTGAATTTTACATAATTAATTGGTGATTTAAAATCTTAAAGTGCTGCGCGCATCATAAAATTGAGATATATGCTTACAGAAAATAATTAATGGTCAGAATACACTTGTAATATATTTACCTGTAATGTAAATCCAAATAAATTGTAATAAATATTATTTAACCTTTAGCTTATGGGGCCCATTTTTCCGATTCTCTCCATAGAACGGCAAAAATTTCATACCCCCTTTGTAATAACGGCCATTAAGGGGGTTATATATATATATATATATATATATATATATATATATAACCCCCTTAAAGACCGTTCTTGGCCATTGGAAAACTTAAAAAATTATCACAATTATTTGCATAATTTTCCCCCATAAAAAAAATGTATTCCAGAATTGAATATTTTTATGGTTTTAAAATGTAGAGTACCATGAAATATACATATGAGTGTAGTTTTATCAGTTTCCTATTGATAGTTTAAGACTAATGCTGCACGCAAACTCAAATTAGCAGTTAATCATATAAAATTCTAAACTGCTAATTTGAAAATTACTCATAGATTTATAATTTCTATTTTTATATATGACATATTTAAAGATATATTTTGGTCCCAGTTAAGTATAAAAATTGAAATTTTGTGTATTTTAAAATAATATATAGGCAAGATTTCTCCTGTATTAATTCTCCTCTCTTTGTCACCTGAAAGACACTCAAACATAGGCACAAAAAATTATATTTGGCTGTTTTCCATTTGTCATGATTTAATGATTTTGAAACATTACTTTTATGGCACATGCTATGTACCTTTACTAGAGAATAGAGCATTGTACTTTTGTCCATCCATGTATTTTGATCCAGAGTTGAACTGTAAGCTAATCGGATCATTTCCACCATTTTATTCACCTGGAAGGGGAAAAAAGCATTTAGCAAAAAAGAAATAGTGCCAATTTCATCATTCATACTCTTCATTATTAACCGTTACAGGCATTACTTAAGAATTCTTACTTACTTGGTATGCTAATTATACGGATAAACTTTCATTCCTATAAAAATAATAGTATATGAATGAAAATACAGCTGTAATGTTATTTTCTCCCGTGTGCTTTTCAATCAAATCTAGCAATAAAATTTTATCTCCTGCTTCAAAAGACGATTTAATATTGTTAATTGTCACAGTATCAGAATTAACCCCCATTTCTTTAACCGATTCCTCTCACTTTGAGCGGCATGCTTTTGCTTAAGCAAAAAAAATAAGCTGGCAATGCTAATTCTCATTTGATTCTTTTCAAACGGATGTTAAAGAATGCAAACATACCGCCCAACTTAAAAAAACCATTGAATAAAATTTACAAGTTTTGCCGCAAAATTGTGAGATAACTGTTGAATATCTCTTCCATAATGGAAACAAACTGATCAATAAATTTATAGCCTTTTCACCAAACGCATCAGAAAAATTTACAAATGTCTCATTTGCCATTAAAAATCCCTTCGCGATCTGTCTATTTTTTTCAAAAGTTCAATAGTTAAAGAATTTGTCTAAAATAAATGTAGTATGCAATTACAAAATATGTATTATCTAGTATGGTTTGTATGCGTGTTTAGTAAAAAGTAGCTGAGAGGACGATTGCTTGGTATTAGTATTTTTTTAGTAAAATGTATACTATTTGTCGTTTAGAAATGCCTTCCTCATTTTGAATATTACAGAACATTGTAATCTATATATATAAAACAGTTCCGTAACTGACTCACTGACTGACTGACTGACTGACATACAACGCACAGACCAAACCGCTGGACCTAAAAGGCTTAAATTTTGCATGGCGATTCTTCTTATAGTGTAAGGGTGCACTAAGAAAGATTTTTCAAAAATTCTTCTTAGATTTTTTTAAAATTAAATTTTTAAGCTGTTTTAGTAACTTTTTTTAAGTTTGCATTTAAAATAATAATTTGAGGGTTATAAAATTTATATCAAGAGAAAGATTATAAAAATTCCTTCAAAACGAAATCTTTTTCGAATCTTTATCTCCATTTTCTGATTTTTGGTGAATTTTTAAAGATTAATTTTTAGAATTTAATTTATTAAATGTTGATCACGTGATTTTTTTCTGGTACTTTAAATAAATTTATCGTCACGTCATAACAACGAAATAGACAAAAAAATATTTTTCTTTTCTTGCTAATGCGGCAGACGATTGGACATTATCTAAAAAAATATTAAAATACAGTTAAAAGAAATGGTCCTCAAACTGTACTATATTAACTGTACTTTGTCCTATGAGATCTAATTTGAATATTTTCTTCTGCATTATTTTGTCTATAAAATATCCCTTACGATTTTTTTACAAATGTATTTTTTTACATCAATTGTATACATTGATCGTCGTATTTATTATGTATATATATATATATATATATATATATATATATATATATATATATATATATATATATTTGGCATTAATTGCATACATTGACCGTTGTATTTAATTTGAATGTACTCCGTAGCGAAGTGCGGGTTTTCAGCTAGTATCATATAAAATTAATTACAAAAATTGCTGAAAATAAGACAATTAATCGTAACAGAAACATTTAAGCTAAAGTAAGCTTCATAAGACAATTATTAAAAATTACAAAGCTTAAAATCAAATTAAGCATAAGAAAATTGTTTTGAAGTGATGGATGAAATAAGTCAAAAACTGCAAGTTTAAATATAGTACAATTTAACGGGATTCAATTTTTCATAGCTAGATATTATAAAATATGACCAAATAAAGGTACGAGATGACTGAGTTGGTACCACTGATTCACTTAAACAAGTTGCAATATGCACCTCTGACACTACATTGTAACTTTTTTTAGAGAGTAGACGAAGTCTAGCAGGGGAATTTGAAAGGAAATCCTTTTTCATGGTTCTGGACACAAAATTCAGTGATGGATATAGTAGGAAATGTGATTTGCATATTACTTAATTATTCATGACCCAAATAGGAACTTGCTTTATTTTTGCTCTTTTCATTCTAAGAGAACGGCGTTCTTAAAAGTAAGGAACTGAGTGGAACTCAGTTTACGCTACGCTGAGTAACAGACAAGCATACTTAAAGTTAAACTGTTATATGAACTGGAATAAGTTGTACATTTCCTACGAATTCAATGTAAGTTTCTTTATACGAGAAGCATTTCCCTTGTGAGTTAACATTTACTTTTCCAGAGGGCGTGTATCGTTAGTTTCATGAGATGTATGAAACGCACAGCTGTTATGGGTTTATAAAGATTTAAGTAAAGAGGTTCACAAAGAGATAAAATATCATTGTATGATAGCGTAAGACACGATATTTAACTGAATTTCATCCATCATAATGGTATCAGAACTTTTTAAACGCACACATACAAAATTCCATTAAGGGATAGTATTACACTGAAGTTTTAAACATTGAGGAACTTACGTGGTATTTGTTAAAATTATTAAAATGTTTATCCACATAAAGTCTGCTTATAGCGAAGGACATGAAAGTTTTGGTGAGGGCAACACAGGATTTTTGTCCCATCCAGTTACTCTGATCGTTGAATACGAGACTCCAAAGGTCTCTCACGGTGTATGCAGCGAATGTGTGCATGATCCAGTATGATATATAATTGGCCACATGCCTAGAATATAAAAGAACAAGATCTTCAAAAAGTAGAAAATATTCATCTTTACAATGTGTGAGTAACTCTCATTTATTTTTATGGAAGTGGTTCTCTAACTGCAGCAACGTGACTTTAAAAGGATATGCGGGCACCTATCAGAGAATAGCGTCCTTTACACGTGCGCTCTTTCCCGCGTAAAACCACAATCCCGCGCGATTGAGTGCACGTGTGAAGGTGTCGGAGAGGAAGGGAAAGCTGCTTTGGAGCGTACTGCAAGTTTTCCCGCGTGCAATCCCGTACGCTCCAAGCACTCGCGAAAGAGCGTACGTGTAAAGAGCGCGTGTAATACTGAGATGAGAACAAAACGGCGGGAAATTTTACCATCTGGTTACGTTGCAAAACTGTTGTTTGTCCCTCTAGGCGTACTCAGCTAAATATTTTTATCCTCTTAGAACTTGTTCAATTGTCTCTGCGCTTGAATTTAAAACAACTAGATTTTAAAAAAAAGATTTGTTTACAATTAGGAAATATTTGTTATGTGTATTCTCTGTTTGGATTAAAATATATTGAATAATAATTCTGAGGAAAGAAAATTAAGGTAATGAAATCTATTACGGTAAAATTTTGAGTATAATACGCACTTTTTTTCACATTTTAGTCCGCAAAAATGAGGTTGCGTATTATACTCGTGTACAAAATATCGTAGTTTTAAACATTGACTAAACGACAAACAATGGATGAGCTGTATTCTTGTGAAAGTGATTAAGACTGATAATTTGACAGTATTGTTTGTTTTGAATTTAAAATTTAAGTTTTATTCTACCCAATTTAACGTTTTTGTTTCTTTTTATTGCAAATTTTATTTACGTTAATAAATATTTGTGCATTTTTAAAATAAAATATTGAAAAATTATGGGCGTGTATTATAGTCGAATTTTAATTTTTTTCGAAAATTTCGCGCAAAATCAAACATGCGTATTATACACGTGTGCGTATTATAGTCAAGATTTTACGGTAATAGCTGTATAAAATTACTGACCGGTAGACAAAATTCAGTGCCTAGAGAAAAAAAATAGCGTAAGGGCCTAATCTTTTATCTGACGATTAATACACTTTTTTTATTAAATATTACTGAATTTCTAATCTAACTCATGAACTAGTTTATTTTTGGTAATATAAATAGCATTCAACAACTTATGTGTATATAAATTTTTTCACTAAAATATGAAGTAATTTTGTCAAACAGCAATCGTCTGAAATAGTAATAAAGCAGTATGAATGAACAACTTGTTGAAAATAATTATTTTTTTTAAAAGACACTCTAAAAAGCTCAATATGTTCACAGTGGGCAGATATAATATATTGTCTATTTAGTATTCAATATAAAATCATACCTCGTTAAGACCCTGTTTAGACATTATAAAGGGAACTTAGGTCAACATCGTATAGATAAAGTTGTCCTATCAACATTTTTGATTATTCAACATAAACAAATTTTTATTATCTTTTAGCCTAAAAATGTTATATAGTTTCTCCATTGTCTTTCGTGGAACCGCTGAGAAAGGAGGGGCTGGATCAAGCTCTAAACTCCTCTCTTAAATAAGACCCTTATTAGATTACAAAACTAAAACTAGAAAATAATGTCACTGTCAAAACGAGCAGAACCTGCATGAAAAAATGGCATATGCAACACATGCATTTAAATAAATTAATTAAAAAAACAAGGATTAAATCACGCTGTCGCTCGAACGATTCTACTTGTGGTGATATCTATACAGGGTGTCTCAAAAAACTTTGACACATTTTAAAAATTCATACTACAAAAAAAGGACTCATGGTAGGAACTAGAAATTCACATATATATTACCTTATATATTACAGTTTTTTTAGTATAGTCAATAAATTTCAATATGTGCTCCTTTTGTGGCATGGAGAATATCCAGTCGGTCCATACATCCAGACCATCTCAGCCAACCACTTTTTTTGGAATTAGCATTGTCTTTGAAAAATCCCCAAAGAAAAAAGTCAAGAGGTGTAATGTCTGGAGATCGAGGCGGACATTGGATGGGACCATCTCATCCAACCACTTTTTTTGAATTAGCATTGTCTTTGAAAAATCCCCAAAGAAAAAAGTCAAGAGGTGTAATGTCTGGAGATCGAGGCGGACATTGGATGGGACCATCTCATCCAACCACTTTTTTTGAATTAGCATTGTCTTTGAAAAATCCCCAAAGAAAAAGTCAAGAGGTGTAATGTCTGGAGATCGAGGCGTACATTGGATGGGACCATCTCATCCAACCACTTTTTTTGAATTAGCATTGTCTATGAAATATCCTCAAAGACAAAAGTAAAGAGGTGTAATGTCTGGAGATCGAGGCGGACATTGGATGGGACCATCTCATCCAACCACTTTTTTTGAATTAGCATTGTCTTTGAAAAATCCCCAAAGAAAAAAGTCAAGAGGTGTAATGTCTGGAGATCGAGGCGTACATTGGATGGGACCATCTCATCCAACCACTTTTTTTGAATTAGCATTGTCTATGAAATATCCTCAAAGACAAAAGTAAAGAGGTGTAATGTCTGGAGATCGAGGCGGACATTGGATGGGACCATCTCATCCAACCACTTTTTTTGAATTAGCATTGTCTTTGAAAAATCCCAAAAAAAAAAGTCAAGAGGTGTAATGTCTGGAGATCGAGGCGTACATTGGATGGGACCATCTCATCCAACCACATTTTTTGAATTAGCATTGTCTTTGAAAAATCCCCAAAGAAAAAAGTCAAGAGGTGTAATGTCTGGAGATCGAGGCGGACATTGGATGGGACCATCTCATCCAACCACTTTTTTTGAATTAGCATTGTCTTTGAAAAATCCCCAAAGAAAAAAGTCAAGAGGTGTAATGTCTGGAGATCGAGGCGTACATTGGATGGGACCATCTCATCCAACCACTTTTTTTGAATTAGCATTGTCTTTGAAAAATCCCCAAAGAAAAAAGTCAAGAGGTGTAATGTCTGGAGATCGAGGCGTACATTGGATGGGACCATCTCATCCAACCACTTTTTTTGAATTAGCATTGTCTTTGAAAAATCCCCAAAGAAAAAAGTCAAGAGGTGTAATGTCTGGAGATCGAGGCGGACATTGGATGGGACCATCTCATCCAACCACTTTTTTTGAATTAGCATTGTCTTTGAAAAATCCCCAAAGAAAAAAGTCAAGAGGTGTAATGTCTGGAGATCGAGGCGAACATTGGATGGGACCATCTCATCCAACCACTTTTTTTGAATTAGCATTGTCTTTGAAAAATCCCCAAAGAAAAAAGTCAAGAGGTGTAATGTCTGGAGATCGAGGCGGACATTGGATGGGACCATCTCATCCAACCACTTTTTTTGAATTAGCATTGTCTTTGAAAAATCCCCAAAGAAAAAAGTCAAGAGGTGTAATGTCTGGAGATCGAGGCGTACATTGGATGGGACCATCTCATCCAACCACTTTTTTTGAATTAGCATTGTCTTTGAAAAATCCCCAAAGAAAAAAGTCAAGAGGTGTAATGTCTGGAGATCGAGGCGTACATTGGATGGGACCATCTCATCCAACCACTTTTTTTGAATTAGCATTGTCTTTGAAAAATCCCCAAAGAAAAAAGTCAAGAGGTGTAATGTCTGGAGATCGAGGCGGACATTGGATGGGACCATCTCATCCAACCACTTTTTTTGAATTAGCATTGTCTTTGAAAAATCCCCAAAGAAAAAAGTCAAGAGGTGTAATGTCTGGAGATCGAGGCGGACATTGGATGGGACCATCTCATCCAACCACTTTTTTTGAATTAGCATTGTCTTTGAAAAATCCCCAAAGAAAAAAGTCAAGAGGTGTAATGTCTGGAGATCGAGGCGGACATTGGATGGGACCATCTCATCCAACCACTTTTTTTGAATTAGCATTGTCTTTGAAAAATCCCCAAAGAAAAAAGTCAAGAGGTGTAATGTCTGGAGATCGAGGCGGACATTGGATGGGACCATCTCATCCAACCACTTTTTTTGAATTAGCATTGTCTTTGAAAAATCTCCAAAGAAAAAAGTCAAGAGGTGTAATGTCTGGAGATCGAGGCGTACATTGGATGGGACCATCTCATCCAACCACTTTTTTTGAATTAGCATTGTCTTTGAAAAATCCCCAAAGAAAAAAGTCAAGAGGTGTAATGTCTGGAGATCGAGGCGTACATTGGATGGGACCATCTCATCCAACCACTTTTTTTGAATTAGCATTGTCTTTGAAAAATCTCCAAAGAAAAAAGTCAAGAGGTGTAATGTCTGGAGATCGAGGCGGACATTGGATGGGACCATCTCATCCAACCACTTTTTTTGAATTAGCATTGTCTTTGAAAAATCCCCAAAGAAAAAAGTCAAGAGGTGTAATGTCTGGAGATCGAGGCGGACATTGGATGGGACCATCTCTTCCAACCACTTTTTTTGAATTAGCATTGTCTTTGAAAAATCTCCAAAGAAAAAAGTCAAGAGGTGTAATGTCTGGAGATCGAGGCGTACATTGGATGGGACCATCTCATCCAACCACTTTTTTTGAATTAGCATTGTCTTTGAAAAATCCCCAAAGAAAAAAGTCAAGAGGTGTAATGTCTGGAGATCGAGGCGTACATTGGATGGGACCATCTCATCCAACCACTTTTTTTGAATTAGCATTGTCTTTGAAAAATCTCCAAAGAAAAAAGTCAAGAGGTGTAATGTCTGGAGATCGAGGCGGACATTGGATGGGACCATCTCATCCAACCACTTTTTTTGAATTAGCATTGTCTTTGAAAAATCCCCAAAGAAAAAAGTCAAGAGGTGTAATGTCTGGAGATCGAGGCGGACATTGGATGGGACCATCTCATCCAACCACTTTTTTGAATTAGCATTGTCTTTGAAAAATCCCCAAAGAAAAAAGTCAAGAGGTGTAATGTCTGGAGATCGAGGCGGACATTGGATGGGACCATCTCATCCAACCACTTTTTTTGAATTAGCATTGTCTTTGAAAAATCCCCAAAGAAAAAAGTCAAGAGGTGTAATGTCTGGAGATCGAGGCGTACATTGGATGGGACCATCTCATCCAACCACTTTTTTTGAATTAGCATTGTCTTTGAAAAATCCCCAAAGAAAAAAGTCAAGAGGTGTAATGTCTGGAGATCGAGGCGGACATTGGATGGGACCATCTCATCCAACCACTTTTTTTGAATTAGCATTGTCTTTGAAAAATCCCCAAAGAAAAAAGTCAAGAGGTGTAATGTCTGGAGATCGAGGCGGACATTGGATGGGACCATCTCATCCAACCACTTTTTTTGAATTAGCATTGTCTTTGAAAAATCCCCAAAGAAAAAAGTCAAGAGGTGTAATGTCTGGAGATCGAGGCGTACATTGGATGGGACCATCTCATCCAACCACTTTTTTTGAATTAGCATTGTCTTTGAAAAATCCCCAAAGAAAAAAGTCAAGAGGTGTAATGTCTGGAGATCGAGGCGGACATTGGATGGGACCATCTCATCCAACCACTTTTTTTGAATTAGCATTGTCTTTGAAAAATCCCCAAAGAAAAAAGTCAAGAGGTGTAATGTCTGGAGATCGAGGCGGACATTGGATGGGACCATCTCATCCAACCACTTTTTTTGAATTAGCATTGTCTTTGAAAAATCCCCAAAGAAAAAAGTCAAGAGGTGTAATGTCTGGCGATCGAGGCGTACATTGGATGGGACCATCTCATCCAACCACTTTTTTTGAATTAGCATTGTCTTTGAAAAATCCCCAAAGAAAAAAGTCAAGAGGTGTAATGTCTGGAGATCGAGGCGGACATTGGATGGGACCATCTCATCCAACCACTTTTTTTGAATTAGCATTGTCTTTGAAAAATCCCCAAAGAAAAAAGTCAAGAGGTGTAATGTCTGGAGATCGAGGCGGACATTGGATGGGACCATCTCATCCAACCACTTTTTTTGAATTAGCATTGTCTTTGAAAAATCCCCAAAGAAAAAAGTCAAGAGGTGTAATGTCTGGAGATCGAGGCGGACATTGGATGGGACCATCTCATCCAACCACTTTTTTTGAATTAGCATTGTCTTTGAAAAATCCCCAAAGAAAAAAGTCAAGAGGTGTAATGTCTGGAGATCGAGGCGGACATTGGATGGGACCATCTCATCCAACCACTTTTTTTGAATTAGCATTGTCTTTGAAAAATCCCCAAAGAAAAAAGTCAAGAGGTGTAATGTCTGGAGATCGAGGCGTACATTGGATGGGACCATCTCATCCAACCACTTTTTTTGAATTAGCATTGTCTTTGAAAAATCCCCAAAGAAAAAAGTCAAGAGGTGTAATGTCTGGAGATCGAGGCGGACATTGGATGGGACCATCTCATCCAACCACTTTTTTTGAATTAGCATTGTCTTTGAAAAATCCCCAAAGAAAAAAGTCAAGAGGTGTAATGTCTGGAGATCGAGGCGGACATTGGATGGGACCATCTCATCCAACCACTTTTTTTGAATTAGCATTGTCTTTGAAAAATCCCCAAAGAAAAAAGTCAAGAGGTGTAATGTCTGGAGATCGAGGCGTACATTGGATGGGACCATCTCATCCAACCACTTTTTTTGAATTAGCATTGTCTTTGAAAAATCCCCAAAGAAAAAAGTCAAGAGGTGTAATGTCTGGAGATCGAGGCGGACATTGGATGGGACCATCTCATCCAACCACTTTTTTTGAATTAGCATTGTCTTTGAAAAATCCCCAAAGAAAAAAGTCAAGAGGTGTAATGTCTGGAGATCGAGGCGGACATTGGATGGGACCATCTCATCCAACCACTTTTTTTGAATTAGCATTGTCTTTGAAAAATCCCCAAAGAAAAAAGTCAAGAGGTGTAATGTCTGGAGATCGAGGCGTACATTGGATGGGACCATCTCATCCAACCACTTTTTTTGAATTAGCATTGTCTTTGAAAAATCCCCAAAGAAAAAAGTCAAGAGGTGTAATGTCTGGAGATCGAGGCGGACATTGGATGGGACCATCTCATCCAACCACTTTTTTTGAATTAGCATTGTCTTTGAAAAATCCCCAAAGAAAAAAGTCAAGAGGTGTAATGTCTGGAGATCGAGGCGGACATTGGATGGGACCATCTCATCCAACCACTTTTTTTGAATTAGCATTGTCTTTGAAAAATCCCCAAAGAAAAAAGTCAAGAGGTGTAATGTCTGGAGATCGAGGCGTACATTGGATGGGACCATCTCATCCAACCACTTTTTTTGAATTAGCATTGTCTTTGAAAAATCCCCAAAGAAAAAAGTCAAGAGGTGTAATGTCTGGAGATCGAGGCGGACATTGGATGGGACCATCTCATCCAACCACTTTTTTTGAATTAGCATTGTCTTTGAAAAATCCCCAAAGAAAAAAGTCAAGAGGTGTAATGTCTGGAGATCGAGGCGGACATTGGATGGGACCATCTCATCCAACCACTTTTTTTGAATTAGCATTGTCTTTGAAAAATCCCCAAAGAAAAAAGTCAAGAGGTGTAATGTCTGGAGATCGAGGCGTACATTGGATGGGACCATCTCATCCAACCACTTTTTTTGAATTAGCATTGTCTTTGAAAAATCTCCAAAGAAAAAAGTCAAGAGGTGTAATGTCTGGAGATCGAGGCGGACATTGGATGGGACCATCTCATCCAACCACTTTTTTTGAATTAGCATTGTCTTTGAAAAATCCCCAAAGAAAAAAGTCAAGAGGTGTAATGTCTGGAGATCGAGGCGTACATTGGATGGGACCATCTCATCCAACCACTTTTTTTGAATTAGCATTGTCTTTGAAAAATCCCCAAAGAAAAAAGTCAAGAGGTGTAATGTCTGGAGATCGAGGCGGACATTGGATGGGACCATCTCATCCAACCACTTTTTTTGAATTAGCATTGTCTTTGAAAAATCCCCAAAGAAAAAAGTCAAGAGGTGTAATGTCTGGAGATCGAGGCGGACATTGGATGGGACCATCTCATCCAACCACTTTTTTTGAATTAGCATTGTCTTTGAAAAATCCCCAAAGAAAAAAGTCAAGAGGTGTAATGTCTGGAGATCGAGGCGTACATTGGATGGGACCATCTCATCCAACCACTTTTTTTGAATTAGCATTGTCTTTGAAAAATCCCCAAAGAAAAAAGTCAAGAGGTGTAATGTCTGGAGATCGAGGCGGACATTGGATGGGACCATCTCATCCAACCACTTTTTTTGAATTAGCATTGTCTTTGAAAAATCCCCAAAGAAAAAAGTCAAGAGGTGTAATGTCTGGAGATCGAGGCGGACATTGGATGGGACCATCTCATCCAACCACTTTTTTTGAATTAGCATTGTCTTTGAAAAATCCCCAAAGAAAAAAGTCAAGAGGTGTAATGTCTGGAGATCGAGGCGTACATTGGATGGGACCATCTCATCCAACCACTTTTTTTGAATTAGCATTGTCTTTGAAAAATCCCCAAAGAAAAAAGTCAAGAGGTGTAATGTCTGGAGATCGAGGCGGACATTGGATGGGACCATCTCATCCAACCACTTTTTTTGAATTAGCATTGTCTTTGAAAAATCCCCAAAGAAAAAAGTCAAGAGGTGTAATGTCTGGAGATCGAGGCGGACATTGGATGGGACCATCTCATCCAACCACTTTTTTTGAATTAGCATTGTCTTTGAAAAATCCCCAAAGAAAAAAGTCAAGAGGTGTAATGTCTGGAGATCGAGGCGTACATTGGATGGGACCATCTCATCCAACCACTTTTTTTGAATTAGCATTGTCTTTGAAAAATCTCCAAAGAAAAAAGTCAAGAGGTGTAATGTCTGGAGATCGAGGCGGACATTGGATGGGACCATCTCATCCAACCACTTTTTTTGAATTAGCATTGTCTTTGAAAAATCCCCAAAGAAAAAAGTCAAGAGGTGTAATGTCTGGAGATCGAGGCGTACATTGGATGGGACCATCTCATCCAACCACTTTTTTTGAATTAGCATTGTCTTTGAAAAATCTCCAAAGAAAAAAGTCAAGAGGTGTAATGTCTGGAGATCGAGGCGGACATTGGATGGGACCATCTCATCCAACCACTTTTTTTGAATTAGCATTGTCTTTGAAAAATCCCCAAAGAAAAAAGTCAAGAGGTGTAATGTCTGGAGATCGAGGCGGACATTGGATGGGACCATCTCATCCAACCACTTTTTTTGAATTAGCATTGTCTTTGAAAAATCCCCAAAGAAAAAAGTCAAGAGGTGTAATGTCTGGAGATCGAGGCGTACATTGGATGGGACCATCTCATCCAACCACTTTTTTTGAATTAGCATTGTCTTTGAAAAATCTCCAAAGAAAAAAGTCAAGAGGTGTAATGTCTGGAGATCGAGGCGGACATTGGATGGGACCATCTCATCCAACCACTTTTTTTGAATTAGCATTGTCTTTGAAAAATCTCCAAAGAAAAAAGTCAAGAGGTGTAATGTCTGGAGATCGAGGCGGACATTGGATGGGACCATCTCATCCAACCACTTTTTTTGAATTAGCATTGTCTTTGAAAAATCCCCAAAGACAAAAGTCAAGAGGTGTAATGTCTGGAGATCGAGGCGGACATTGGATGGGACCATCTCATCCAACCACTTTTTTTGAATTAGCATTGTCTTTGAAAAATCCCCAAAGAAAAAAGTCAAGAGGTGTAATGTCTGGAGATCGAGGCGGACATTGGATGGGACCATCTCATCCAACCACTTTTTTTGAATTAGCATTGTCTTTGAAAAATCCCCAAAGAAAAAAGTCAAGAGGTGTAATGTCTGGAGATCGAGGCGTACATTGGATGGGACCATCTCATCCAACCACTTTTTTTGAATTAGCATTGTCTATGAAATATCCTCAAAGACAAAAGTAAAGAGGTGTAATGTCTGGAGATCGAGGCGGACATTGGATGGGACCATCTCATCCAATCCACCTGTTTGGAAATTCCTCATTTAAAAAGTCTCGTACAATCCCAATGAGAGGGTACCCAATGAGACGGTGCACTGTCTTGTTGCCAAATGATTTTAGGATGTAAATAAGAAATTCGTGGGACAGCAAAAATATTACAATTTTTACAGCCATTTTACAACATTCGCTTACACGGAGCAACTAGCGGCCTCTGTTGAACATTTTCGACACAGAAAAACACTTGAATACATGCGGTAACACATCTATGAATTTACAGTTCCTAACTTGTATACTTTTTTTATAAATTTTTAAAATGTGTCAAGGTTTTTTGAGACACCCTGTATTTAAAAGGACTTGAGGATTATGAATTGTTAGAAATACTAAAGCAATGAAAATGTTTTAATTCATCTAATATCTTTTCTATTCTGCTTTTTTAGGGCAGACATGTGGAATTTAGTTATTTGTACCTCCGATAAATTAGTTTTTTTTAATTTGGTTTTCTATTTATTGTATCCTACCAAGTAGGGTACTAAAATGCATTATTACATCGTATTAGCCATTTACGTCCTACTTAAAATTCAGGATTAAAATTGAATTGTTAAGATTGTCTAGGAAATGGGATTTTTGGGGATTTTGAGAGCACCTAACCATCCCTTTATCTTTTTATCAAAAAAAAAGATACGAGATTAAAAAAAACAATTTTAAAGTCCAAAAATTAAAAAAAAAATTAAAAATTTTTCTTTATGTTTGAAACTTTTATATATGACGAATATTTGAAATACGAAAAAAATATTACCCTCACTCCAACGCATAGCCCTCACGAATTATCTTCAGTCAATCTTAATACAACTCTAAGCCCGTCTGCACACGGAGCAACTCAAAAGAAACTGATAACCGACTCAAATCACAAACCAGTCCGTGATGAGTCGCAACCTATGTAATTGAATGGAGCCACGCACACGGCGCAACTGGTTACAAACCCGTCCGACGGTTTTGTAACCAGTTGCGCCGTGTGCGTGGCTCCATTCAATTACATAGGTTGCGACTCATCACGGACTGGTTTGTGATTTGAGTCGGTTATCAGTTTCTTTTGAGTTGCTCCGTGTGCAGACGGCCTTAAATATACTTGAAAGGCTTCTGTGATCGCTTCTTAGTCGTGATAAAATTGAAAGTCCGTCAGTTAGAGGCGCATTTAAAGTTAGATAAAAGTAAAGGGGCTTGCTTTAATCGAGAACGAATTTGTGTGCTCCACTGTGTATTTAAAGTTTGCGTTAATGATTTCATTGTTCTGGCCATTTCAATATAATGCCCCATGATGTTCTTACCCAGGTCACCAAGCTTTCATTTGTTTTGGACTTAAATAATTGTATGGTCAAAAGACCAATAAAAAATTGGTTTGTAATTGGATCGAAATCCATATATTCTGGAAATGTGGAATTTTCTCTTAAATAATAGCTTATATATTATTAGTTAAATTTCGGAAAATAATAGAGTGCTCCAGAGGGTAAATTAAAAGGAGCCGATGAAATGTCCTACCTTGCATTAACCTTATCGATGAACCCCGGTAGTTCAATGAAATGATTCAGGGACTGTAAATAGATGGAAGTCTCATCATCTACCAAAACATCACTTTTCAAATGCAGATTGAGTAATTCCTTGTAAGAGAAGTCGGGGTACCGCTCAAAAGTTTCCTGGAACAAGAGTTAAAACCAGGAAAGATAAAGTTTAAAAATCTCAGAATATTAACATATATTACAAAACTTTCAAATTGAAAAGAAAATATTGATCCAGATATACTCTTGGTATTACTGCTGTAAAATTCAAGACATTTGGACAGTCAGTTTAGAGAAATGTTAAAAGTGACGTTCAAGTCTTTGGTAGTATCATAAAGAAATTACATGCAATGAAAAGAAAAGCCTTGGCATCTAACATAAAGGATTTTATATCTAATTTATTAGATTCATTTATATTTAAAATAACGTTCCCATCTTTCTTTTGTTTTAAAAATTTACTCATACATAAGCAATAGAAATTCGGTTACTTTTAAGCACTCAATGAGTTAATTCAAAATTTCTTGAGTTACTTCAAGTATAGATGTTGTCGAATCAGTAATGTGCTTAGCTTCGCTGCAAAATAAATCAAAGCTTAGACCGCACCTTTCATGAATTTGTGACATTTAGGAAGTTAGTTGTCCTGTGATTCATAATGAGCATCATAGTTAGGTAAAACACATATTTAAAAAGAAGAAATATTTATATTTAATTACCGTAATGTTTGCATCAAGCGTTCCCACAGTTTCTTGAAAGATATCATCTTCATCCAGGTATTGGCCGGCCTTAAAGTGTAATAGGAATTATCATGATGGATATAATGTTATAATTAAATAAACACGTGTTTAAATAACGAAAGGCATTTCACCGTGAACAGCATTAAATCACAGCTATGAGATGTTATTTTAGAAACACCAAACAATTGCTATATTTTTGTTACGAGGTTAACAGTTACTGGGTTTTCGAATATCAATGAATGATATGGAAAATTTTGGAACTCTCTCGTGTACTTTAACAAGTTAGTTTAGCTTCTAAAATATACTCAGAAAAATAGATGTATGTCTCATTTTTACTAGTGAATTAATTATTATTTTGTACTCGTTGAAACTGTTGCTATTGTTGCTTATGCCACTTGACCAACAGCAACATCAGATCAAGTCCCGAAGTCTATGGGCGAGGAAGGTGCGGCTCCTATTTTAACTGGCACCACAAGGTTCGGAGTCCAACTTGGTCAAAGTATCAGTCCGGTAATTTTGAACCGAGTCAAGGGACGAGACCAGAGCACTTGATGACCCGCACCTCCAGAGGAAATTATGAGAACTTGGAGGACATTGCAGCCACGACAGATTTTACGTGCTCCAGTCGCCATTAGTGTACACGGCAGGGGATTTGTCAGTGATGAGCATCGAACCAGTGGCAACACCAGCCCGCTGCTCTTGCCAACTGGGCCACATGGCCCATACTCGTTGAAACTTAATTATATAACTGAAATAAAGTGCCTTCATACCTATCTAAAAATTATTTTGTCCCAAAAAAATTCGAAAGTGCATGAAGTTTACTGTATTTCCGTTTCTAGAAAATATTTGTCCAGCATAAAGAGGATCTTAAGTCCAGTTACTGTAATACGTCATGCACTTGAAGATTAAAAAATAAATAAATAAAAATAATAATAAACCGAATGAAGTAAATTCAAATTTTTAGTTTCGATAGCTCTTTCCGGTCTGTTTTTCAATTTCACGAATAGGTAGGCAAATACCGAGCTTCCAATCTATTCGTGCGGTAATACTGTATATCCTCGTCGTACAGTTGAGCCCTGCAGGTGTCGTCCCTGGGGCTGCTCGGTCTAAATTTTAATCGCAGCCCATTCACCGGCAGGGATTCAATCCCGGAAGGTCTTATTTACTATGTGGAGCCATGTTTGGTGCATTGCTAACATCGTAAGCGTCAGGAAAAAGACAAGCTTAATTTGTAAAACGAAATATAATTTTTTATCCAGGTTGTTTTCGTCTCTGACAATCTCGAAGTCCCCGCAAAGTTTGCTCTACACCAACATTCCTGAGTAATCTCCAGCTGTGCTAAGCTATCTCCCCCAGCGCGTATACTCCTTCCACACTGAAAGAAAGGAAACTTGTACCCCAAGGAGATTCTGTGAACGAGTATCTAATGAATCGTTCCGTAGTAATCGAGTAATACGAATGTCTGATGAGTGCGAATATCGAACGTCGTGAGCCCACAGAACGTCCTTCGCACTTGGTGTTAATTAGTATGAAGTCGCACCTGATGATAATGAAGCAGTAATGTCCTTTTTCTCTTTTTTTAATTTTAATTTAATTCCAATTTATTTTGTGCTGTAAGGTGACATTTACTACTGGATATTTTTCATAGAGTACACAAAATAAGTGTAAAAAAAATATCTTGAAAATAAATTCCTTGAAGAGGACTCAGCACAGTTTAGTTTTTGTTTATTCTTTTGTTTTTCATTTGCTTTTACTTAATTCAGTTAATTTCGCTATCCTTTGTTTATTATTGCTATTGCCTTTACTAGTATTCCTTAATTCTGCCACAAAACAGCATGCAATGAAAAAGTAAAGTGAATTTCAGTAGTTCATCGACTCGTTGAACGAATCTTTTTAGGAAGCTGCAGAAGCTCAAAAATCCGCTGATTTGGTACAATGTAGTACCATGATAAGTTTCGTACTTTCTAAGATTGATAACTACGGATGAGTAATTCCTACTTGGAAATAAAGGAGTTACAGTGGGTATTGACTGAGCAGTTAGTAACCTTTATTGATATGTTCGTATGAAAGGCAAGAGTTGAGATTCCTTTAGATTGCATTTAAACAACCTCTAACGCAGTTCTTAATATTCTGAAGGATTGTCATAAAAAGACATTACAAATTATAGACTACAAGTCATTACAAAGAGTTACTTTTAAACGTACCAAGTATAAACCATATTCAAAGATTATGATTTTTCTCGCCTCTTCTTGAAGTTTATCTGTGTCCATCGTTGACCCCAAAAGACGTGCTGACACTACTATGGAATCCACAATAGATTGACTGACATTAGAATCTGGATCGTCCAAGATTTCACTATAGTAATCACCAAAAATGTAGTGCCCCCGCTGAAGCTAGAAAAATGAGAAAAAAAATGTATGCAGAATTTTTATTTCAGCACTAATTGGCAAAATGTTACACAAAAGATTTCAAGTTTCCTTTAGGTATTTTAAAGCTAACATATCTAAAAGTTTTCCGCATTTTCCGCTACAGCACTTTCCGCATGCTTTCCTATAATCAAGCAGAATACCAGAGTCATTAAAATCTTTTCAGTAGAACTGATAATTTATTTTACTAACACTAATTTTATATACTACTGGTTAGTTAGGGGATCAAACCAGGGACCTTCTGATTTAAGAAAAATCGTACTGACCATAAAAACGCTAAGACAAGGCTCTTCTATAATTAGCTTAAGAATAATAATATCCTTTATATAAATAAAAAAATAGATAATACATTACTTCAAGGATTTATCACTTTTTTTAACTATGAAAACATCTAATGAGAATTCTCTTAATGAATTTTCTTGGCTTCCTGGTGATTACGACCATTATCTTTATCCATAAGTCATAATGGAGAAAACTGTGATTTCCCGTTATTTATGGAGCAAAAAGCTGTGAAATAACATCAGTACTAAAATTTTAAAAATACATTAATTTACATAGGTGGTTGGCACGCATGAATGGTGAAAAGAAAGTATGATATGCCACCAAATTCTGTCCGGAATGAAATAAAGTTATGGATAAAAAAGAAAGCTTGTTTAATCCAAGAATTACGCCGCCCTCACCTAATGGTTATACGGCTTAACAAACTGAAGACGAATCGCGCGACAGCAACCCTGCCAGTCTCCCAACGAGGTCCCACAGGGCACAGCACTGATAACAATCTCACAGCACTGATAACAATTTTTCCATAAGAACCCACCGGAGAAATTTTCCCCAGTGAGCAGCCACCATAGCACAATCTACATCCCTCGATCCCTTTGTTTACCTAGATTAAACAATACATATACAAGTGTAAACCCAACTTCGGTTACAAAATAACAGATAGCAAACAATTAGTACACTTAACAATAATTCAAAACATTATATTCATGGAACCATCATTAATCTTCAAACGGTACAGTGAGGGGTCGGATCCGACCCAGGGATGTGTTTCCTCCCTCCCGTACTCTCCCCTGTCATTGCAAGAGATCGAGTAGACAAGGAACC
This sequence comes from Dolomedes plantarius, assembly GCA_907164885.2. NCBI lineage: Eukaryota > Metazoa > Arthropoda > Arachnida > Araneae > Dolomedidae > Dolomedes > Dolomedes plantarius. Next base: position 45,309,449 of record OU015491.1, on the reverse strand, counting down.
CTGCCAGGCAGTCTTGCAACAGGTGTTGGAGCGTTTGCAGTTATAAGTTTGCAGTAAATATGAGTGTCTTTGTTGTAAAACGTTATTCATGGTCACGAGTCTTCTATTTTTTAGGTTTTTAATTTTTTATTTCGATTTTGAAGGCCAAAAATGTCAGTATATATTATTTTTTACACTTTCGTGCTCGGAAATTCGGTTCAGTAACTTCTAAAACAAGGTACAAGACTAAATTACACATTAGACCTAATATATACAACATTCTATTTATATGCCAGAGAGATTTTCCCCAACAATCATTTCGTATCTTGCACTTTCCTCTTCCACACTCTGTTTTCTCTTCTCCATATTGAGGGATTCCATCTTCTCCCCAACCTCCAGTGTTAACAGGTAGTCTTGCGACTACCCCCTCATGGCCTACCACGAGGAGGTGCCGGTAGGTTTGAATTATATATGCTTATTACGATCTAGGCAATAAATCACCTTATGAAAGCTTGTCTAAAAGATATCTCAAATAAGAACGCATCAAAGTTCTGAAAATATAACTTACAAATATCATGTACTCTTTATTGTCCTCCAAATTCTGGGCAAAATTGATTTCCACCATCACATCTAGTAACAAGTTCCGATTGGCTTCCGCGACGTGTTTATACCAGGAATAGCCCTCGGTCTTCCATGCGTCACCTTCTACCATTGGCCATCCACCCATGTCCTTTAGAAGCTTCATCAGAGGCTTTACGCCCATCCTGTTGCGAGTTTCTAGACAGAGAGACATGAAATTGATGCTCTCTTTCATTTTAAATTTCGAATATGATAAAAAAAGAAGAGGGTCTATTTCATGTCATATAGAAACTTCCTCAGGGGCTTTGCGTCTATCCTGTTGCGATAGTCTAGGTCAGGGGTTCCCAATCTCTTTCCTACATCGACCCCTTTTAAAAGAATGATTTTATTCATAGACCCTCTTATATTTTTCTGTATAATATACAGCATACAACATACAGTCGAACCTCCATATATCGAAGTAGCAAATTGCGCGAAAAAATTCGATATATAGAAATTTCGATATATAAAATTGAGCTTAGTCTTATCATAAATCTCCCCCCCCCCAAAAAAAAAAAAAAAAAAAAAAAAATTAAAGCCAATTTTCGTATACGAAACTCCATTTCTAATTTATTTGCAAATCCAATTAAATAAAAGTTAATAACTAAAAAGTGAATTAATATGAAATATTTATTGATTACTACACATCTTTAAAAAAAAACAATAATGCAGATAGTGGTTACAATGATCACAGTTACATTCTTTAAAAAAAACTACGAATATCTTGCTGAACAGTTAGTTTTGCGGAAAGTTCAAAGAAATGTTCGTATTTATTCAGTCCACTAAAAACTTCATCACGGACATTTTCCGCGAATTGGAAGTCCACGACGCATTGTTTCAAATGCCCAAAATTGGAAGATTTTATTCTAAAGTGGAATAAAATCTCCCAATTTGTCTTGAAAAAAATTTCGATATGTAGAGATTTTTTTGATATATAGAAACAATTTTTCTATGTAATGAACATGGAGATTTGCTAAGAGTTCGATATATAGAAAATTTCGATATAGGGAAGTTCGATATATGGAGGTTCCACTGTAATTATAATCCTAAAAATTACACATAAAACACCTAAAGATAACAATTTGACTAAGAATATGAAAAAAAAATTAGAAAAAGTGGTTCATTAGGTTTATGTTTTATTATTTTTGTACTATTTTCATTTTTAATTTCACAAATACAAACAAGTTTTCAGAAACACAGATTGTAGTGGCACAAAACTGCGATTTTTCCAATGTTTGGCCTGAAATTTTTTATCAGGACAAATTTTTTTATCATCGTATAGTCACAATAACTAACATAGAGAATGTAAATATATATTTTACTAAACAATTTTACAATGCATGGATTACTTCACCCTATGCAAATCTGTATTTATACATATTAAAATGGATATTATTATCTAGTTATTACATTCCTAAAAATTTTAATTAAATTTTAAGGCAGAAAAATTTATCATCGACCCCCAATAGACCCCTGGAATATTATAGATCATTTTTAGACTTCCATCGACCCCTAAGGGGTTGACGTGGATCCCGTTGGGAATCTCCGATCTAGGCTAATAGACAGGAAATTATTACGTCTTTATTTCATGTTAGAATATGAAAGACAATAGAAGAGGATCTAATTCAAGTTGTTTAGAAACTTCACCAACTGCTTCAAGCGTTTCCTGTTGCGAGCGTCTATGGAGAGAGACTTGAAATTATAACTTTGCCGAATTTCCTGTTGGACTATGACAGAGCATAGAAATCGGTCTTATGCGTTTTCTATTGCTTTTAAAGGGTGCTAATAACACGGTTTTAAAACGTGGTTTGTGAGAGTGGAATTTTGTAATTTGAATGTCTTAAAAACTCCACAAACCCTTTTTTGCTATTTAGTCCGACTATTCATTTCCATAGGTTCAGTAATTCCTGAAAAAATAAAACAATTATTTTCCCCTATACTTCTGGTTTTCTAAAATATGTCTGACTTTTCAATACGTTTCTTGATTATCAACCGACCCAACAGATTGGAGAGCAACTTTAAAGCCAGATAAGATAACAAAACCTCTCATATTTAGAAGGAAATGATCCATTTATTATAACGCCACTCCACAAACAGTTGCTTGTCAATCAAAAGCTGTTTTATACTTTATACTGGAAAATATATATGTATCATCCGTTTTGAAGACTGCTAGTTAAAATTTATGATGGGATTTATTGTTTGCCACCCCAGATAGGTATCAGGTTTTAAAACCACTTTCTGTGTGTTATTGAGACCGAGATCAATTTTTCGATGTATACCCCTTAAATGCATCTTTGTCCAATCCTTAGAACTGTAGCTAAATTCTACAAAGCAGAGATGGAAAGATATAAAAGAAATTATTCTATCTTAGCAGAAATCTAGTTTTAAAGAGGAATGTGTTAGGTTAATTCCTACTTGACATAGGACATTTTAATTCAGATCACCAAAATATCTTTAGTAACAGGGAACAATGAGATTTTCATAATTCTTTTCAGAAAATTCGCATAAAACAAGATAATAGACATTTCAAACAGAAATTAAAACAGAAACTTTCACTCCAGAAAATATTATTTTAGTCAAAATATTAAACATAAATTTTATATGTAATCTATATATATAAAGCAGTTCCGTAACTGACTCATTCATTCACTGACTGACTGACTGACTGACATACAACGCACAGACCAAACCGCTGGACCTAAAGGGCTGAAATTTTGCATGGCGATTCTTCTAATAGTGTAAGGGTGCACTAAGAAAGATTTTTCAAAAATTCTTCTTAGATTTTTTTAAATTAAATTTTTAAGCTGTTTTTTAAAATTTCTTTACGTTTGCATTTAAAATAATACATTGAGGGTTATAAAATTTATATCACGAGAAAGATCCTAAAAATTCCTTCAAAATGAAATTTTTTTCGAATTTTTACCTCCATTTCCTGATTTTTGGTGAATTTTTAAAGATTAATTTTTAGAATTTAATTTATTAAATGCTGATCACGTGATTTCTTTTTCTGGTACTTTAAATAAATTTATCGGAACGTGCAAAAAAAAATAGACAAAAAAATATTTTTTTCTTGCTAATGCGGCAGACGATTGGACTTTATTTTGTCTATAAAAATATCCCTTACGATTTTTTTATAAATATGTTTTTTTTACATCAATTGTATGCATTGATCGTCGTATTTATTATAAATATATATATATATATTTATTTTTTTTTGGAATTAAATGCATACATTGACCGTTGTATTTAATTTCATTGTACTCCGTAGCGAAGCGCGGGTTTTCAGCTAGTAAAAATATATAAAGATTTTGTGACGCCTTTAAGGGGGAATATTCTAAACCCCCTGAAAATAAATTAGTTTGACAAATGAGTGCGCTAAAACGAATACGCCTAACCGGTGGTAGCATTTTTGTTTATTTGTTTTCACATAGCTTTAAGAATAAATCCTTACAACTTTTTTATTGGACCAAATTAAAGCATATGGATTCTTTTTCATAACTGTCTGGGTTTTACTTTCTGACTCCAAGAAAAATGGGCAAGTATGCAAGTATACCCTTTGCATATGTTTCCGCTATTTTAGATAAATTTTTTTCATGTTTTAACATAAACCTAAAATTATATTTTGAATATGAAATCATCAAATGATAGTTTTATAAACCACAAAATGCATGCATCTTGTATACATTATTCTTTAGTTTCAGTAAAATATGTACAGTTTTTTCAATAGCAAATATATGCATCCTTAAATTTGAAATTGTTAAAAGCTTTCAAGAGAAACTTAGATGTTTAATCATATGCGAGGAGACAAACAATCAGGTAATTCATGCAGTGATCGATAAATTGATTTCAGAAACTAAGCTAATTTATCATTACGAAGCCTTTTATTATTATTATAACGGAAGGTGTTTAACGATCGCCTAAACTTTATCTAACTTTTAACATGTTATTGGCAGTAAATGAGGGCTTTTACTCACAATCAATTATTTGACGTTCCCGAAGTAAAAAAGTAAATTTCAAATTCATTGACATGAATATTTACTTAACCTACTTTAACTACAGTTTCCACAGCAGGAACTATTGAAACACTTCATTAAGCTTTTAGTCAAAAATCAATGTGAAATTTCAGGTTATTCTAAGAGAAGTCATTCATTTGTTTACTAAATCTGGAACATTTGTCGTCAACTTCTCAAATCCTGGAAAGCTAAAAAAAGAAATTCACCAGCTTCGCTTGCATAACATTTTATTCTATAAATTTGCATTAATATTTTTTCCCGTTTGAGTTCCATTAGGCTTTTTCCTGCTATAGTTTTTACAAAAATTATTTTAATGGAGTGGAGAAGTAATGAAGGCTGGTAAGATCTAGTAAATGCAGGAAAAAAAATGTGTCTGGAGATTTACTTCATAAAATCGATGCCTTTTGTGTGATAGGAAAAAAAAGGTATTTAATAAATAGGTCACTAACATGTTAACTTACTGATACAAGTACATTTAGACTACCCTCAGATACGTCGATAACTTTTGTATTTCCGTTTATTTCGTAAATTTCTATTTTCTGCACTTCGTTGTTAGACAGATAAAGGCCAAAATGTATCGCTCCCAGCTGAGTAGAAGTGTGTTGCCGAATTTTTTATTCGAAAAAGAGGAAAGTAGGACAGTCACAAGAGAGATAGCACATCACAAAGTTTTCATTTTTCATATAATCTTTATAAATAATAGTTCCAGTTGTTCCTTGCACTGTCAGTGCTTCTTCTTGGTGTTGAACAGCTCATATATCATCACCCCATGCATTTTTTCTTTAAAATTTATGAGATTTCCTGAGTTCTGCGACATTATTCTTCACAGCTTTATTACAAAAGCGAGCTCCGTCAAATTATATTCGCGACTTTCTTTTTCTAGGAATAAACATTAATCTTAAGTTTCTGCCAGCGACAATCATTTTTATCGTGCTTGTTGAGTAACTTATAGGTTCATTAAAGCATAGTTGTCGCTACACTAGTATTGCACATTTTCATAAATATTTATTTATTGTTTGACTGAACGGTTTCATACAAATAACGTTTCGATAACGTTTCGATAAAGTTTCATCAAATAACGTTTTCATAAGAATAAACATTAATCGTAAGTTTCTGTCAGCGACAATCATTTTTATCGTGCTTGTTGAGTAACGTATAGGTTCATTAATGCATAGTTGTCGCTACACTAGTATTGCACATTTTCATAAATATTTATTTATTGTTTGTCTGAATGGTTTCATACAAATAACGTTTCGATAACGTTTCGATAAAGTTTCATCAAATAACGTTTTCATAAGAATAAACATTAATCGTAAGTTTCTGTCAGCGACAATCATTTCTATCGTGCTTGTTGAGTAACTTATAGGTTCATTAAAGCATAGTTGTCGCTACACTAGTATTGCACATTTTCATAAATATTTATTTAGTGTTTGTCTGAACGGTTTCATACAAATAACGTTTCGATAACGTTTCGATAAAGTTTCATCAAATAACGTTTTCATAAGAATAAACATTAATCGTAAGTTTCTGTCAGCGACAATCATTTTTATCGTGGTTGTTGAGTAACTTATAGGTTCATTAAAGCATAGTTGTCGCTACACTAGTATTGCACATTTTCATAAATATTTATTTATTGTTTGTCTGAACGGTTTCATAAAAATAACGTTTCGATAAAGTTTCATCAAATAACGTTTTCATAAGAATAAACATTAATCGTAAGTTTCTGTCAGCGACAATCATTTCTATCGTGCTTGTTGAGTAACTTATAGGTTCATTAATGCATAGTTGTCGCTACACTAGTATTGCACATTTTCATAAATATTTATTTATTGTTTGTCTGAATGGTTTCATACAAATAACGTTTCGATAACGTTTCGATAAAGTTTCATCAAATAACGTTTTCATAAGAATAAACATTAATCGTAAGTTTCTGTCAGCGACAATCATTTCTATCGTGCTTGTTGAGTAACTTATAGGTTCATTAAAGCATAGTTGTCGCTACACTAGTATTGCACATTTTCATAAATATTTATTTAGTGTTTGTCTGAACGGTTTCATAAAAATAACGTTTCGATAAAGTTTCGATAAAGTTTCATCAAATAACGTTTTCATAAGAATAAACATTAATCGTAAGTTTCTGTCAGCGACAATCATTTCTATCGTGCTTGTTGAGTAACTTATAGGTTCATTAATGCATAGTTGTCGCTACACTAGTATTGCACATTTTCCTAAATATTTATTTATTGTTTGTCTGAACGGTTTCATACAAATAACGTTTCGATGAAGTTCCATCAAAAAACGTTTTCATCGGAATAAACATTAATCGTAAGTTTCTGTCAGCGACAATCATTTTTATCGTGCTTGTTGAGTAACTTATGAGTTCATTAAAATATAGTTGACGCTACGCTAGTATTGCCCATTTTCATACATATTTATTTATTGTTTGTCTGAACGTTTTCAAAAATTACAATGTAATGTTGTAGCTGTCAAAACTAACACATTAAAGCAAGTAAGGGAAAGGCAGAGACTGGCATGATTTAGTTCGCAAGGTGTTGTTTGTATGACGCTATCAATTGCTATTGCCATTAGAACAGCAACCTGAATCTAAGATAGTTAACTATTAGTCTTAAAATTTGTTTTTCTTGTTTATTAGTACTCTACAAGAACAGGCGATAGCAGAAATGTTTAAAGCACTTAATAGTAGACATTTTACGTGATTCGCCTTAACGGAAGGGCATTTATTATTATTTTTCCACATCTTCCGATCTCTGTAGTGTGTTCGTCGTTAGAATGTTATTAGGCAACCGTTAATTGATAGAAATCGTGCACGTGTGTTTAGGGTACATTATATCAGACTTTGCAACTTTCGAAATAAGAAACTGCCGGTACCCATTTAGCTGAAACTTCCGTGACTCAAACACCCAGTTCAGCGCAATCAAAGGTATGGTTTTAAATTGTTATGACAACATTTATTTAAGGTAAAACATTTTCTGCTATAGTAGAAGGATGCGTGAGCTGAAAAATAAGGCCAGAAGGCTATTTGAGCAACAAAGACTGCGAAGTTACAGCACAGCTGAATCGGAATATTCCGAGTTCCGTGTTTACCTCGACTAGGAGGAGGAAATATCCCAAATACTGTAGAGTCCCGATAATCCGAATTGATTGGGACCAGACCCTTTTCGGATTAACGAACTTTTCGGATTAAGCGAAATCATTCTTAAAATATACTTAAATTGCATAATAAAACGTGATTACATAAGTATTACATATTACGTGTGATTACATAGTTTATTTTATAAGGTCTGTCTAAACATTACCAAATCTCCGGACGAAATGGGTGATAAGAGAGCGGAACGCTGCGCAGTACAGTACAGTACAGTAGAGTGTAAATTGTTCGTTCAGTAGAGTGTACGATTTTAGACGATCAGTAGATTGTTGAAATGGTTTTGAAATAACCTGTCAACGTTTCAGACGAGAGTGAAGGTGAAGCAGACGGTGACAGCGAGCAGAGGGTATCCCACTCAGACGCCACGGTTGCATTGGATGTAGTGCTAGGCTACGTAGAGCAACACTCCACCGCGACCAGAGCGGACACCATTTATCTGACGCGTCGGCGTAATTTGGCTTCAAGGGAGAGGAAGTCTTCTCTTCGACAAAAAAAAAAATAATAACAGATTTTTTTCGAACCAATGTAGTTCAGTAATAATTAGTTCAGTACATTGTCTAACTTTGAATTTTCTTGTGATTTTCAGAAACATACTTTATATTACTTAGTATCACTGTGGTTTTATTGTAACCTTTGTTCTTTTTTACTTTTGGTTTCGGATTAAGTGGACTTTCGGATTTCCGAAGTTTGGATTATCGGGACTCTACTGTAGCATAGTGACGAGAAAGCTCAATTGCCCCAACAGTGGCAATATGGCCGAATGTTCAAAGGTGAATGTAAAGGAAAAAAGAACATGTATCCAGTTATGCCAGTGACTAGCAACTGAAAGCATGAATTGTGCACCAAATAAGTGCCTGACATTACTCCCGAAGAAGACTTTAAGTTTTGGATATGAAAAACCTTATTTTGATCCTAAATTAAAACGCAGAATTCATCAGGATTTGGGCAACTGTATTGCAAAATTTTGCAGGCCACACCGTCAACTTGAGGAGTTAAGTGCAAAGGGCTACGATAAAATTTTAAAAAACCATAGTGGAACACATGATATTTTCTGAAGGAAATGGCTTAGATCATAATGCCCTCCTCCAAGCAATTTTTATTAGCTAAGCTTAATTTTCAGAACATGAATAGGAGTTTAACCCCTTGCCAGTGTCGCCCGAGTCCAGTTCGGGCAACTACTACGTGCAGTATTTGTGATGCCCGAACTGAGTTCGGGTAGAAGAAAAATTAACGTTTCTATTTTGTGAAGCCCGAACTGGATTCGTTTCTTCTTTAGGATACTTAATTCTCTATTTTCCTAATAGATGGCATTAGTGGTCCTAGTTTTTCACCGATTTCGACGGTCGGGGGAAAAGGTAGGTGGGTGTTGTCAGCTGTTCAGATATAGTCTGTTTTCGTTTATGCTTTTGCGCATGAGTCAGGTCTCCTTTGATTTCATCAAAATAGGGGTGACGAGAAAAAAGGGCGGGAATGTTTACGTTTTATCAGTGTTAGTTTGAGCTTTTCGGGAAAGACTAAATTACCCCCTGCGGAGTAGAATCGTCCGCGAGTGGTGGGTCTGGCTTTCGAAAACTGCCTGTAAACAAAAACACGCTTGGGTTGATAAAGAGTTTCGTTTTCTCGTTTAGTTTCGGTTGCTTTTCAGTGAGTTTTTTTGTAAATAATTTTCTTTTTTCGCAATGCCTGATTCAGACACCGATGAGGAGTACAGTTTAGGTTCCTCGGGATCAGCTACCAGGACCAGGGCGTCCTAGTGTAAGCTTGCTGCGCCTCACAGGTCGACACTTTCCAGAACATATCCCACCAACGGGACAAAAATCTAATCCAACCAGACAGTGTTATATATGCTGTCGTAAAACCGATGAAAAAGGAAAGAGGATAAGACGTGAGACACGAGTTTATTGCAAAGAGTGCGATATGGGCTTGTGTGCAGTACCGTGTTTTGGGATATACCATACTGTAAAAGATTTGTAAAATTTATGTATTTGTAAAATTTAAGTATAAACTACTAGTTATATAAAATTTAGCTTCCAAATTTTGTTTCATTTGCTCTAATTGAATAAGATATGTGTGTAATCCATTACTGTTTCATGTGTATGCAAAAAATATAAATATAGTGGTTACTGCATTTAAAAATTTATTTTTGTAATAAAAAACCATTTTCTAACTTTTATAATAATATAAAGAACAAAATTAAACAGTCAAAAAAATTTTCCATTTTTGGTCCATTTTTCCGAAATATATGTCACACTTAAGGGGTTAAATACCTTCTCTGGCCATCACATTCAGCCCACTTAGATCTTTTCTGGTATGTTTCACAAAGTACACTGCTGGCCACCCAAATTGCAACACCAAGAAAGACAAGAGATATCACAACAAAATTTATTTTGTAGATAACATGTTGACCAAGTATCAAAGGATTAAATTTATAGACTTCTGTGAAGTGTGGTTCCTGCCAAAATCAGCAGCCAGAGTAGCCGCCATTGTTGGAGATCACCGCTGCCACACGCCTCGGCATTGATTCAAAGAGACTTTGGATGAGTTATTGGGGTACAGCAGACCAAGCAGCTTCCACACGTTGCCAAAGCACACGTTGGCAAAGGAATCTGGGTCAATCGTAGAGCAACCATGGACCACATGTTTTCTATCGGCGAAAGATCCGGAGAACGAGGCGGCCAGGGAAGCAATTCAATCTGGCGATTGACGAAGAACCGTTGGACAATGCGTGTCACGTGTGGTCGCGCATTATCCTGTTTAAATATGGCTGTGGGCAAGCACTGAAGGTAAGGAAGGACAACTGGCTCCAACACCTCGGAGATGTAGCGCTGGCTGTTTAAAGTACCGGCAATGCGTACTAGAGGTGTGCGAGAGTGATATCCAATACCGCCCCATACCATAATACCCGGTGCAGGACCAGTGTGGCGGTGCATAACGCAGCTGTTCAGCATCCTCTCTTCACGGTGTCTCCAGACTCGAATGTGACCATCGTGGTGTTGCAGACAGAAGCGTGACTCGTCAGTAAAGACAATTTCATTCCATTCTGCCGTCCACTTCCTTCTGTCATCGCACCATTGGCGGCGGAGACGTCTGTGGTTCTGCGTCAAGGGTAGACAAAGCAATGGACGTCTTGCGGACAGACCACTGTGCTGTAAACGGCGTCGAATGGTACGCGCAGACACTGGATGATGCGTTACAGACTGCATGTGCTGTGCTATGGTTTGTGATGTGACTGAGCGATCCGTCACCGCCATGCGCACAATTTGCCTGTCATCACGTGAAGTGGTGCGCTGAGGTGGATGTGATCGAACACGCCGGTCCGTCGTACCCTCCTGCATCCAACGATCACATATCCGCATTACAGTTGTTTGGTTTCGTCCAACACGACTACCGATTTCCCTGAAAGATAATTCACAATGTCGGTAGGCCACTATCCTTCCTCTGTCGAACTCGGATACTTGATCAAAAGATGATCGCTGTTTTCGACGAGGCATAATTGATCGCTTTTTTTAAAAAAAACCACAAGAAAAACACAATTGCCGAACTTGAAATCGTCGAAATCTGCAAGCCTTAAATAGCGCTTTTAAGTGGCGCCACAGGCGCGCGTGATGTGCGTCTGCGCTGAAATTCTAATCATTTGCATATCTCACCTCCGCTAATGCATGTTGTAAATTTCATGTTATTTGCATGTTTCCTTCAGGGTGTTGCATTTACAGTGGCCAGCAGTGTAGATTTCAGAACAGTTATCCACCGATAGCATCCTTTAAGGAACTTAACTATTTTTGGTGGTATTATAGTTCGTTAACCTTTATTAAGTGGCCGGGGATGCTAAGCTTTATTAAGTGCATGAGGTGATATATGACCTGCTCAACAGCAAGAGGAAACCATGGCAGTGCAAGGAACAACTAGAATTGTTATTTATAAAGATTATATGATAAATGAAAACTTTGTGATGTGCTATCGCTCTTGTGACTGTCCTACTTTGGCCGGATAATTCTATTATAAGATTAATTTATGTCGTCTTATGTGTCAAAGGTAGTATTATACAATGCTAATAAAGAGGTATCGCAAATCTTGATTGTTAGCTGTATCAGTGGGCATTAATAGTATAGAGTTATAAACAAATTGTTCTGTGATCTTTCTTCAATCATTTTGAAGTAATTTAAAATGTTCTGTAAAATGCTCATACTTCTCGAAAAATTAAATTATATAAGATGAAGATGGTTTTAGATACAAAGACTGAAACCAATAATCAGAAATGAGACACTATAAAGTTTGTTTAAGCTAGTCTGCTCCTTATTACCTCTCTCTCGCTCTGCTTTATACCCTTTAATAAAAAATAACCGAACCGAAGACTAATAAATTAGTCATCGAACCTAAGACTAATACCGCGTGGTCGAGCAGTTGTTTTTATAGTATCAATGGCACTCGCTTACGTTTTTCCAAAATTAATCTCACAGCAAAATAATCACTTTTATTTACAAACGTATTTTAAGGAATGTTAATAATTTTGCCGCCACTGCAAGATTTAAAGAAAGAAATTAATTATTCAAATAAAGATGCACTGAACTCCCGATTATTCTCGAATTAAACGATCGTGTGCATAAGAAAAACCGGAAAACACTCATAATCCCAAATATCGTAAAAAAACGAACTACTTGGAAGTTTTAAATGAACTATTAACATTATTTTAATTACGGTCTTTGTTAAAATAATAAAATTGCTATAGATTTTCAACTTTTCGAGGAAAAAGTCTTTATATCCCTTTGTTTCTGTCCTTCGATCCATGCTACCGGTCTATTGAAAAAATTATATTTTATTGCTAACCGTTTTTTTTTTTTTTTTTGTAATGGACGAATAATCTGGGGTTTAATGTCACTTAAATACAATACGAGAATATACCCATTAACATACAATACTTAACGCTTAAAAAATGTTATAAAACCCCAAAATGTTAAATTTTTACATCTACGTGAGTTGTTCTCGAAACTTAAATAATGTTTGTTCCAGAAATACGCAAATCAACACTTTAATTTTGAACATAAAAACGACGGTGGCATTCGGTCATCCCTTCTATCTTACTTCTAAATCGGCGTGCACGGAGCATGTTTTTGCAGAGTTTTTTCCACCAAAATCGTCATTTTTTTTAAACGACTCCCTTCATCTTGATTTCTATTCATGAAAAACTGAGGTACGAAAACTGTAGCCAAAGTACTTTTATAAGAAGTAATAGAAATTATTAGTTTTAATTGTTATTTGTACATTACTCGATTGCTTTGCATTGCAAGTGATTGATTAGTCATAACAGACCATACTATATTCTCAGCATGATACAAACCTATTACACACTTTCCTCTTGTAACAATTTTGATGGGAAAACCTACGCAAAAACATGTTCCATGATGACATCCCAAAACGGGAAGGTAGTTCTCATTGTTACATTTCCTGAACTAAAGACATTATATACTGTTTACATAATATTTATTGTTGTTAACTTCTTTCATAGTTAAAATGCAATTGCAATTGATTGTTCAGCAATAATAATTTTATTGCAATGCCTATTCTAAATATAAAAGACAATTTTACTCGCATTTAAATCATAACAATAATTACTTTTTAACCAAAACTAAAGTAGAACTACTTAGGAGAGAATGAGTTGATTGACTGAATTAAAACATAATAAGAGGTTGATGAATTGAGTAAGCAAGTAAAATTTCATTTCAGTTTAAAAGAATCTTACCTGAATCCATACATCCTCGAAATAAGTTTCCTAGACTGGCTATGGCCCTTGGTTTGGTTACGTTTCGATCAATCCCAGTCAAGAGATCTGCAGACAAAAGCAATAAATATTTATTTCCCGATCAGTAGTTTTCATTGACAAATTTATATTTATATTTATGAAAGGACTTTCTAAAAATTGTGCGTAAATGCCCGGACATATATATCTATATATATATATATATATATATATATATATATATATATATATATATATATATATATATATATATATATATATATATATATATATATTGGGCTTTGTTTCCCTGTGCTACCCAACAGATGCAATTTCTATCCGTCAATTTTCCATATAACGAGTGAACTATGTTGAGTGGATGCTGGCACTTGATGTCTATGTGCGGAGCAGAGACGGAGAGAGATATAGAACGAACACGAGATAAGACATTTCGTTTGAAGTATGACGCATTCACCTATTTATACACGACTTTTCTTAAATACCTTTTTCAACGCTATGCTATTATCAATTCTTGTAAGTAATTTTATGTTTTAAGTAAATGTTTTGACTTGGAAGGAATGATGCCAGTTTGTTCCCTTAAAAACCCCATAGACTTACTCTAAATACTTCTTAGAAGATATATATATATATATATATACACTGGTCTAAGAAATTAAGAGAATTTGTAGACTTGGTCGATTATCTCTAGAACTACTTTACCGATTTTAATGAAATTTGATATGTACATACATTGATACAATACAAAACAAATAACCATTCAATAATTGTAATACACACGCATGATCGTGGGTAACACTCGTTGGAGTCGGAAGGTATGAAACAGCGGTTGCAGAATAAAAAAAATGGGTTAATAGATGGGTTTATAGGGGGTATGGTCCCCTCTTACAGATATACAGGTCTCGCAGCGTGATTTCATACTTGAAATAAGGCAGTTTATCATTTCCTGTGGCAATTGGTCCCACTCGTTCAGCAACTCTGTTTTCATTCCCTGGATGGTTCTCGGAAGGGGATTGAGAGTTGCAATTGCCCTCCCCAGAGCGTTCCAGACATGCTCTATAGGATTAAGGTCTGGAGATCTAGCTGGCCAATCCATCCGGCGAATATCCTCACTCTCTAGAAATTCGTCGACCAGAAGAGCTCTATGTGGCCTCGCATTATCGTCCATTAAAATGAATTCAGGACCAACTGCACCCCTGAAAAGGCGAACATAGGGCTCCAAGACCTCATCCCTATACCTCACACCAGTCACAGTGCCTCTTTCAAAGACATAAAGAGATGTGCGGCAATACAACATGATGACTGCCCAGACCATTAAACCTCCTCCTCCATAATGGTCGATTTCGTGGACATTGGAGGGTAGGTAGCGGGTCCCTGGTTCTCTCCATACGAACGTACGGCGAGAATCGGTGTTTAGGCTGAACCGGGACTCATCAGTGAAGAGAACGGTCGCCCATTGATCCATACTCCGATCTCTATGCTCTCTGCACTATGATAAACGGATTCTCCTATTCATAGAAGTGAGCGGGACGCAAACAGCAGGTCTTCTTGCAAACAACCCTCTCTCATGAAGTCTTTTGGAAACAGTCACCCTTGATACACGGGTTTCTGTGGTTGCATAATAGTCACGAGAGAGCTGAGAATCTGAAACACTCCTGTTACGCCTCGCTATAATCGACAAATGGCGATATTCTCTGGCCGTCGTGGCTCTTGGACGACCTTTGCCAGGCTTTCTCTCGATGGATCCGGTATCCTGGAACTGTTTCTATAAGTTACACACGACGCTGGGCGTTAAATTGAACTCTCTACAAATTTGGACTTGAGATTGGCCTGCTTCTAGCCTCTCCACAATTCGCCACCTCATTCCATCATCTAAACGTTAGTAGTTACTCATTTTTACTGTTACAATTTGAAATTAATCGATTGCTGCAAAATACCACCAAGAAATTCGCCGAGGTGTGCTAGCGAACGAAATGCGTATTAACTTACGCGCGCTTATAAAGCCTGTTTCTCTACCGGCTCCGCCCACACACACGTGTACGCTTACGTATTTGACGCAGAAGATTTGCCTTTTTGTCTAGAAGCAGTGGTTTTACATTCAGTTCAGTTCTTTTCATGAAATTCGATAAAATTTGCAGATTCTCTGAATTTATTTCACCAGTGTATATATATATATATATATATATATATATATATATATATATATATATATATATATATATATATATATATATATATATATATATATATATATATATATATATATATATGTGTGTGTGTGTGTACAGTGCGTGTAAGAAATATAAGGACAGCAAACAATCGTAAAAATTTGATAAATTTAAAATGAGACAATTTAAATGGAAATTTAATGTTAATAATAAAGTTTAAATACTAATATCAAGTCACTAAAATGTATCTGAGAGCATTTTTTTCCGAAAAAATAGTAATTATGCAAACAAACGCTATTTTTGCCTGTGTAAAAACTTTAAGGACACCACCATTTTTTTATAGAAATGTCACATAAAACTATTATTGATTTCCCCATCAAATACTGTCGTGTATAGTGATTTTTCTGACGTTTTCTAGCAAGAGTTTTGTTAATTTTATAATGATACCAAAAGCAAGTAAACTGACTGAATATTAAAAAGATGTTGTGAAATCTTTTGTATTGTCAGGAATGAGTTGTCGGTCTATTGCAAAAAGGATAGGAAGATCTAAAACTGTCCTCAATATTTTTTTAAGTTTAAGAGACGACTACGGAAAAAAAAATCCGCTAGAGGCAGACCAAAAGCCTTGTCACCCAGAGATAAAAGGAGAGTTTTAAACTTAACATCAACTGGAAAAAACTCAAGTAACTAACAACTGGGTTCAATATGTGCAAGAAAACAATCTGCAATCCAGTTACTCAATCTGGGAATTTTCAATGTACAGAAAAAATGTGTAAACCCTCTTTACTGACTAGACACAAAACCCAGCGTTTACAGTTTGCAAGATAAGTGATGACTTGGGACGACAAATGGCTGTAGGTGATTTTCTCGGATGAAAAGAAAATTTGAACTTAGATGATCCTGATGGTTTGAAGTATTATTCGCATGATTTTTGAAAAGAAAAAGGAATTTTCTCGAACCGTCAATGAGGTGGCGGATCCATTATGACATATGGCTGCTTTTCGTTTAACGGCGTGGGGTCACCTGCATTTCTTTTTGGATAAGTTAATTCAAAGGCATATCTAAAAACTCTTTATGGCCATCTTTCACCTGCTGCAACACTTCTGGCAGGGGGGGAAATGGATTTATCAGCAAAATAGTGCTCCTATCCACACAAGCCGTCGGACAAAACTCTGATTCCAGAAGGAAAATATTGAAGTTTTGCAATGGCCACCCAGATGTCCTGATCTAAACCCTATAGAGAAGTTGTGAGAAGATATAGAAAGACGACTTTGCAAAACTGGAAGGCATTTTTCCCCAGCTTCAGACTTCAGATCAACGATTAAAGATGAATGGTACAAAACCAGTCCCGAAAATGTGCCAAAAATGAATAATGTCCATGAAAGATAGAATATTTGCGGTCATTAAAAGCAATGATAGGTGCACAGCGTAGTAAGTATTTATTTCTTCATTTCTGTGTTGTTTTTATTTTCCTGTCCTTCAAGTTTTTACACGGGTGGAAATAGTGTTTTTTGTATAATAATTTTATTTTCGTAATAAAATAACAGATAAATTTTGTTGCCTTTATTATTATCTTTTCAACTTTATGATACACATTATAGTATACTTTTTTAATCTGATTTGAAATTTATGAAAAAAAATTAAATTTCTTGCTGTCCTTAAAGTTGTAAGGTATACACAAGATTCGATTCACAAGAATCGAACTTTTGAGTGAATGAATTAAAGAAGCTGCTTCAGATATGCTAATTTCGGCATACGCGCTTAGTATAAATACCATGCAGCGTCATTAATGAAAAAAGGTGGTTAGGGTTGAAGAAGGTTGTTAAAGTTGATAGATAAGCGATAGGGAGCTACGAGGTATGCAGCTCCAGTACTATCCTGAGCTAGTGCTTAGGGGGCCCGAAGTTTACGTGGCAGTACTGCTGGTTTGACTTACTGTTTGTGAGTATTGAAAATATATTGTTCTTGAAAGCTGTATTTATATATTCCGTACAAGTAGTACGTATGCTTATTACTGTAAAAGCGAATTCTATATGTGCAACGAATACAATAAACTTTGTTTCATGCATAATCTGTGTTTGTATGAAATTCATTTAGAGTGCCACTTCAAATTATATACACCCAAGTCTGGGTAGAAGTGAGCTATATTCTCTATAAAGTTTTTACATCACTCTATATAGATATATTTCTGCTATCACATTATATTCATCTTGCTGTCATAAATTTTCTCCAACAGTTACTAACAACGACTTAAATCATTAATTAAGTATACAACTTTGATAAAGAAAAATTAAATCCTTAAGTATTTTATTTGTAAAGAAATATATCATGATTATACCTACTACTATATCTGCTACTTCAGAACCTCTAATGTCGTACGCCATGTATACTTGACCTCCCTGGGGTATCGGATTCTTTTCTATCCATCCCCCGCAGGCATACTGGTAAAAATCCACGCACGGATCTGTGCTTCGATCTAAGTTCGACAACAGTTTCTCAGCTGAAAGAGTGGCAAAACATTTGATAGTGTAAACATAGTGTGGGATTTGATAGTGTACTTTCCTTATTCAAAGCATTCAAAATACAAATGTTTAACATCAATTTTGGTTTTAATATTGTTTTAATACTAATTTTATATTTATTGAATATATAATTTTTCAATTATTCTACTATTTGTATTATCATTAAGCGATTACTGGTTGAATTTCGTCGGTTATTTTCCCTCACCTTTCATTGCATTTGCGTTTTGTTTATTCTACCTTTTTTCTCCTTTTTCTGCTTCTCTATTTGGCTCTTTCTATCCTTTCCAGTTTTTCTTTTGTAGTGAGGATTCACCCCGAGCGGTCGTCATCGCAACACGTTCAGCTGACAAGCATACGTCTCCCGATGATGAATAATTCTTTATACCTTTGTATTTACTTACTGAAGTGGATGCTACGGTTATCTAAATTTCATGGGTCTGGGCCAATAGGAAAATTGGAAGCAACTGCGTTCGCTGGGCTAAGAACTCTAACGCAGATTACTCTAAGAGATTAAGCAAGTAACAAACTAAAAAGGAAAAGGAAAATAGGAAAGACAAAAGAATGAAAGGAACGAAAAATTATCTAGTTTTCGGGAGTTCAGAGCTAAATTTTGGAGTTACTTCCTCGAAAGGAGTTATTCCACTATTTAGTAACTAAGTAAACAACGATAAATAAGAGAATAGAAGGTTTAGGGATAGGGTACACCTATTTAAACGGGTCTGGGAGATTTTATTACCTGTTTTATATCCCCCAGAGACGGGAGGGATTGCGACTCACTGGAACTATTAAAAATTAAACATAAAGGCTTTCTTCATAACATGAAACTTAAATACCGTAAAATGGTGTTACTTTGGGACGGATTTTAAGTTTTTTCCTGTGCCAACCTATCAATTTTAAAAGTATCTCAAAACGAACAATTGCAAAACATTGGTATACCATTTCCCTACATAGTAATGTATTGATCTAACTTGGATCTTTAATTACCATTGATAAATTAAAGATAAAATGTGTCACAAAGTTGCCCCGCCGAGTGCGGCTACTTTGTGACATCTGTGTTTCCGCCTTAAAATCCAAAAGGAAAAATTATTTAACACAAGTTAGGCCGGAAAACGCTTATTTAAAGCTTGATACACAATTATATATACCTATTACAAATATTGGATAACTTTATTTATATCTTTGACATCAAAGAGACTTCGGGTGCCCAGGACAGCCATCAGTTCTTTGAGAAGACGTGGAAATTCGTCCTTCGGCACATTCTGCTCCTTCGGGTAGTTTTTTCCCAGATAGTCAGTACTTCTTTCTCTCCAGCAGAATTTTAGATGACGTAAAAATGCAACATCGAGCGGCTGGAGGAGGTGGGTCGACTTTGTGGGTTTTTTTATGACAGTGTGAACGTGTTGCAAAGTAACCTCGCCACCTTTCGATATTTAGGTTATGTTCTCTTATCTCGGAAATATCACTACGCAAAAGTTATATTGCTCCACAATCCAAACAACATATTGACAATAAAAATAATTACCTGTGGCAGTTCGTTCTATAAGGTGTTAGGCTTCAGCACACAAAGTTTCCGACGTTTGAGTCAACAGCGAGACAGCAGATATCAACAATACACTGGCCACCGAAGACAACTGGCGCCCAACAGATTCGGGCACTGGCCGCTAAACGAGTCTACAGGGTTTCTATAAAAAGTATCGGGAACAATTTTTTCCTGACGTATCTGTAAGTCGGAGCGTGCTCCCACCGTGCATGCTCGGTTGGGGGGGGGGGGGGACCTTCAAGACAAGACAAGCACCTATTGCCTGTGAGCGTTTGTTCAGGCTAGATCGTGTTTTTAGTGGACCCCTGACGAGTGACTCGGGGCAAGCGCAAAATGCAGTGAACGATTAAACAGCGGTGCGCCATTAAATTTTGTGTTGGACTGGGGAAATCAGGTACAGAGACGTTGGGCATGATTCGTCAAGTGTTCAAGGATGAAAGCATGTCACAAACTGCAGTTTTTAAGCGGCACAAGCTCTTCAAAGATGGTCAAGAGCGTGTGGAGGACGAGCCCCGCGTTGGACGACCGTCGACCTCAAGAACCGACGACAACATGCAACGTGTGCGTGAAGTGCTGAATTCAGACCGTCGGTTAAGTGTGCGCATGGTCGCAGATGAAATTGGCTTTCATGAGATGACAGTGCACAGCATTATCATTTAAAATTTGGTGATACGAAATATCTGTGCTAAACTCGTCCCGAAGGTCTTGACGGACAATCAAAAGCAGAGGCGAGAGTCTGCTTGCGAAGACCTTCTGCAACGCGTTGAAGAAGACCCCGACTTTTTGGACAACGTAATCACGGAGACGAAACTTGGCTATTTGAATAAAACCCGGAAACAAAGCGGCAAAGATCCGAATGACACACTGCAGCATCACCTCGTCCAAAAAAGGCTCGAATGAGCAAATCCAGAGTAAAAGCCATGCTCATCGTTTTCTTCAACGCCAAGGGGGTGGTCCAATACACATTTGTACTTGAGGGGCAGACAGTGAATGGTGCTTTTCCCCTAGAAGTGCTAAGAAGACTGAAAAGAAGGGTAAACCGGGTGAGGCCAGCCATCGCCGGAAATTGGAAATTGCATCACGACAATGCACCCTGCCACACCTGTTCCAAGGTCCCAACTACCTGATCATAAACGGTATCGTATCGATTCCCCAACCTCCTTTACAGTCCCAACTTGATCCCAGCACACTATTTCCTATTCCTAAAAGTGAAATCCTCCCTCAAAGGACACCACCATGGGACCCTATGTGCCGCTAAAGAAGCTTGCACGCGTACCCTTAAGGACGTTCCGGAATCTGCCTACCAGGGAACTTCGAGTCGTGGAAAAACAGCTGGAAAAAGTGTGTTGACGCTCAAGGGATGTACTAAATACACTTTTGAGGTATTGTAGCAATATCTCAAATAAATCTATTTTTTCCGAAAATTTTCCCGATACTTTTTATACAAACCCTGTATATGTTAAACAAGCTGTTGGGGCTGCCCTTTGCTTTCCCGGTAACACGGACGCGGCGCGAGATCGAAAATACGAAAAAAGGACTATGTATCACAAAGTTACCCTTACAGTCACAAAAGTCTTACGGTATTTGTTATATGTCAAATATTTATCAGCGTTCTTGGTCTTATATCATTTACTTTGTTACATAAGAAAATATAAGCAGAAAGTTATGAGCAGTTCTTACCGGTTTCACTGCAGGCTTCTGTATCACAAACGATGTCCTCTTTCATGTACGTGTAAGATAATTTTGAAAGGGTAGCTGTAAAGGATCAGAAAACTTGTAAATTAATATATTTGAATTCAGCTACAATTTAATTTGTTACTTTTAATTAATTTAAATTTGAATAACCCGTTCTCTTAATTGAAACCCTAAATATTCATTCATACTTTAAGGTACAAATTTATTTCATACTGAACGTCAAAATGTTGCTTTAAAAATTTAAAAGCATAAATATTTTCTACTGTCATATTAAATCCTTCTAAATTAATTATATATATATATATATATATATATATATATATATATATATATATATTTATTTATTTATTTATTTATATGATACAGCAGTAATTCGACTGCTATATTTCTGATTAATGAACTATGAAACTAATATTTTATTACTGAGATTAACTGAAAACTGAGGTAATAACTTTTAATAACTTTTGAAAGAAAACTTAGTTCTGGTCATCCTAGGGAAGTTTACATGTGTTGTTTTCATTTAGTATACTATATATATATATATATATATATATATATATATATATATATATATATATATACAGATAGAGAGAAATATTATATTATACACGACTTTTTCTAAGTCCAAAAAAGTAAATTTTCATCTTAAATATCTGATTAAACTAAACGTAAATAGAATTTCATGTATATTTCAAACTAATATTTCTTGTGTGACAATGGCTCTCGTTTCTCATTTTATCAGTGGTTGGATGTTACTTTTCCATCCTTACATATGTGTTGTTAGTTTGTTTAGATACATGCACAAATCCAAATGCCTCTAGTAAATAGCGTATGAATATAGTACTTTTCTATAAGCCTTTTCTATTTATAATTGGTATAAGAAAATCTCTTATCAACTTATTTTAGAATCACATCTCAGTTATTCGCAACACATCCATTTATCTTATTAGCTCAAGTACCTACAAGCTCAAGATCAAATTTTTCAATTATTATTTGCTATGGGATAATAAATTATATTTGAAATGTTCCAAAACACTAATTACCTTGTTTTATTAATCTGATAAATACTGTCTCTAAACGTTTATGTCCCACAAAAAATGTATTCATTATGTATATTTTTTTTCATTTTTACGTTCCTCGAGGAATTTCACAGGGAAATTTTTCAAATAGCTATATGATACAGCAGTAATAAGACTGCTATATTTCTGATTAATGCACTATGAAACTAATATTTCATTACTGAGATTAACTGAAGACTGAAATAACAACTTTTGAAAGAAAACTGAGTTATGATCATCCTAGGGAAGTTTCCATGTGTTGTTTTCATTTAGTATACTCTAAAGTATAGCCATGATTACAGTAACAGTTAAAATTACTACAACACTATGAATGGGTTATTTATAGAATGAAAAGAGTGAACAATTAATTCAATCACTACTAACGTATATTTTTATCAAATTTTGTATAATTTTAAGGTTTTAGAACACGGGGATTTGAGATTAGGAAAAGCTATCCTATCTGTCACAAGTTACACACTTCATGACTCCATAATAAAATGAAATAATAAAATCTTTCTGTTTGTGGTAAATTTTGTAGTTATGGATACAAAGAGGCTAAATTACTTCGATATTCTGCAACATTTTTGTGTGTTCTGATAATATATGTGTCTTATCTTAAGAATTGTTATCTCTTGTCGGTAAACTGCCATGTGGCGCTGAAATTGCTATCAATCAACTTTCTTCACCGCAACTTGTAGCTCTCTTATCAACTTGGAAGCAAAAAAAACATATTAGAGCCTTTCTGTAGACGGTATTGAACATCAAATTAAAATGTGTGATTAAAAATTATTCATGAAAAGGCGTGGAATATATTATATATAGTGTTTCAAAACTCCGTGTAACGACATAAACTCCACCTTACGTCCCTTTTTCGACGGAAGACGAGCATTGTGTGTTTTCCTGCCCTATGAGACGAGCGTAGCTTGCATGTTCACTACGATGGAGCATTTTCATTTGATTCTTTCAAACTATTAATGTTATTTTGCACTGTGACTGCAGAGAATCTTTGCGATGAAGAGCGTTTTCCCTAACTTCAAACTGACAACATGGTGGGAAAGTCTTTACACAAGCATCGCCGCGTAGATCTGTATTGAGGATGCTGTGTTTTGGGGAGGAACTTATTATGATTATTATTGGTATTATGCTACAGAGCATCCAGTTTAAAAAAAATATTAATTTGCAAGAACGGCGAAGCAAAACCTTTGGTTCACGCACAAATGGTTTTCAAGGGACTTCTGAATGAAACTCTTAGCTGTGATACAATTATTCATTGCGAGAAGGATAGTTTATAAATTTCTGCCGTACAATAACAATGAGAATAAAAACGAAGGACAAATTTCATGAATTTAATCTTTAGTTTAAGGGACCCATTATTCCGATTCCCTCTTTAGAACGGGAAATTTCATACCCTATGTAAGAACGGTCATTAAGGGGGTTATATATATATATATATATATATATATATATATATATATATATACATATATATATATATATATATATATATATATATATATATATATATATATATAACCCCTATATATATATATATATATATATATATACACCCATGGACAAAAAAATTAGCGCACCAAGAAGGAGTCGTCAAAATGAAACGAAATTTTACATACGTAATGACTACTTTGATATAAGTAAATGATAAAAAAATCAAAGAAAAAGGATAATTTATTTCAGAGAAAAAGGCAAAAGAACGGAGGAGTTAATACTCCGTTGGACCCCCTCTAGCGCGAATGCACGATGCGATACGATCGGGCATTGAGTCATACAAGTTCTGTATGATGTCTTGAGACATTTCGTTCCGTATTTGCTGTAACCTTGCCTCTAGTTCGTTCAAACTCGTGGGATGCCCAACTCGTCGTCCTAAATGATCCCAGATATGCTCGATTGGAGACAAATCTGGGGATCGGGCAGGCCAAGGAAGGGTAGTAACAGTGCGGAGACAGTCTTGTGATACCCTTGCCGTAGGAGGCCGAGAATTGTCTTGTTGAAATATGGCTCCTGGGAGCCGTTGCATGAGTGGCAACACATGTGGTTGCAGGATTTCATGAACATACCGCTGGGCTGTCATGGTGCCACGGAACAATACTAGGGGTGACCGTGTATTGTAGGCAATGTCACCCCATACCATCACACCAGCTGTGGGAGCGATGTGTCGCTGTACAGCAAAGGCAGGATTGAAGCGTTCACCACGGGCTCTCCACACACGAACACGATTGTCATCACTGCCGAGATTGAATCTGGATTCGTCGCTAAAGACGACCTGGTTCCATTTCGCTGCAGTCCAGTTTCCTCGTGCGCGGCAAAACTCCAAACGGAGGCGTCGATGGGTGGGCGTCAAGGGCAGCACACGTAATGGGCGCCGCGATACCAACTGTCCTTCAGCCAGGCGCCTTCGTATGGTTCGATAAGACACAGAGGCCCCTAGTGAAGGTGCTACCTGTGCCTGTATGGCGGCCGATGAAGCAGTTGGCTGTACGCGTGCATTTCTTACGATGTGGCGGTCTTCTCGACGACTGGTCTGTCGAGGGCGTCCTGAGCCTGGTCTTCGTGTACATGACATCTCTCGGGTCCACTGGTCCCAACACCTCCTCACAACACAATCAGAGCGGCCTAATTGAAGAGCTACTCGCCTAGCTGACCACCCAGCTTCCATCATCCCGACGATTCTCCCCCTCTCAAACTGCGACAACTGCTTATATTGTCTTCGAACACGGCGTAATGGCATGTCTATCTCAGCTCTTCCTTTGTAAATGATTCAGCACACTCAAACAAGCTTTGGTTACCTGTTTTATACTCCACAGAGTACGATGTTCAACGCCCTCTATCGACTATACGTAATGCGCAATCACGCTGCATTTCTAATCATTTGCATATCTCCCCGACATGTACCTTCATTGCAAGTTTCGTTACGATCCCACAATTATTTCTTGGTGCGCTAAATTTTTTGTACATGAGTGTATTAATATATATATATATATATTTATATATATATATATATATATATATATATATATATATATATATATATATATATATATATATATATATATATATATATATGTGTGTGTGTGTATATATATATGTATATATACACCGAAGAGACATTACATTATGACCACCTGTTTAATACGATGTAGGACCACCTTTCGCCCTCAAAACCGCCAACACCAGGCGTGGCATTGACTAGACAAGGTGCTGATATGTAGTCTGAGTTAACTGGTACCAAGCGCTCACCAACGGGTCCTGCTATTCCCTCACATTGAGAGGGCGTAGCGTGGCAGCACGAATTCGGTTTTCCATGTGGAAACACAAATGTTCTATTTGATTAATATCAGGTAAATTTGGAGGCTAAGACATGAATTGAAAGTCACTAGAATGTTCCTCGAACTACTCCCTGACGATTCGACCTTTATGACATGGTTCATTATCCTGTTGGTAAACGCCATCACCCGACGGAAACACTGTTGCCATGAATGGGTGCACCTGGTCTGCAACAATGTTCACGTAGCGTACAGGCGTCGGGAATTGCTCTATGGAGAATGTGGGTCCTAATGTGCCCCTTGAAAACATCCCCCACACCATAATACATCTGCCAACAGTTTGTCTCTGTCCAACTGTGCATCCCGGAGAAAGACATTCCGTTGGAAATTGGCGTATTCGCACGCGCCTGTCGATGTGATGGACCAGAATACGTGATTCGTCGGACCATGCAACTTCCTTCCATTCTTCCTTCCATTCCAGGCGCTGCTTGCGATGACGTGCCTTCAGAGCAGGGACGTGCTTCAGCAATCTGCACTGTGTGCTGAGAAACACTGTCTAGGTCACCATTGTTGTAGCTGCTGATAATTTCGGCTGTTGTAGCTCTTCGGTCACGGCGAATAATGCGTAACAGTCTCCGCTCTCTTCTGGAATCAATGTGCCACGGGCGACACACCGCTGGCCGGCAACTTTTCATTTCACCCTCCATACACCATTTTCGATACGTGCTCAGAATGACTGCACGGGAACAGCCCACCAAACGCTCCGTTTCTGATATCGACGTTCCCAGGCGCCGAGCCATAACGATTTGACCTTTATCGAAGTCTGATAAATCAGCTGCTTTTCACATTATGTCGCTAATCACTCTATGTTTCGAAAGACAATGCATAGGCTCTTTATATACTCCAACTTCAGCCGCGCATGCGCCGTGGTTTTGTTTCTGGGCGAGCTCATTGTTACAGAAGGAGGGTGGTCATAATGTAATGGCTCTCCGGTATATATATATATATATTTATATATATATATATATACATATATATATATATATATATATATATATATATATATATATATATATATATATATATATATATATATATATATATATATATATATATATATATATATATACAGGTCGTTATCAAAATAATGGAAACACCAAGGAATAACATGAAATACTTTATTAGAATGGAGTAGGAACGTTTTAAGCATGTAATGCAGCCTGAATTCACCTAGGAACAGATTTGTACAAGACATAAATAGTGGTTAAGGGATTATTATACCACTCGTCATTGAGAAATCGTGAAAGTTAATGTAGAGTTGGTGTTGGTGGATATCGATACTTGGATCTATTCTCTGAAACAAATCACAATGTATCGTTGATATTGAAGTCGGGGAACTGTGGGGGTTATGCAAAATGTTTGCCTTTGCTTTCATGTCCCTGAAGCCGACAGGACTGGCTGTATGGACCGGATCTTTATCATCCTGAGAAACACGCTCATCAACGGGAAATAATGTTTGCATCATAGGATGATCCTGGTTGGCAAAAAGTTCGACATAGGCCTTCCCAGTGTATTTCCCTTTTAGGGTTACAATAGGACTTACTGAAAACCATAAGAAAACAGCCCAAACCATGTCAGATCCGTATCAATGATTGCTAGTTTTCGGAGACAATGAGGATCATATATTTGTTTGGTTGTTTTCCAGTAGTGCGCACGTCCTTTTGTGGGGAACAATAGGACCGATGATTATTATGAACCCACGACATTCTTTCACATATCACTTGGCCAGGATTTCTGCTCGTGGCACCATCGTGGACGACGTTTTGCATTCACATCTGTTACAAGTGGCTTGGGAACTGTTTCTCATCCATAAATGTTTTGTTTGGGAAGTTCCCTCCTACCTATAATGGCTGATACGGGAGCCTGTAGATGCAGATCGAGCTCTATGGTCAATTTGGTTGCAGTTGTTTTAATTTTGCAAGCCAC
Organism: Dolomedes plantarius; assembly: GCA_907164885.2. Classification (NCBI taxonomy): domain Eukaryota; kingdom Metazoa; phylum Arthropoda; class Arachnida; order Araneae; family Dolomedidae; genus Dolomedes; species Dolomedes plantarius. The sequence goes on along the minus strand of OU015491.1, from coordinate 45,281,671 downwards.
AATCCGCTTCAATACTCGTCCGTCTCTTTCACTCAGCTCTCACTGTCTTCTACTATTCAGTTTCGCATACGATGTTTATCTGTGCCATCTGTATGCTGTTATGACATTTGATGCCATAGCTCTAGAAACACCCAAAACTCAGGTGGTTGCAGAAAGATATATTCCCATTTGACGCGCTCCAACAATTTGTTCTCTCTCCAAGGTCTGCAAGGTTTAACATCTTACGTTATCCCCAAAAACCACGATGCTCATAGCTTCATTACTGCTACCTGACGGTAGAAAAATATATAAACTATATTCTATAGAAAATATCGGTGGCCATACTTGTATTTTAAGGAATAAGAAGCACTTTCCTGAACACCACTAATATTTATAGATGTTTCCATTCTTTTGATAACTACCTGTATATATATATATATATATATATATTCATTCTTGGGCCTGTATTCTTGGGATACATGCGATTCCACCCCGTTAGAAAAAGGTTGAAGACTATTATGTCCCATGTGTATCGATCCGTGATTTAAGATAATTCTTGATATGAAAACAATCTAATTAGTTCAAGTAACCATCAAACATTTTATTTCATTTTTAAAAAGGAAAGCTTGATATGTACAGGAGAATATTTTATTTGTAATATCCACGTATATTCTTAATTTAAATTTATATGAAACTGCAAGAACTTCAAGATAAATGTTATTTTTCTTTTAACTTGTAAGGTTATAAAATACGAAAAAATATGTTAAATTAATGATAATGACGAATGATGTCAGTCTGAAAAAAATTATGTAGTTAGCGGAAAAAATCTCTTGATCTGATTTACACGTACAACAGATGGCAGATAGATTCAGTCCCAACAGTTTAACACAAAAAACGCCATGTAATTTATATTACCGTCCAAAAAGGAAATAAATCTTTTTCTGGGGCATTAATTAAAGCACTTTGTTCCTGAAAGCCCTTTGACTCCTTTAAATCGAAGTTCCAATACATACCCGTACTGTGTTTCTAAATGACGTAAATACCAGACGGGTGTTTCTCAAAATGCCACCAAAACAGTGATTTTCAGAAAATCATTCAACCTGCAAATCGATAGGAAAAAAACAAGGAAATTTGTTTGCACGTTTCGTGATTCCAGTCAATCCATTTCTTTGCAATTGATCTGCCGTCGGAAGCAGGTCTCTAGCAATGGTCAATGTGAGGATTATTTTATTAACATTTTGCATTACGCAACTGCCTGGCAACACTTCGAAACAACAACTTGAGAAATATATTCAATAGTATCACGAGATGGGGCAATGGCATATTTTAAACGTTTAACTGCATGATGCAATAGGTTGCGTAATAGTAGTACATTATATAAAACTTAAAAATAAAGTTTTATGTATTTAACGTTCTCTCTTACGCAGTTTATGGCTTGATTTTGACATGCTCTGCTGAAACACACAATTTTAAAATGTTGCTGCACATTAAAATAATGCAATTTAATCCCGTTATACCTAACCCGTTGTATAGTGAACTCCTGAATATAAAGAACGAAAATTTTGGTCCTGTCGTTTTTCTATTAAAGTCGAACCCCGTTATAACGAACTTCAAGGGACCAAAGGTTTTGTTCCCTTTATCCGGTGGTTTGCTATATCCGAACCTTTAAGAAAAATGCTAGAATTCACAAAATGTATAACTCATTAGTTTCAATGTGTATTCAATAAAGACGTATTAAAAAATGATAAAATCTTTTAAAAATGATAATGTATTAATTCGACTAAAATCGATTACATTAAACTGACACAATACTAATCAAATTACGTATAAAGTCGAACCCCGTTATAGCGAACCTCGTATGTAACAAACTCATGTATATAACGAACGAAAATTTTGGTCCCGTCATTTTCCTATTCTACTTAATTTAATTACTATTGTGTCAGTTTAATGTAATCGATTTTAGTCAATTTAATTCATTAATTATCATTTTTAATAGATTTTATCATTTTTTAATACATCATTATTGAATACACATTGAAACTAATAAGTTATACATTTTGTGAACTCTAACATTTTTCTTAACGGTTCGGATATAGCGAACTACTGGATAAAGCGAACAAAAATTTTGATCCCTTTATGTTCGTTATAACGGGGTTCGACTGTATTAATTATAATTTGTTTCTTACGTGTTTTTTTACCAGAAATGATATAACTAGAATCTCAAAGATTAAGGCTGCCGTGTACTAACCGTATTGCATTCGCTCCCCTCAGTGTTAACCTATGGAGAAAATTTGTCTACTATTTAAAGCTACATAAATGATGACAATCCAATAGAAATGGTATTTTCAGGTAGCCTGAGTATTTCTGCACCTTGCAACAGGATTCATTTTATAAATTTCGTCCATCAAATGAATTTTTGAGCGTTTAAAATACACTATGCCAGATTTTTCCCCCGAATAATTTAAATTTTAAAATATTATTTGCAATTTTTTTTAAAAACGAAAAATGTCCCAAGGTGTAAAATTTCTTTCTCTATTACACTGTACAAAAAAAAAAATCCTTAAATCCAATTCGGAAATCCTTGGACAAATTTCCTCCATAGGTTAACATTGAGGTGAGTGAATCCTGTGTACTAATCAATATGGTACATATACATTGGTTCAGAGTTCTTTGCCTGCAGACCTCCGACTCCTGTCATCACATTAGTCACGGTAACATTAGACACGGTATTTAGAACCACCCCCATTCCCGCCCCCAAGGTCCCTCGAGTTTCTTTGATCTGGTGTCTCCCCCGACCTTGCTCGACACCGTTTGACCCGCTGACCCCCCGCCCTTTCTTTGATGCTATGTATCCGGACCGCCAGAGGAGGCGATCCACGCATATACAGAGTACAGAGTGAACATAAATCACTGGATTCCCCAAGGCACATGCAGAGAACTCTGCACCAATGTATATCCACCATCAGGGGTTAGTGTACTAACCAATAGGGTAAGTACACAGGAATCTCAACTCCGGATCAGGGGCCGGGGAATAGGAGATTGACCCTTCAAAGTTTGTATTCAACTAACAAATCCAAAACACACGATGCAATGAAATTACATTATTTAAATTCCCTCTTAACACTTTTCTCTACATTTAGAGGTCAACTACATAGTTTTTTATTTATTCATGTATTCATTGTATATATTTTCCTACAATGCTGATTTTCCTACCACCATAAATACTTGAAACATATGAAATGAAAATATATTTTAGGAAATGTTCACAAATTTTCAAACATTTCATCCCATGTGGACTCGTGCCAGATTTTTTTATACATCTTTTCTGAGAAAAAAAAAATGAACTGTGCCTAGATTACTCTTTTTCTTCTGTACAAGCACGCGACTCTTGTTAAGTTTAACGAAAAGTACATTGCATTAGGTTTTAAGGAAATCCTTGAATGGAATAATAAATGCTTTTTAACATTTTCCGCTTCCGCATTGCCATGTATGATTTATTTCGTTCAAAATTCGTATATTTTTTAGATTAAAATTTGTCCTACGGTTACATTTTGCGAATAAAATGTAAAACAGTGCATAATATGTATTCATCTTACAGTCTGGAAAAATATCGAATCTCCCGTCTTCTCAAGAAAATTGATGTGAGGATATAAATCAATCTGCGGGCATTAAAGGTACTTAATAATTTTTACTTTCCTGTTTAAAGGTGATTTCACTTTCGTTTTTTTTTTTTAAAGTTTCTTGAACACCGATAATTCTTCTCCTTCTGTTTAAATGTCGAGACTGAATAAACTCAACTATATAGGGAATTCCTACATATTTTGTAAAACAAAAATGGTATAAAGCGAAGAAGCAATTTTCATTAATTTACAAAGAAAAAATTCCTGAGGTTCCAAAATTTCAGCCTTTTTAAATTTCGAGGAAGTGTCTTTATATAACAATTGTTTTTCGAAAAGATGTTGTATTTTGTGGTATATCTCTTGTTAAAAAATACTTTGACTACACCAGCTTAATTCAACATAAGTTTTCAAAATTTCGGGCTATCAGTCATTGAAAAAATATGCAATGTTAAAACAAAACTGAAAAACTTTCGAAAGATCTTCTCTTGGTATTTTCGGTTGGCCATTAGGTCTTCTAGATAATATTGATTAAAAAAATTTTCTTCACAAAATCAAACATTGAATATGTTATATTTAAATAGCAAAATCTTAAATATGTCAAGTGATAGGAAAGGGTTTTCTGCTTATTGTACAGCTTATTTGTTGCTTATTCCTCCTATACTTACAGCTATAGCTATCCTAATGAAAAAAGGGGCACGAATGGGAATCTATCCAAAATTCATATCAATAACAGCTAAAGACTGTAGAAAGAAAAATTATTATTAAATAATCTTTCTCTACTGTAAGAGAAGAAGTTATACAGTATAATAATCTATACTTATATATAAAGAGAGAGCGATTTTGTACGTGGAGGGTAATCTCCAGAACCACTGCACCTATTTGAAAAATTCTTTCACTGTTTGAAAGGTACATTATTCCAGATGGACATAGGCTATATATTATGTATATATGATCAGTAGAAATAAAGTTAGGGGCGTAATCCTAACAATCTCCATTGTTACCGCTACTGTACTCTACCACTTTTTGTGCCGAAAGTTTCAATGATCCTTAACGTGGTGCTATCGCGGTGGGCTTCTGTTCTGACGGTAGCGGTTCGAACCTAACCGTTCTCCGGCACGCCTTTTTCTTTTAAAAAATTAACCTTAATTATAAACTAACGTAATATTAATTTAAGGTATTATTTAGGTTATTATTAAGGTAAAAAATGATTTACCATTTATTGGCTATCAACTGGAAATTTATTGGTATAATATTTTGTTCAACCCGGACAAAGTCGGGACGGACCGCTAGTTATGATATAAAATTAATATAGTGTTACGGTAGTGATTACCAGACATGAGATATAGTAGTAAGAGAAAATGTATGCTTCTCCTTAGAAGGGAGATCTAAAGTAGAACGTTGTTCAATCTCTAGGCTCTGTCGGAAATTTCGTTTATCAAAAGACTTTGATAGAAGAAAGTTTGTTATAAAGAAACTGTGCCTTGATGAACAAATTATTTTTTCGGTCTAATCAGCCTTAGTGTAGCAAAAATTGAACCCCCCCCCCCCCCAAAAAAAAAAAAAAAACGAAAACAAAACAAAAAAAACTAACCAACAGCTAAGATTTGTGTAACTTGATTGATAACTCAACGTTGTTTAATATAAGAGTATCTCACATGAAATACCAATACTCTGCAGTCGAATCCTTTTAAAGACAACTAAACACTGTAAGCACAATAAATTTAATTTATTAAGGGATTACTGTTAAATCTAGAATGTAAACACTTTAGGAGAACAGACAGTTCTATAAATGTTGATTCCTTACGAAAATTCAGCTTTTGATATTTTAAAGGGGTAATGTTCGTATTAATGCAACTAGGTATTCGTAAGATCACTTTGCAGAAATTAAATCAGCTTATGCGTTTGTTAACCAGATCAACTTATACTTAATATTTGTGGTGTGTTCCAGGAGAGACAAGGAACACAAACCCGTCTCCACCTATTCTTAATGAAGCTGAAACACTTGATTCTGCATCAGCAGTAGTAAAATATTCTTGTTAAACCTATTTATATGAATCATTACGCATGAGAACTGATGTTTTCGATAAATCGAAGCTTCCCTACTACATAAATGTTTTTCGTTTGTTTGTTTCTCTTTCCATTATCTTTTTTTACACGACAGGACCACTAAGGTGATTTTACTGTCCATTCATACGTCATATTAAACATGCCGTTCAAAAACCTCTTACAGGTACATATGAGTTCTCCTTAACGTATTTTTATGACATATTTCTGTCTCAGATATCACTAACAAATCACTAATCATAAGAATTATTCTGAACCATGTTTCTTCCATGTGTTCTGACTCAACAATCAATGTTTTCGAACTGGATATATTTTGAGCTTAAAGAAAAAACGTCTAAAGTCATATAACTGATATCCAGTGATATGGTACTATTTAGCTTTACTCACCTTTCCACCTCTCAGACATAATGCATAAAGCTGCCAGGAAAACCATCATCGCAATGAGGAGGAAGGAGAGCGAGTAACACAAGATTTTTTCTTGTATAGTTTTCGGTGGTCGGAGCAGTCTTAAAATAACAAAACCTTATATTAATACTATGCATTAATAATAATTACAAGATAAAAAGAACTTTTTATATACCATGTTTTTAAATTTTCTGTTGAATCATATAAACTTGACAATTCTATGTATTAATAAATACTTAAAAAAAATTTTTTTTTTTGATGAATTATCCCATCAACTTGAAAGAAAATGAAGTTAATTGGAAGTTAACTTGCGTTTAACTTTTCGTTCCCGTCCCGGTCGATAGATGGCTGCACCAGTCTACAAAACAAAATTAACTGAAAATGAATTCAATGCTGCTTAAAGATGGCTAAACATCGTGTTCTGAGCTATTCTAAAAGTTTCAGATGTCTAGCTAGTCGGGAAGTTAGTTAAAATCGATTGCAAGGTTTGTACTGGACAAACACACACAAACAAACATACAAACAAGAAAGCGAGTTAATAAAAACATGGTAAAAATCACTGATGCTTTTTACATTCGAGGGTCTGTGATACAAAATTCTCCAACAAAACAATTTTTTTTTTTTTTTTTTTTGGGGGGGGGTTAAAACGTGATAAGGTAAGTCGGGGTAACTGGGCCAAAGATTTTCAACTTTTTTATGTACTATAACTTTTAACACATTAAAATTATACTAACATGTGTAATTTTCAAAAATCTTTGCATTACATGCATTTTAGTAAGTTTTAGGGAGTCTGTTTAAGCTAAGATATTGATTTTTATTATATATATATCATATATAAATATTGTAATTTTTTTAAATACAGGTGCTCCCAGTTTCCCTCATAAATGGGGTAAGTGGACCACCCAGTTCTATTTCTCATAAGAAACATTAGAATCTGTGACTGGGTAACTGGGTCCAATGCTTGTATATCTAGAAATTGAAAAAATATTTCTACCCTCATTTAAAAATAATTTTTCAAAGCAATTACCAATGTTGTACGATAGATTGCTACGAACCCCGGAAAGAAAATGACACACAGAGTGGAATTCCCACCTAATATGTAAAGGAAAAATCTGGTAGGGGATGGCCCAGTTACCCCATGGGCCCAGTTACACCAACTTACCTTATTCTGCCAACGCGTACCATGCTTTACATCTGTAATTTGAGTCAATTTATATCCAAATAAGATTTTCCACCTTTAATAGCATACTATATCTAAAATGCCTTGCAAGATATCTTAATGAAATTTTATGCATTGTTCCTTTGTTGCATTTTCATTAGGAAGTATTCCAGATCTTTTTAAGTAGACTGGTAATTCTGAAATTATTATTACTGAGGCAAAGATTGCTATGATATTTTTTTCGCAGTTTAAAGTGATTAAAATGTTTATAAATTTGTTTTCTATAAACCGTGAAGAGAAAAACTTTCTTGAAACTTTTCTTATGCACAAATACAAAATACGTACGCAGACATAGCAATCGATTTTTCAAATTCGTCTGAAATTAAACCTGCTTTTAGTTTTGATTCGCTTACTGTTGATGCTCCTCTATGACGAAAAGTCTTTTCCTGAATGAGGAACCAAATGTACTCATTCCCAATAGTACTTTCAAAATGTTTTAAAATATACAACAAGCCACTCCTAAACATATTTTGTACAAACATATTTTTGTGAACAACAGCATTTACCCAATCTTGAGTTATAGTTCTGAATACAGCAACCCCTTACAGTTATAGAAAAGTGATAGGGGAAGCTGATAATTTCGTACATTCTTCCGCAATGCATAATCTAACAGTTTACGGTCTTAAACGAAGTAAAATATTTAAAACTAAACCAATTTTCATTGCTTTCTCAAAATGTTAAGTATAGCTCTTCATCAGTTGGAAGAAATTGTAACAAAATGAAATCGACTATACAGAAATGCTACGTTACCCTACAGTAGGTGCTATACAATACTCTAGTCCAGGTGTGGCCAACCCACGGCAGGCGTGCCACAGAGTGGCACGGCGGCGTTTTTACAGTGGCACGCGGAGACATATTGAAAAATTAAGAAATTTGAAAAAATAATAACTTGTCAAAATCTGTAAAAACCCTACTCATACGCTACTGAAAATAACAGCGCAGGAATATATGCACCTTTTAGCCTATAACAGTTACCCTATAACAGTGCACCTTATTATATTTTTTGTATGATGGAAAAGTTGGAAGTGGCACGCATAATATTTATTTTTCAGATAGTGGCACTCTTCCCAAAAAGGTTGGCCACCCCTGCTCTAGTCAAATGCGATCTTAACGTGTAATCAAACCAAAAATAGAATTTCTTCCAAGCAACATATCAAAAGAGTTCGGTTTAATTTTTTATTACAATTGGTTATGTTTTTATTGAACAAATATTACCCTCAGTGATAAAAAGATATGTCGCGTCTGCGTGATAAATTCATTGCTTTCTGTGATGCAATCTCCAAGAAATCAAAATGCTTTAGACAAAGAAAAGAATAATTTGTCACTACTAGAAGTAAAATGACCAAATGAAGTAAAAGGATTTGTTTTGCATTACGCATATTGTAGTAGATAGGCCATGAGACAAGTAAATCTAACGGGTTTATGAAAATGCCGCAAGGGTGAACTTCTTAAACTACGCTTATAAATACTTATTTTTTTTGTACGCATTCTGTCACAGCATTACGGTATGCAAATTAGTCCTCTGCATCTTTATTTAGTTTTACTTTATTCTCAAAATCACTCTCTTTTGTCAACGATATCTCTCTCTATGAGTCTTACGTGACTCAAATAAGTATTCAAGTCCATGACGCATAGTGGATCATCATAGAATTCCTCATTTTCATTGCAGTTTGACTCTTCATAATCCTCATTTAGTGAATCTGGTTTAGCAGTAAAATTAGGTTCATCTACACTGTCATCAGATTTACAAGGTAAACTATTTGTTATTATAAAGTTTTCGACTTTCGTCAATGACTTTTTATTTGGCTCCATTTGTATTATACTTATGTAATATATATATATATATATATATATATATATATATATATATATATATATATATATATATATATATATATATATGTAAAGTTTGTCAACTTTACCATTGGCAATATCTGAAAATGTAGGAACATTCCCAATAGATCGCAGATATGTCATATGTTCGCAGATATGCATTGTTCACTTCGAGTTCCTCAAAATCGATTTCTCAAAATCATTGGACAGTGAGCGTGTAAGCATTTTATACTCTCATAGTTATACCTTAAAAAAACTGAACATTTCTGGCAAGGGTATTTGAGAGGCAAGTAGTTGAGACATACCAACAGAGTTTCGAATCATTCAACATTAGTAATACGCCATTTACTAATGTGAATGCCATTTACTAATGTCATTAAAATTATTAAGAAGTTAAGATATTCGACATGAAGCACTAGGTGCTGCCGCCCAGTAGCACAGCGGTTAAGGCATCAATCAGCCTGGCTCGCAAGAGAGAGGTTACTAAGAATCCTGCGTGTGATATGATTGTAAACTGCAGAAAAATTCATTTGCGTACATATTTCCTGTCTTATCTTTTTATGAACACCGAAGTGGTGTCTCGTAGTGTGAGCCCAAGGACACGTGACAACAACATTACTTGGTAATGTATAACACATAAATTAAATTAATTTAAATATTTGATTTCTCTATTATATATTACAGGAAGACAATATTACGGAAATATATAACTCTAGAAAAAGAGATACTTACTTTCTTTTCGACAGAGATAAATTTCCAGCTGATAGGATTGGAATTGACGTAGAGTGGGCACTCCAGCTAACACTTTGGACTCTGAAAGAAAATTAAAATTAGATTCAATGCAGAGCAATAGATTCATATAAACTTTAACAGAAGTCACTCATTGGTAACTATGCACCTTGTATTTAAGCGATATCTGAAAGACGATATTTTCGGAAAGCTCCCCTTGCTACGTTCTACCTAACGTGAGTCAAAGCAAAATACGTACACTCAAGGGATTTTATTTTCAATAAAATGCTACAAATAACCCTCGAATATTTTTGTTTATAATAATTACATAGTATTTATTCCCTAAACGCGAGTGCTGGCCAGATAGTATGCTGGTTAGCGTTATGAACTTCCATACGATGGGCTTGGGTTCAAATCTCGAATAAGGCATGGTCGTTAACGTGTTATCCCTTCATAGGGCGCAATGCTGGATCACCTAAAGGGTACTACCCTAATAAAGTGACAAACAAGGCTTCGCGGTGAATAACAAAGGGCAAATTTCTCACGACAAGTGCCTTGATTTAGAAAAAAAATCCCTGAACGAGTAAATTGAAATTTAAAGCAATTTTAAATTTTGCATATTATATTTTTATTCCAAAGTTAAGTTCAAATAACTGTATACGAATAGATTCTGAAATTAAAATTTTTTAAACAACCTCTATTAATTATTTAAAACAAGTCATTTTTTAAAATCCTTTTTTAATATGGTTTCATCGTAACATGCTGAAGACATTTTGTCATGAAGTCGTATTGAGATTTTCACAACAAGATAGGCCAGTTTTCCTCCATTCCAAAAATATGGCAATCTATAATAGTCAATTTTTTTTTGCTCCACGTTTTCTTAAAATGACTGCAATGTAAGTAGCTCCTCAAATTTTTAATCACATCAAAATCTTGTTATGGTAGGCGTTTCATGCGGTTTTGTGTAGGTGTGTAAAAACGGGACGCGAAAATTCAATGTTTTGTGTGAAACATATTTTCCAGATTTTAACACAAAATTTTTACAGATCCAAAAGTTCTAACCCTTTTTTTCGAAATTCCTTGTTCAGTATGCTAGTTTGTACAATTTCCTATATGTGATAAAAGTTTTGGGGTTTTAGCTCTACGAATTATCAAATTAAAGCTATTTTGTGTGAGCGTTTATTTAATCTTATCTTTATTACTCCTAACGACAAGCTTGCAGTTCTTCTTTTACACGATTATGTGCAATGGAATTCAAAAACAATTACAGTTTCTCATGTTTGCGTGATATATCAGTTGGTAAAACTCCAGCCTCAAGAATAAAATACTTGGGTCTGGTTCCTAATTCTCTTTGATAAGTAACGCCTGATAATTGGGAAAAAAACGTAATGGGGTACTTCTCAAACATACGAAAAAATATTCTAAATGAAAGAAAAAAATTCAGTTTCATCGAAATATCGGTAAGTAAACAAATGACTCTTAAATTAGCATACTTGAGCCCAAAATTCTACGTCCACGACCAAAACAGGAAGAAAAGTATGAGAAGAAGAAATTTAAAAAAAATTAGAGTTCATCAAGCTACCGGGATAATCGAATTAACAAAGCTCCAGTGTCGAGTTACCTTCAAAATTCTATATGCAAAATGTTACTAGGCGGAATTTTTCTTTAGCGCAGCAGTTAATAGCCCCGCAAATGAACTCCCCAGTGTAAAAATGGTGTGCACGCAAAGTGCTCAGTGCACATCATTTAAATGTGTCGTGGTTAAATTCACACTGCTCTTTTGCATTTAATATTTCTGCTTCATAAGCAGTTATAAACTAGATAGGAACGTGACACATTGTAAATTTTACAGTAATGTTTAACATGTAGTTAATTAAAAGTAACTCGTTACAGGCATTTGGCCTATCAATTGCGGAAGGCTTAAGGATTTTGACCAGAAAACTAGAACTGTCATGTCCATCAGCGATCTTTATCCTTTGCTTCATGAAGGCTTTAATCAAGTGGAGAGTTTGTGCGAATATTATTAATTATTAAGCTTCATAACTACATTTCGTCGTCATAAGTTAATGAATTGATGTGAATTAAAAAAAAATCCTGTTTAATTCTATTCTCTGCTTAAATTATAAGCTAAAATTATGATAAGCATTCTATTAATTTTTACAAATGGTTTCCATCGTCTGCACAACCCCCCCCCCCCCCTTCCTCCTTTACATCGTACAGATATAGATATTTTCGCTCAGACATTTATTCTGCTGCCACCGTCAAAAATCTATACATCAAAATATCTTTTCACTCATGGGCAGCAAATGTCCTTTTTGTAAGTTCGCACAAAAACTTTTCTATGAACAATTGACATTGTCGCTTATTGATTGCTATACGGGAATTACTTTTGGCCTTTGAGGGTTTTCATACAAAAGGAATAAAGGATATTTCTAAACATCGTTTTGAATATGCTTTCGACTACCAAAACATTTGAGTAGCTTATTATGAATTGGTTCATTTAACAGTTATTTGTTACTCGTTAACTAAATAGTTTCTTCTTATTAAAATAATTCAAATTTTCAAATACGCACTTTATGTTTTCAATTTTATACAGTTTATGAAATTGTAACAAACTTTTAAAATACAAGCGCAAAGAAAGTTATGTTCCTCTATATGTGGATTTTAGGACAGGGGTAGGCAAATAGTGACCCGCGGGCCACGTGTGGCCCGCTACAGATTTTTTTATGGCCCGTCAAGACACCCAGAATAATCCGGACAGCCAGAAAAACTGCCAAAGACAGCCAAAAACTCCAAGACAGCCAGAAAAACTGCCAATATTTTATTTCATTTATATTTATTGATTTTTATGATACAATTTATACCTTTTCTTAAATGTAAAGTTAACTAATAAATGAAATAATTGTAAAAGGTGCGGCCCTCCGATAACCTCCGCTTACACAAAGCGGACCCCCGAGCTAAAACAATTGCCCTCCCCTGCTCTAGGCAATATTTATGTGCTAATGTAATCTAACAGATTTATTAAATTATTTGTAAAGGATCAGTAAAAAGCTATCTTATAGTTATTCTAAAATTATGCAAAAGGTACGTTGTCATTATGTTACAGTTCTATAATCAGATATTTGCTTAGAGATTTATAATCTAATTTCTCCTTAAAAAGTCACTTTGAAAAAGGACAGCTTATACTGTTAATTCATTTATGCCTTAAACGACTACGAAGAAATTCAAAATGTATATTAATCAAGAATTCAAGAATAAGGCTTCGAGCGTTATACTTTTATACGTTCAAGAGTAACACTAACTGCAAATACACCCTTCGCACAAACCGCGAAGTAGCCAGGTGTCGCTACGAGTATGCCAGAACAATATATCGTCGATGCACAAGAAAAGTGACACTTCTCAAAAATCCTTATTTTTCAGGAGAACGATTTTAAAATATTGTTTTAAAATATTGTTCACGCAGCGTCGAATAGACACATGGCCTCTCTACCGAGTATTTTATGAACTATCTTTATGTCATTTTTTTTCTTTTAAAACTAGATATTTTTTTGAACATTTTAAATTATTTAACCCAAAAAGAAGAATTTTTGAGATGTGTCACTTTTCTTGTGCACCGAGGATATATCTTTTCAATTTGCAACAAACTATGCCTAAATCGATGTCTGGATCGACTGAAAATCGAATAAACTCTTAAAGGGTTAATAGCATTTGTGTAACAAATAACAAATTCCCCAGGAATCATTTATGCGTTCAAAGAACGCTTTGTGTTAAAGCTAATTATTTTCTTCTGTCAATATTTCAAAGGTAAAGGTTGAGAAATCGAGTATTTTGAACGATGGATAACCAAAGTTTTAGTTATATAAATTAAAACAGAAATAATTTATTCCTATACTTGAATTATCAGTAACACTGGTATGCTGAAATATATATAATTGAACTGCCTCAATATAACCCTTAATTTCAATTCAATGCTAAAATTAGCTCGAACTCTTCATAACCAATTAACTAGGGGTGACCAAATGGACTAAGGTTTGTATGGCAAAGATAGAACACACGGAATGGATAAATTTAGCAGAAATCAAAATGAATGTTGATAATGTCACATAATCTTTCGTTTTTCGAATTTTTAGCTTTATTCTTTAAAAAAAATAGAGGATTCCAAACGTGTATATTTTAATGTAGGTTTGAAGTAAATAAAACCTTGAAATACGAAATTTACTCATATGTAATGCAATTAATGTAAAGAGAAGAGTGTTTTGCTAACACTCCTAAACTGAAGTTCTGCCCTTAACGACTGTTAGAAACATGTTTCGTTTTTTATCTGGAAGACATATTGTGACAAAATGTGTTCAAGACCCAACTCAAATAGGACCTTCAATTATTGCTTATGGGAAAGTTTGCCACAAACCGTTTTTTGTTGCCTTAAAACCAGTGATTCTCAACTACTGTGACGCGGCACTTTGGTGTGCCGCCACTGAGAATAACCATACATAAGCGACGTCAGACAAGTAATTCAATCAGTTCTACCTTCCTAGTGGGGACTGGCTGATCCAATGCGCATGACCATTAAGGTTCTGGACTGGTAACTGGTAGCTTTCGACTATTACAGTTCTGGACTTTTAAATCTGGATCACGAAATGGGAGTAGCATTATCATTTTTACTCCCAAATATAAAGGAAGTTATCAAAAAACAAGATGCTCAAATTTCACATTAAATGAAATTTGTAGTTAAATAAACATTTTGTTTACTTTGTAATGCAATTTCATTTTATATTTCAATGAAAATTATTTCGTATGCTGTTTTTATAAAGTATATTATAGGTACATCAATCAATTATCCAAATAAAATTATTTTAAATTTATCTTATTGTTAATGTTCAGCCAAATTTTTAAACTAAAAGTGTACCGTGATAAAAAAAAGGTGATAATCACCGCCGAAAACATTTAAGTTCAGGAGTTCTAAATACAGTGATTTGTTTTAATGACGACCAATACTATCGCACTCAAGCGATGAAAGCTTTTTTAAATGAATCAGTTGCAGTCACTGAAAAAGAAGAAGGATTTTACTCAAATTCACGAGCAAGAAGTGGCAAAATAAAATGCATAAAGCTACACAAGCGAAAATGTTAAATCATGATAGTTTTAGACCAAGAGGATATTAATTTTATTTATATTAGGAAATGAATGTGCTTCTATGAATTTTAACATTTTTATTAAAATGTAATTTTCCATGTTAATGCAATTTTTTTTAAACACTATGCAAAGTACAAATAAAAATGCTTTTAGTTTGTCGAAGTGAATGAATTTACTAAAAATTCCTAATATTGTAGCCATGAGAGCTGGAAAAATTTAAATATCAAAGAAACTGTTGCAAAAATCTTGACAGTATTTAGCTCATTTAAAAAGATAGTTTCTAACTAAGCTAAACATTATTTCTAAGCAAAACTTTAATTATTATTACCATTCTTTTATTTTTAAAAATGTTTATTATAATTTAATAGGGTTATTTTTAACTATCACTCCAAATTTTGGAGTTGTAGAATCAATAGTTTTAGGTAAAAGTGTAAAAGAGTTTTTCAGTAAATCATATCCGGAAAAATATTTCTCACACACAAAATTAAGAACAAAGTAAATATTTTAAAGAAATTTTTTAATTAATATTTTGAAACTGACATTAATTAAATTCTTATAAACAATCATTTCAATTCCTTTTGCTAACAATCCACATGATGGGCCGTGTGTCCTTACTTAATATAGTAAGCAAACCTAGACGCATTTTTTCATACATAATATATATATATATATATATATATATATATATATATATATATATATATATATATATATATATATATATATATATATATATATATATATATATATATTAAATTGGAAATAAAATGAATTTTTTTGACTAGTGCAAAGAATAAAGAGTAGTAGCTTAATATAAACACTTGCAAAAAAAGGCGCATATTGCAATAATAAAATATGAAAACGTCAAAAAAGAAAACCAAAACATGATGCTAATTCAAAACAAGAATACGTGAATACAGGAATAGTAGTTTATAGATGATTGCTTCATTGGAAGAATTGTCCAGCGCCAAGTTGTATACATATTAAGATCACAACTTTCAGAAACAATCCTACTCATAATGTTTTCACTGTTGACGGAGAGATATTTATAATGAAACAGTTTTCAGGTAGTCTTGTTTAATAGTATATATATATATATATATATATATATATATATATATATATATATATATATATATATATATATATGTATGTATGTATGTATGTATGTATGCATATGTATATGTATAAGTATAATAAGACTACCTGAAAACTGTTTCATTATAATACCTCTCCGTCAACAGTGAAGACATTATCAATAGAATTGATAATGTCTTCATTCGTAGGGTCAATATATATATATATATATATATATATATATATACAGTGAAACTGCTGCATGGGGGCAAATAATGGTTCCGAAAAAGAGTGGCCGTTTTGATTAGAGGCCGGTAAAAAGGGACTTCTTCCATATCATTGACTCTATGGAGGTTTTAATCGGTTACGAACAAAATATGGCCGTATATGGGGGTGGCCGGCCAGAGAAGTTTCACCGTCTACACACACACACACACATACACACATACATATATATTTATATATATTTATATATATATACATATATATATATATTATATATATTAATATGAATATTAATAATAGGTAATTCTACAACAGTATCTTACCTATTAGAAGCCATCATCAAAAACCATATTTTCTTCTCATAGTAACTATGCTTTGTGTTTTAACTGCTTCGGACAAAGGTTAAAAGAATCGTGCCGCAGAGGCTTTCAAAATTAATATCGAAACCTCTCAGAATTCCCGTTCGTTAAAAGCTCTTTTCTCTGACGCAGACGTTTTTGTCATCTCCGCATGCATGTGTCAATATTCATAGCACGTTACTTTAACTTAATATCTGTGCTTTTATTGACCAATGCTTCGGCCAATCGCCTTTCGACTCTTTTAGTGAAAGTTGCACGTACATGATTTGAATACCTCGTGGATTTCGTGCTAAAAAAATCTCAATCGTGTTTCAGTGCGGTCCCCCCCCCCTTCAATTATTCATTAAAATTTATGAGTAGTAAAGTTTCAAATTCGTCAGAAAAATGTATAGCACATGGTTAAAAACTAAAATGGGTTTTTTAAACTCAAAAAGTCTAACTCAAAAATTTCGTACATTTAAAACTGACCATTTTCCCAATGGCAAAAGCGTTTACATTTATATTTTGAGACCTTTTAAGCGTATGATTTATAAAAATAAATCTCGGAAGGATTTGTTTTCGCTAATAATTGCGTGACAACAAGTCTATATTTAGAACACTTTTACGGTATAATGATTTCATTCCAGGTTTTTTTGTTGTTGCAGTGAAAATAACGAAGTCTTTATATTTTAGAAATGAGAATATACAGTCGAACTTCCCCATATCGAACTCTTAGCAAATCTTCATGTTCATTTACATAGGAAAATTGTTTCTATATATCGAAAAAATCTCTATATATCGAAATTTTTTTCAAGGCAAATTGGGAGATTTTATTCCACTTTAGAATAAAATCTCCCAATTTTTGGCATTTGAAACAATACGTCGTGGACTTCAATTCGCTGAAAATGTCCCTGATGAAGTTTTTAGTGGACTGAATAAATACGAACATTTCTTTGAACTTTCCGCAAAACTGGCTGTTCAGCAAGATATTCGTAGTTTTTTTTAAAAAAATGTAACTGTGATCAATGTAACCACTGTCTGCATTATTGTTTTTTTAAAGATATGTAGTACTCAATAAATCTTTCATAATAATTCCTTTTTTAGTTATTAACGTTCATTTAATGGGATTCGCATATAAATTAGAAATGGAGTTTCGTATACGAAAATTAGCTTTAATTTTTTTAGGAGAAT
This sequence comes from Dolomedes plantarius, assembly GCA_907164885.2. Classification (NCBI taxonomy): domain Eukaryota; kingdom Metazoa; phylum Arthropoda; class Arachnida; order Araneae; family Dolomedidae; genus Dolomedes; species Dolomedes plantarius. Next base: position 45,263,858 of record OU015491.1, on the reverse strand, counting down.
TATGATAAAACTAAGCTCAATTCTATGTATCGAATTTTTTTCCGGCAGTTTGCTACTTCGATATATGGAGGTTCGACTGTATATATATATATATATATATGTGTGTGTGTGTATATGTATATATAGATATAGATATAGATATAGATACACTGCTAGCCATTAAAATTGCAACACCATGAGGGAAGGATGATAGAAACATTAAATTCGCATGAAAGGAAGAAGATGATGGGATATAGAAATTATTAGCATTTAAGTGCAATCGAACAACGCAGGAGGGAGAAATGGCATCTCAAACTCTGTATAAAAGAAAAGTTACGCAGCGGATTTCTCATTCGGAAATCGCATTTGAATGTTAGTTGTTTGTGAGAAGATCGTGTTATGTCTCGTATAAGATGGAGAAACGGCTACCAGTACGTGCCGGTATTCGATAGCGGCAGGATCGTATCCTATCGAGAGTGCAGTTTATAGCTCCGCGATATTGCTACTCGCATTGTTCGGAATCCAACGACTGTCATGCGAATATGGAAATGATGGGTTAGGTTAGAGTCATACTGAACACCATGCAGGATCTCAACGGGCTCCAGTCACTAACGCCCGAGAGGTCAGACATGTTATCAGGTCGGCCTTGCAGGATCGTACAGCTACATCACGGACCTTGAGTCAGGAAATGGGTTTGTTTGCAGCACGACAAGTAGCCGCGCGGACAGTGCGATGACGTCCTGGAGCAGCACGAACTGTCTGCACGGCGACCATTTTTACAGCTTCCCACGATACTGCAGCATAGAGACGCGCGGTGGCAATGGTGCTCCCAACGACAAAACTGCATACATGAGTGGTACCCCGTCGTCTTTTCAGACGAGTCCCGGTTCTGCGTGCAGCATCATGATAGACGTATCCGTGTCTGGAGGCACTGAGGCGAACGCACGTGGCCTGCTTGCATTCGATATCGTCATACGGACCCTGCACCTGGTGTGATAGAATAGGTAGCCAGGGGGTACACGACACGAATACAAGAAGATAATTATAGATGCAAAAAAGAAGGAGCTTCAGGTAGTTTATCGATAGATTAACCATTGAAGATATATTTGGTAGAACTAAGAATATCATAACTCATAAAAGAAGGAATAGCATAACGGGTATAATGGATGAAGATAGTAATATGCAAGAAGATGAGGATGTAGAAAGGTTATTAGCTAAACGACACTTTAAAAGGATAACTGAAACTAAAGAGGAGCCTGCTGACGCTGAAATTATGCATTACATGAGAGGAAGTGATAGTGGAATTATGAGCATAGAGATTGATTTAATAATAGAAATCATGCCTAAAGATAAGGCCCCTGGTTATGATGGATTGACGTTAAGTATTATACAGGATGTACATAGGGCAGACAAAAATATACTTGAAAACATCTTCAATTAGTGTTGGTTGGAAGGTTAATTTCCTGACGTACGGAAAAGGACAGAAGTTGTATATTTCTTTAAATAAGGTAAAGAACCTAGTGATCCGGGATCCTATCGGTCTATGTGTTTTTTACCAATAACTGGTAAGATCTTTTATAAAGTCATAAAAAATAGATAAGTTAGTCATTTGGAGATAAACAAGTTAATATCGATGAACAGTACGGTTTCCGTAGATATAGGAGCACTGATACAGCGTTACAAACAGTAAAAAAGTAAATAGAGACAAATAAAGATAGGTAGGAGCACACTAGTTTGATAGCTTTAGATATTAGTAATGAGTTTAACACCGTCAGGAGAGCTTGCATTATAAAACAATTATTAAAGCTACAACTGGATATCAAATTATATAAGATAATAATAGATTATCGAACAAATAGGAAAATTATATTAAGAAATGAAGCTATGGACTATAATGTGGGGATTCCACAGGGATCTTCATCGGGTCCTATACTTTGGTTGATTATCATCAACCCGTTGATCAATAATAGAAATAATATAAATAGGTAACATATTCAAGCATTCGGAGATTACATTTTGATAGTAACACCAAGTCCAACTGTTTACGGATTTACTGGTTTAGCAGTAATAAGTGCAGCAATTGGGCTGATGAAAATAAATTGAAATTTAGTATATATAAGTGTTGTTACCCTGTCATAGCACATAGAGGAGAAAGTATAAGGAAAACCCCAATCAAGCTAAATGAACATAATGTTAAGTATAATAAGGAAATAAAGTATCTCGGTATCTACATTGATAAAGATTTAAATTTTACAACCCACATGTAGTACGTACAAGATAAAGGGATAAAGATGCTTTATAAACTTGATAGGTATTTGAAGAAAACCTGGGGATTTAGAGCGGAGATTGTAAAAGAAATCTACCTAATAGTCGTTGAAAAGTCTTACTATATGGAGTCCAATTCTGGTATAAGAACATAGAGAGAATTAATAGAAAGTTGAGACAAATTCAGAGGCCATTTTTGTTGGCTATCACGAAATGTTATAAAACAGTTTCAACTGATGCACCAGGATTCTTGGCCGGGTGTGTTCCCCTCGACATTAATGCAAAGTTAGAGAAGGACCAATATAGCATATTCTATGAGGGAAATGAGATAGAGTTCAACGGGGTAAAGCTTAGAAAAGATAATTGCGAGATAAGGCAGCAGCCATTTAGAACAGACGATGATTTATATAGAATAGATTGGACACACAATGATAAACACAACAAGATGACGAAAACACGTTATTACACAGATGGTTCCCGTATGGAGGGTAGAACTGTTGCAGGCGTAGTTTATTATGGAAAGGCGTAGTTTATAATGGTATAAAGATCATACATGAGAGATTGTTGAATAATACCAGTTCATATATGGTTGAATTAAGAGCAATACAATTAGCTATAGAAGATACGTTGAATGATAATAAAATGGAAATTGAAATATATGTGGATTCGAGGAGCTCTTTTCAAGCTTTAGAAGCAATCGAATATAAGAGTATGGTTGTAGAGGAAATAATAAAAATTATAAAAGATAGTGCAATTAAAATCAAGTTCCATTGAGTGAGAGCACTTATAAGCATCAAGGGAATTGAGGAAGTTGATGAAGTTGCGAAAGACACTACTAGACTAGATCTGATTAATAAGAGTTACAATCGGGAGCAGAAACAATTTAGAAATATATTTAGAAAGAAGGCTATAAAGAGTTGGCAAAATCGCTGGTATGCATAAACAGAGGGTAAACAAGTTTACGAGATTTTTGCACAAGTGGATAACAAAAGGTTAAATGAAGATTTTATGTTGAATCAAGCTATCACGGGACACGGAAGCTTTGCTTCGTATCAATATAGGTGCTCAGCATTGCTTCACCTTTCTGTCATAAGATGGTAGCACCTGTAAAATTGTTTTGCTTGTTTGTTTAAAAATTATATTTATTATGTTTTAGAATTAATAGCTTAAAGATTAATGTTTAAATTGGTAAATTACTTTCTTGAATTTTAAGAATTTTTGGAATAATTTGTTTATATATTTATTGCTTTAAACTTAATGGAATTTTCTTATTTATTCTCTTCATTGTGAAAAAAGACATTTTGCATTTTGGGTAATTTTCTGATTGATTATGAGTTGTTCTATTGATGGTGGAATTTCTCTTGAAAACGCATTTTGCTATTTATTCTATGTTATCTATTCACTCATTTTTTTTTGAGAAATTCCAATTATTTTTTTAAAAATCGGAACATCTAGGTTTATTTGTAAAATCACATTATGGAATTTTATTTAAAACGTATTTATGACAAAAAACTAATGGATATCCTTAAATTATTCAACCACACCATTTTTGGTAAGTAAACTCTAGCTTATTATTGAAAATTAATTCCCATTGTATCGCAGTTGTATTATTTATAAATTCTATTAACAAAATAAATCTTATATAACTAATTGGAAAGTTTTGTGTATTGTTCTTTTTATTTTTCTCTATTCTTAAATATTGTTCTTTATATTTTTCTCTATTCTAAAATATTCTTAATGATCGTACAAGTTTGTCCGTCGAGCCGGAGAATGCCTGGTGGTTTAATAACCAGTGTGTTCTTTTAATTCGAAGAGCGCAGATTTAATCTTCGTGTTTCATCTTTTGGCTTCGTTTTTGGCGTCGTTTTTAGCTTCGTTTTTGGCTGAGTTCAAAATGCAAACAAAGTCAAAACGGAGTATTGCAGAGGGAAAATTTCATTTAACTATTAAAGAAATAGATAGGAACTGCAAAAGAGTAGATGAGTTAATTTCTGATGAAAATAAATATTCATTGTTAAAAGAAATTAAAAATAAATTAACTAATTTAAAAAATAATTTGGAAACATGCTTTTATGAACTCGTAGATAATAGTGATATATTTTATGATTCATATGTAACTGCTAATGATAGGGTATTACTTGCTTCGGCAAAGATTCAGGACTATGTAGAAAATCATGACGCATGTAATAAAACGGGATTTTCTGATTCACCATCTAAAGAAAAGGTACGGATTTACAAAAATTTCAATATCTTGCAAGCTCATGTAAATCCGAAGCACTGAAACTCTTAAAAGGTTATACCGTATCAGGTGAGTACTACAAGCAAGCTTGGGATGCTTTGTCATTAAGGTAAGATAATAAAAGAGTGTTGATATATAAACAGTTGAATAAATTGTTCAATGTTAAGGTTCTAAAAAGTGCGTACTTACAAATCTATTTTGTATGTTCTGGACACAATAAATGAATCGGTGCGTCATCTTGAAATCTTGGGATTTGAGATAAAGTCACTAGTGGAATTGATTTTTATTTATATCATTCAAGATAAGTTGGATGATAATTTACGCACTCAGTGGGAGCTAACGTTGGATAGCCAATCATTTCCTAAATTGACTGAATTGACTTCCTTCTTGGAAAAACAAGCCGTCTTGGAAAAACAATTATTCAGAACATAAAAGAAACGAATGTGAAAGATTCGAAATCAAATTCTATTCCTAAACGGCAAATGTCCGACAAAACTGTAGTGAATAATTCTTTAGTGAATAATAAGGATTGCAAAATTGTAAGGCCTCAAATTGATTGTTTTATTTGTAAACAAATGCACCCGATTCATAAATGTCCAGAATTTAACGAAATGTCTGTCGATATGCGATGGGAATTTATAAGAATTAATAAGCTTTGTGTGAATTGCTTTCGCAATAATCATTTTGTTAATAATTGTTTAAATTCTGCACGGTGCAGACAGAGTTCTAAGAAGCACCATAGTATTCTTCATAACAGTACAAAAAATCAAAATTCAGATGATAAACAAATTACGTGTGATGTTACAAAAGAAACCACTTGTCTCGCTAATAGTAGCTATTCTACGAAAACTTTAATAAGCACTGCTCTAATATAAATCGGATCAAATGAAGGTCAATGGATAAATTGTCGTGCATTAATAGACAGTGCTTCTAAGAGATGCCTCATTTCAAATGCCTTAATGAAACGTTTAAATCTGCCTACTACAAAAACTTTTCATAAAATTAGAGCCATCAACAACAACATTGCAGAGAATTCACTTAAAGAAGTCAAAGTAAACGCAAAACCTCACTTTAATATGAAAAATTTTAAATAGACGCCTTAGTCGACGAGAAAATCCCTATGAATCTACCGAACTTTTGTTTATCTCAATTCATGTGGCCTCATTTAGAAGGCTTAAATTTGGCAGATCAGCAATGCAACATCACCAAACCTATTGATGTTCTTATTGGTGCGGATTTGTACATTAGTTTAATTTCGGGAGAAACATTAATCGGCCCTAAAGGAACTCCAAGTGCAATAAATTCTAGATTGGGGTGGCTCCTTTCGGGTCCCCTTTATTCTGAAAATGCACAGTCATTTGTTGTTAATTGCCATGCTGTTATAGACTCTGAACTCAACTCATCGCTTCAAAAATTCTGGCAAGTGGTGTCCGTTCCAGAGTCGTTAACCAAAGATTCTTGTTAGGACAGTTACGTGAAAAATGTCAGTCGCGACTCCTCTGGGCGATACATCGTGGACTTATCGTTTATATCTGAACACACACTAAGTGAAACAAAATTTCAAGCCTTGAAGAGATTCCTTTTTTTGGATTCTAAATTTCGTAAAGATTTCAATTGCAAGAGACAATATGCAGAGGGAATATCTCTCACTAAATGCAGAGGGAATATCTCTCATTAAATCATATGGAGCTGCTTCCCGCTTCAGAGGAAAATACAGGCAAATATTATCTTCTTCCTTTTTTCAAGCTTTGAGATAGGATAGTACAACTACAAAACTACGAGTGGTTTTTTATGCCTCTTCAAAGGACTCAAAAGGCCGTTCTCTAAACGATTTCCTGAAGATTGGTCCAAAACTTCTTCCAGAACTATTCAATATTGTAATACAATTTCGGTCCTTTAAAGTGGGCTTCTCAACCAATAGTGAAAAAATGTTTCGACCAATTTTAGTAAATCCAAAGCACACAGACTACCAACATATTTTGTGGAGATTCGAAGAATCACAGCCAATTTCTACATATAGGTTACAGACTGTAACTTATGGAACTACCTCAGCGCCTTTCCTCGCTATTAGAACCTTGCAGAAATTGGCTGAAGACAACAAAAATCAGTTCCCTAAAGTCTTCAAGTCGATAACTGAAAACTTCTTTATAGACGATCTCCTTTGTGGTGCACAGTCCCTAGAAGATGCCAGGAATCTCATCTCTAACTTAAATGAAGTCATGGAGAGTGGTTGATTTTCCCTAAGGAAATGGTCTTCAAATATGCCAGATGCCATTTCAGCCTTACCCAAAGAGGAGTGATACAACAATTCAGATATCGAAATTCAAGACGACGAGACGGTGAAGTTATTGGGTTGGGTTTAGTTTGGAATACGGCCAGTGACATGCTCCAGCTGAAAATCACCCAGCTGTCCAATGTTCACACAAAACGACAATTGTTGTGTGTTGTAGCTCGTATATTCGATTCTTTGGGAATTTTATCTCTTACTACAATTCTCCTACTACAATTCGACAATTAAAATAATGATGCAAGATCTTTGGAGGAAAAAACGTAGTTGGGATGACCAGATCCCAAGCCAACTTCTGCATTCGTGTCATGAATTTTACAATCAAATCGAAACCTTGAAAGACGCTAAAATACCCCGATTCATGAACATAGTCCACAATACAGATCAACTGATTCAACTGCATGGTTTCTGCGACGGTTTGGGTAAGGTATATGCTGCTGTAATATATCTTAAAGTAATTTCAGACACTGGTGAAATCTCATTCAGCTTTGTCACTGCAAAGACTAAAGTAAATCCCATCAAACCAATAACGTTGCCACGAATCGAGCTCTGTTCAGCTCTTCAACTTGCTCAATTGTGCTGTGCAGTCTTGGAATCTCTACTCATCACAGTTCGTGACATCTATCTGTGGACAGATTTTCAAATTACTTTGAGCTGGATTTATGCTCCTCCTTCAAAGGGAAACTGGTTTGTTTTAAATTGTGCGAACAAAATTAAAAGCCTTGTTCGAGAAGCTAAGTGGCATCATATTTCTGAACTATGAATCCCGCGAACTGTTGCATCCAGAGGCATCCTACCTGCACAACTGCTAACAAATAAACTTTGGTGGAGTGGTACCACTTGACTGAAGGAGCCTCAAACCATTACACATTTTGAGATAGAACCCACTACTCCAAATAATTCTACCAAATCAGAAAGCGCCATTCAAGAGACAAATGTCACCAATTTTCCCGAATTTTTACTCAAGTTTTCATTCTTTATGAAACTATCCAGAGTTATGGCATGGTGTAAGCGACTCATAAACAATTCAAACCCTTCTAAAGACAAAATCTCAGGATCTCTAACTTCAGAGGAGATTTCACAATCTATTATCAATATTGTAAAAATCATCCAACATCATGAATATTCGAAAGAAGTAAATCTTCTCAAACAGAACAAACCATTGCCCAAATCTTAAATTTCTATCCCTAAATATTTTTCTTGATGCTGATGGTATAGTTCGTGTTCGTGGACGCCTCTCACGGCATCAATCCTTGACATTCGATTATAAGCACCTCATACTATTGCCAAAACACCATGTTTTTACGAGAATGCTCATTAGGCATTTTCACGAGAAAAATTTGCATTCGGGTGCGCAATTAGTGTTCTCATTACTCCGACTTAAATATTGGTTTGTGAGTGGAAGGTCTACTGTTCGCCTCGAAATCAACAAATGCCTTACATGCAAAAAACTAAAGTCAAAGTCATGCCAACAACTAATGGGAAATTTGCCTGTGGTCAGAATTACCCAAGTTCGGCCTTTCTCAAGAGTGGGCATCGATTTTGCTGGACCCTTCTTAACCAGGCCAAATGACACTAGGAGTAAACTGAGTATCAAATCATACTTTAGTGTTTTATTTGCATGTGTACTAAGGCAGTACACATTGAAGTGGTGACTTATCTATCTTCACAGGCTCTTCTCGCTGCTCTACGATGATTTATTGGACGTCGTGGGCTTCCTACTGATATCTACTCAGTTAACGGAAGGAATTTTGTGGGTGTCTCCAAATATTTGAAGGAGCTCTTTGCAATTCTTCGGCAGAGAGAAATCCAGGATTTCATTTCTAGCACTTCTATTACTTGGCACTTTATCCTTCCCTATTCCCCTCATTTTGGTGGCATATGGGAAGCGGCAGTAAAACTGACTAAAAATCATCTACTGAAAGTGAGTAAATCCAGTATTCTCACCTTTGAGGAATTGTATACACTCATGTGCCAGATAGAGGCTTGTATAAATTCAAGGCCTCTGACTCCACTCTCTGCTGATCCATCAGACATCCGGGCTTTAACACCTGGACATTTCATAGTCAGTGCCCCCCTGTTAGAGATTCCAGATTCATCGCAGTCCACAAATCTTCCCTTGAGTGCCAGGCGGAGTTTAATCCAAATACAGAGGTAGCAGTTCTGGGAAAGATGGTCCCGAGACTATCTACATTATCTACAACAACGACCAAAGTGGACAGTACTCCAACCAAATCTACAAGTTGGAGACTTGGTTTTTGTACATGATAGTGCCTGTCGTCCAATGCTATGGAGACTAGGCCGAATTACCGAGACTCACCCTGGTCCAGACAATCTGATTAGAGTGGTTTCCATCCGAACTCAAAACGGGGAAATTAAATGCCCCATTTCCAAGGTGACACTACTAAATTCTGGCAATTAAACTTTCCTGGGGGGCGGAGAATGTTCAGCATTGCTTCACCTTTCTGTCAAAAGATGGCACCTGTAAAATTGTTTTGCATGTTTCTTTAAAAATTATATTTATTATGTTTTAGAATTAATAGCTTAAAATTAATGTTTAAATTGATAAATTAATTTCTTAAATTTTAAGAATTTTTGGAATAATTTGTTTATACATTTATTGCTTTAAACTTAATGGATTTTTTTTATTTATTCTCTTCATTGTGGAAAAAGACATGCATTTTGGCAATTTTCTGATTGATTATAAGTTGTTCTATTGATAGTGGAATTTCTCTTGAAAACGCTTTTTGCCATTTATTCTATGTTATATATTCATTAATTTTTTTGAGAAACTCCAATAATTTTTTTCAAAAATAGGAACTTCCAGGTTTATTTGTAAAATCACATTATGGCATTTTATTTAAAACGTATTTATGGCAAAAAAACTAATGGATTTCCTTAAATTATTCAACCACTGCATTTTTGGTAAGTAAATTCTTGCTTATTATTGAAAATTAATTCCCATTGCATCGCAGTTGTAATATTTATAAATTCCATTAACAAAATAAATCTTATATAACTAATTGTAAAGTTTTGTGTAATGTTCCTTTTATTTTTCTCTATTCTTAAATATTGTTCTTTTTATTTTTCTTTATCATTAAATATTCTTAATAATCTTACAATAGATTTCACAAGAAAGATTGTTTGTGCGATTTTGGAGAACAGCAAACACTTCAACATGCCTTATTTGAATGCAGCCTACTAAAGTATTGAAAAGAGAATTTCCTTAGAGATATTACGACCTGGGGAAAACATAAGATCTTTACTGATTACTATTGCAAAAAAGTCATAAAATATATTGATAGTATTCTTATTAACATACATGTTCCAAATTACATTATTGGCATTATATAAACTGTATTAGTATTATTACGCTGTTATATTATTGTCTTCAATCTAGTGATTGCTAGAGTTTAATGTATGGTGGTTATTAATTGTGACTCTATACTCAATTTTATTTTGGGATATCCGTAAGTTATGGATACTTTTTTCCATGTTTCTGTTAACTCGCTTTCTTGTTTGTGTGTTTGTCCAGTACAAATCTTGCAATCGATTTTTAACTAATTTCTCGACTAGCTAGACATTTGAAACTTTTAGAATACCTCAGAACACAATGACAATGCATCATTTTTATACTTTTAGCCATCTTTAAGCAGAATTGAATTCATTTTCAGTTAATTTTGTTTTGTAGACTGGCGCAGCCATCTATCGGCCGGGACGGGAATGAAAACTGAAACAAAAGTTAACTTCTAATTAACTTAATTTTCTTTCAAGTTGATGGGATAATTCATCAAAACATTTTTAAAAGTATTTATTAATACATAGAATTGTTAAGTTTATATGATTCAACAGAAAATTTAAAAGCATGGTATATAAAAAGTTCTTTTTATCTTGCAATTATTGGCTTCGATTATCAGCCATTGATTTCCCAAGATATGGCTTGGTGCGAGGAAAGTTACACTGTTTTTCGTTTGAGTTGTGGTTTGGTTAATCCATTGTACTGTTACTTTCGACTTATATAAGTACACAAGGTGCTAGATTTGTTAGATATTAATTAATGAGTTTGTTTTACTTTGGACTATGAATTATAATAGTCCAATTAGATGAATCCTATTTTGGTATTTTACACTTGTTAAAAATAGTTGAACTTGTAGTGTTTGTATGTTCATTAAGTATTGGTATTGAAAAAACTTGTGATATATTTGTATTTGTATTTTGTTGTACTTGTTTTGAAGTGTAAATTTATGGAATTATAGAGATCGTATTTTTAATAAGTATATGCATAGTTTATTTTGAAATTGTATTATATTTACTCTAATTGTAATATAAGTATAACAAATGAACAATGTATTACTCTTATATTTTGATTACATTGATTTTGTAGTAATTCGGATATTTATAACTGTTGTAGAAGTAATGTTGTTGTGTGGAAGGGTGTATACAATTGATTTGCACGGATGGTGCTAATTATTTGTTGCAAGTCAATAGAATTCTTAAAATATGTTGAACAGTAATTATACAGAGTTATCAAAATTGTAGTAATATCTAGTATTATGTAACTGTACGACTTATTAGTTGATAAAGATTGACATACTTGTCAAGGAGGGGTGACGAGGATCCAGTAGGGTATTTGCCTCCTTCCGGAAAATTTTTAATTTCGAGGGGAGAATGTGTGGAAAAATAATAGCTTCAAAATTTGATTTAGTGTTTTCGCGCTCCTGTGTCGACCACATCGACACGTTTTTGTATCGGAGGAGACTTGTTGGTACGGTTGCTGTCGCGGCAACTGGTTATCAGTATACTGTATGCGTGAACGGCGGAACAGTAAATCATTGAATATGTTTGTGTGTGTGTGTGTGTGTGTATGAGAGTCGTTAGATAAGTTCGTGTAAAATCCGAGAGATGGCGCTTCTGCCCTGAAATTGTTGGCACTCTGACATTTCTCGCATTGAAAATGCTTCAAAAGCATATTCAATGTGAGATGCATATATATATACATAGATACATAAAAACACACATGTGAAACTCTAATGAAATTCGACCTTTAGTCTGTGATTGACAGCTATTTTAATCTGTCAGCTCATGTTACAGCTCCCACTCAGTGGACAAACACGAGTTCCGCGTGTTAATAAAACATTTCATTTTAAAACTTGAAACGGTGCCATAGACTAAATCTAAGCTTGGTATATATTACAGCTAGTCTGCACCTTCACTTTTAATGATTTACGTGTCGTTTGTTGATCTTCTTTAGGGCCAAATAAGCAACAGTCTACATAGTAAGAAATCCCGAAAATCCCATTGTTAGCTGCACCTCTCTAGCACTGGGTTGAAGTTTCCCTTGCAAATATTTACATTTCCCATGCGGCTAGGTTATGATATTCACCACGTTTGAAATTTCACGCAGATCTGGAATATTATCCCATACAGCAATAAAGACCTCTCGCTACACATGGTTGTAGTCGTATTCGAATACGTCGTAATACTAATCCTAAGTAAGTTCGATTAAGATGTGGATGCTACGCAGGACCCTAATGTATTGATGTACATCAAATTCTTGGTCATGTTCCTACCTAGAAACGCAATCAAACAGACGAGAAAAGGGGAAGGGGGGATATCTTCAAGTTCTTTGAGTCCTAGGTGTACGGGTAAATAACCAAAATACTCTCTCCTTTGATAATTTTAAGAGATTCCACTACAACCTTTTCATTAGGTCCACTTTAGACGTTCCATATCAAAGGATCCTAGTAGCATATATGATTGTCATGCTGAAAGAGACCCAAGTTGGAATTAAAACTATCCTCCAACAGGCGGCGCTGATGGCTGGCGTCATTTGTTTTCGAATCAGTTGTTAGTTTTGAAACCGAGCTGGATATGTAGCACGCCATTGTATAGCTTGCAAAATAAATGTTTTCCGTCTGAAAGGCTAGTTTACTTCCATCATCGGTAATGTATGTGTGTGGCTCACTTACCGCAAGAAATGAAATGTTACATGGTTCAAGCTAAAGGAACTCATCTGGAAAAGCAAAGTCGGAAGAACAACCCGTATAATGTAATAAGAAGACTGTTGGGCGTTGTCTGAAACGACGTTCCGATGTCACTTAACATTCATGAAACTGTTTCGTAGAAAATTTTCTCTTAAAGTTTGGTAGAAAACAACTCAATACCGCTGTTATTGTTCAACAACTCAGTACCGCTGTTATTGATGTAATTATCGTTGGAATATTTTAGACAATTGCGAATTATCAAACATTTTTATAACGTATATTGTTACAGTTCCAATCAGAATCTTATCACTGCGTTCAGGAAGGAAGAGTTGTGAAATCTTCTCATTACATGAATAATATTAACTTGCCTATATTTTATATACGATAACGATTATAATTTTCTTATGTAAACAAGTAAAATTTTCCATATTTTTTCAGATCTACGATTTGTTTTTTTTTTACCATGATGGCCTAAATTTTTAGATTATTTTGTCCTCTTTGCAACTTGAAGAGTCTCTGCTTCGATTTCTCAACTAAGCCTTTTACATTTATTTCGTCCATCTCCCTGTTTAATGGGAACTAAAACGTTGTAAGGACCCTGTGGCAAGATGTGCTCGATAAATAGCGTAAAAATTAATACAAATCTATGAATTTGTAACAGAAAATAATATGTTTACACACATCGGTTTTTGAGTCAGATTATTGAAACTGCCAATCGTCAGTCAAAGATTTACGGCTGCTATGTACTAAGTCTATTGGATTCGCTCACTTCAGTGTTAACCTATGGCGAAAATTTGTCCAGGGATTGCTTACATGGATTTAAAGTGTTATTTATTTATTTAACGTAGGATTACGTTCCTCCATAACGGTCCTGCGGAAAGGAATATTTCAGACGCTACAACTCTCCGTCGTCGCGAGTCATAATTTTTGCAGCGCGCCAAACCCAGTTTGTATAAGCAGTAAACAGTTGAACAGAAAAGTACCAAAATGCGTCAAAATTTTGACATATATATATATATATATATATATAATACATATACACATACACATACAAATGAGGCAAACAACGATAAGTAATCCTACGTTAAAAATCCGTTGTAGTTTCGTTAGAAGAGACTACCTGAATTTTTTTTTTTAAATTGTACTCCTTAATGGAGAGAGAAATGTTACACCTCCGAACAAATTTTTTCTTTTTTCTTAAAGAATGCTAATAATATTTTTAAATTTAAATTATTCAGTGATAAAATCGAGTCTAGTGTGTTTTAAACTCTCACCAATTCCTTTGATGGAAGAAATTTATAAAATGAATCCTATTGCAAGATACAGAAAATTTCAGGCTACCTGAAAATACCAATTTTATTTTGTTATCAGCATTTATGTAGTTCTCAATAGTAGACAAAGTTTCTCCATAGGTTAACATTTAGGTAAGCGAATCCAATAGGTTAGTACATAGCAGCCTTAAGTGCCATGCGGGGAGCGCCAATGACACGTTCCGTCGCTGTTTATAGGCAGTAACAAAAAAATTTCAGGTAGTCTCTTCTAACGAAACTACCGCGGGCTATTAACGTCGGATTACTTATCGTTGCTTACCTCTTTTGTATGTATATATGTATGTATGTGTTATGTATATATGTATCTATATATATGTACGTATGTATATATATACATATATGTATGTCAAAATTTTGACGCATTTTTACTTTTCTGCTTAACTGTTTACTTCTTGTCCAAGCAAGGCCGACTGGGTTTGGCGCTCTGCCAAAATTATAACTCGCGAGATACGGACGGTTTTAGCGCCTGAAATTTTCTTTTCCGGAGGACCGTTATGGAGGAACGTAATCCTACGTTAAAACGCATCCATCAGAAAATTGCTTTTCTTGGCTAAAATTATGATAACTTGGATATTCTTAATAACAGATGCTAAGATGCTGAAAATGTTGTTTTAGGAAATATCCATCACGCTAATAAATAAATACATCGAACTCCCAACTATTCACTTTACGGGTTACTCTTGCATCGGTTTAAATGGAGGTTAAAAATAAAAGAACGTCAATTGTGATTTTCAAGAATGCGCGAAAGAATGTCAATTTGACTCACAAACAATGGAATATAATAGGCTTTTGAACACCGCCCCCCCCCCCCCCGCAAATTTATGCGTATGTTTCTTATTGATTTTAATTAAAACCTATTACAATATATGTGATTCGTTTAAAACATGTAATTTCTCTTTTTTTTTTGTGCACACTGTAGGGGCATTTCTTTTTTTCCCCGCATCCCCCTGCATTAATTAGTGCGCATAGCTGGGAGTCTCCCATTATAAGCGAGATATGACATTAATTTAACATTTTCTTAACTTTCCGGAAGTTTTAGGGGCTTTTTTGCCCTTTTAAATCATTCATAAGTACGTTTTTCAAGATGTAAAGTATCATTCATTTAATACTTACTCCGACAGCTTAAAACATCAAACATAATGAACCATAACAGGAACACCCAGCCTCTTCACATCCATAATAAAAAATAAGAAAGACAACGAGTTTCCGAATTGCTAAAATAGTTTTTACTCACGTCGGGAAGTGTTAGGTGTGATTTCGTTACAGACAATTCCCGTGATCTGGGGAATTCAGTGGATCACGTGGATTGTCTACAGATATAAACACTGAAGGTGACTGCTTACGTTCGGAGCCATTTTTTTTTAAAAATTTTTTTAAAGGATTTTTTTAGTCTTTTATGGTAAAATAGCACTTAAAAATTAAAAAAGGAACAAAAACGTACCTGTAAATACCATATTTTTTTTATAAATTGGTCAATTTGAAGCAATTGTTAATGAAATTTAGCTAAAACGCCTATCACTCTGCACAAAATTCTAAAGCTACTATTTTAATTTTCCTTCTCACACATGATACATATGACAGTTATCTTCAAAGTGACCCACAATCTAAGTGAAATTTTAAAATGCAAAAATAATACATACAATTTTATGTTCCAATATGAAAATTTTCCCCGATTCGTCATTCCTTTCCTTATAAAAACAGCCCCAAACAAAAAACTATTTATTATAAGTCCATTATTGTGAGTCATTTCATTAACAATAGCCTCTAAAACATTTCCTGATATTTTAGATTTTATCAAATTATATACATTATTATGTGAGATATCATGATAACGGTAGAGATTTGTGCTAAAAAACACAGTTCTGAGAAAAACGCCTCTAAACTTGTTTGACACTTCAAATTTTGTAGCAGACGATGTTTTTTTAAATAGTTACAACTCTGTTTCTAATTGATGTAGAATGAAAATCATAACGGATTTGAAAAGAGAAAAGATTAAATTACATGATTCTAGCAAAAAAATGAAATTGACCAAAATAGTCAAAAAATGACATTTTCAATGAAGGCAGTCCGCGGATTGATAAGCTATGTTAATTGGTTCGTCTTATTTATTTATTATTGGGGATTCTAAGAAGCTTGTGTGTTCCATATTCCACAAGTTTCATGTAAGTAATGGGAACCGTATTTTAATGTCAATTTCTTGTTGAAAAGTAAAAGTAAAATAAAGTAAATATTATGATTTATGTTTGTTTGTTCCTTTCTTTGTAAAATAACTTGATGTTTGTAAACCAGTAGTTACAAATGAACTAAAAATTTTTATCAAAAGACCTTTTGAAGCTTATCATACAGTGAAGTGTTGGTATATTTTCTGTTCTTTCTAACCCATTTTGTGTAAGCTAGCTTTCCGAAAGCCCTTCTGTAACTCTCGTTCACATCAGCAGTTTAGAAAAAAACATTTCTATAATAATTAACAGCTTCTACGTTGGCTGTAATTTGAAGTAACGGCTGTCTAAAGAATGAAGCAGATAATGAAATGTAGATAACGTTGCAGAGATAGTATCATCAATGAAACTTACTGAACTTCTACTGCCTTACAAGTTCACGATGATCAAGTTGTATGTCAGGTTGAGTCAGGTTGAGTGAATTAGCATTAATCTTTTAGCAAAATAGTGGTGTGAACTAACTTATGTTTTTAGTTCAGTTTCTGATAGTCTCTAATGTGATGTGTAGCCCTATTTTGTTTTTAACCCTTTAAGTTTCAGTTCGCTTTCCGCATACACTCGTGCAGCTCTCCTTCGAATCAGGCCGATCTTAATTAGACCTCGTGTAGCAAAAAGTTGACCGTATCGCTCCAAACTAAACCAAACCAAACCTTCGAATCAGGCATTTTGAGAAATCATTTTTTAAATCACAACAGCTTCTTCGTTGGCTGTAATTTAAAGCAACTGCTGACTAAAGAAGGAGGCCGAGTTTGAAAAGTAGATGAGGTCGCAGAGATGGTTTCATGGGCGAAGCTTACTGACGCCCAGTACAAGTTCACGATTATCACATAAGTCGAGTGGACTTATTGGATTAAGATTGAGCTTTCAACATATGATCTGGTGGTGTGAACTACTGGAACAAGATTCGTATTGACGGAGCTAGTTGTAAATATATTTCGTAATCTCAAGTTGTGTCTTAATTAACTGTTCTGTTTTTAAACACAGTTTTCTGGGGGGGGGGGGGGGTTGCCCTTGTTGTGGACTCGTCAGAAAGGCATAATTGTTGAGTACGTCGGAGGAAAAGGAATTCCTAATAAGGAATTGCTGTCAATCTTAATTGGCTTAATGGACGGTTTTTAAGCACCGCCCAATTGATAGGCTTTATGCAATCTTTCATCTCCTTGCGCACTAAATTCTGTACCACAATTTGTCATAGATGATGGTTCTTTAAGTAGTGGGCAGGATGACTGCACTCTGTAAATCAGCAGTAAAAATTTAGGGAATTTCCGTAAACATTTCGAGGAATTCCTTTTCCTCTAGTGAACTCAAAAGTTAAGACTTGCTAAGGAGCCCGTAAGAAGGGCAAAACCTAGGTCGAAGGCTACCTGTAAGCTGGCGATGCATATTTTTGCTTTAACCCTTTGAGGGGCGCCGTTTGCACAGTGCAAACGTCTAAATCTAGTCTTTTTTTTAACTTGCATTCAATGTATTCCAGTTAAATGAAAAGAAAAATGGCTAGTGCTGCCACCTTTTATCAGCTTAACGAAGTAACAACATTTTCCAACCTTTAATTGTAAAAAGTTCCTAGATTTTTTAGGTAAAAATAGGGGGAAAAATCTGCACCGTGCAAACGGTGGAGGCTGTTGCCCCTGAGAGGTTAAGCACCAGATGCTTAGTAAAACTGATTTTTAGAACACAAAGGTTTTTTTAAAATTTTATTACTCAACAATAATTAAAAACTGACAGTATTTTAGCAACATAATCATCAGTTTGGTTTTTAATCTCATTAGAATAATGTCTCTTATAATTGCTTTTAAATTATTCATAGATCATCTGATAGTGTTGAGCATTAAGGTTAAAACACTTATATTAGGTTTATACACTAAGTGTTTCGTAGGACTTCATGAGAGATAAGTGCATAGAGCTTTAATAAATGTATTCTTACTTACAGCGTAATTTTCTAACTTATAATACCGGAAAACATAAAATTCATGAACTTCTATCTGTTATGAGATACGTCTTTTAACTTTTTATAAGCAAAATTGAGAATCTAAAAAATTTTAATGCCCTTTTTCGTCTTATTGGTCCTGACCATGCATTAGCAAGAACTGATTTTCTAATAGGACGTTGTTATGAATATTAGCCCTGAGTATTTTCTGAATGAGGATAAATTAGAATTATCAGAGGTCAAAAATCAAATGTTTTCCTGTATTTTGCAAATAAATGGCGAAACAGATGCAAACACAAATGGCTTTCTTTTTTAAAGTCAAAGTTGCTTATTTTCTTTTTTATGTCTGGTTCTTTTTCGTCTAATTTTTTATTATCATCTACATTGTTTCAAGTTTGCTTTGAAGGTGGTGGATATGTAATTTTTTTACGGGATTATCTGCTATTTCCCAACCGTTTCTTATTGGTCTTTTTTATTTTCTTTATCGCCAGGCGTCTCCTCCGGTTTTGGCTCCGTTGGGGACGGCTCCGGTTTATTTTGTCTTACTCGACTCCGGTTTTTTTGGCGTAGTCGGCTCCGCTTTTTTTGTCGTAGTCGGCTCCGGTTTTTCTGTCGTAGTCGGCTCCGGTTTTTCTGTCGTAGTCGGCGGCGTTCCTGGCTCTGTTTCTGGTTCCGTCACTGTTTCGGTAGTGGGCTCTAACGTTGTAGATCCACACGCTTAAAAAAAAAGTCACATCATACCATGAGTGTTTTAACAGTTGAATATTGTCAATTTCCGGACGACTAAAATCTCGCAAAATCTTGTTTTTAGCTATAAAACTCTTTTCACATTTTAGTCTCCTACGTTGCAAAGTGGCTGGAGGCGCAAGCTCAACGGTATGGATCTGGGTTCGAAACCCTGTCACGGGCATGGATGTTTCTGTATTGGTCTCATCTCAGAAAGCAATGTCGGTGAACCCATTGTTTACTTATCCGTAGCAAAGATGTAGTTTATAACAGTCGGAGTTTATATAGGAGGATGTGCTCAGAATAACAACATGCCGCTTGGAAAAGTTAAAGAAAACTTTATTCACTAAGAAAAGTCATACAAAAGACCCACCTTTTGGATTTCCAGAACTTCTGATTTTGTTTCCCTGTTCATACCAAACGGCATTTTAGATATTTTTATGAGCGTTCTATGCCGTGATTTCAAACATTATTAAAATTTTATTTTTATCTCATTTTTCTCAGGTTGACGTTTATGTTGCTGCGATCGACTGCAAAAAATCTGTAATTTTTATTAAAAAAACGCATTAAAATGCATAACACTTTGATAATCACGTGTTTAATACAATTTAGAGACATTTCACGAATAATAAGCCTAGCATGCCTTAATGATATAACAGCGAGCACACCAATACAATTTTCAGGAAACTTATTAAGGAAAAACAGCGTAGCTTGATGGTGTAATGGTGTGCACACAATTCTGATAAGAAAAACGTTCATTAAGGGAAATAATATCATGTCTCCTTAACTAATTATCGGCCCGATAAACTGGTCCACATAACAATATATCTCAGCATGGATTTGTAGTATGATGGAGAGCCCACTCATTAAGGCTTTTTAAGCGAAATCTCAACCTGGCTCCAGATTGCAATGGTCAAATCACCTCACAGTTAAGCAGGTGGGACACTAAAGAAAATCGTTCTATTTTTAGTAGTGTAATGGCCAGCACACCAGTCTGGTGAGCAAGAAATTCATCAAGGGAATTTATAACATTGCTTAAAGGTGTAACGATCAACACACCTATCCGTAAAGCAGGAGGCTCGTAAAGGGAAATCTAAACATTGCTTCCAGGTGTAATGTTCAGCGCACCTATTCGTTCACCAGGAGCTTTATAGTGGAAAATCATAACGCTATTATAAAGGGTGTAATGGTTTAGCAAACATATCAAGTAAGGAGGTTCATTAAGGGGGATCATAACATTGTTGCATGGTATAAAGGCCAGCCTTCAACTTACCAAAAAGCAGGAGGTTCCTTTAGGAAAATTTTTAACCCGACTCTGTAGGAAAATGATCAGCTGATCTCTTCTGTAAGTTAGAGGTAGATTAAGGGAAATTATAATTTGGGTACGTGGTGTTATATTTAGCACAACTATCCTGTAAAATGGAGACTCATAAAGGGAAATTTTAACGTGATTCTGTTGTGTAATGTTCAATATGTCTATCCGATGAGTGGAAGATTATTAACAAGGAACCGTAAAATATGTCCGTTCCCAGAAGGCAGGATGCCCTGATTTAATTTTCTAGTGATATAAGTATTTTTATAATAAAAAAATAATATGAATGAGAAATTTTGTGGCAGAGTTTGAATTCTTACACAATGAATTTGTTCAAACTTCTAGTTCATTAAAACAAACAGAAAGATTGTTGTTTGGTGTCAAAACTGCTCTATTTACCTATCTGAAGCATCTATGTTGCAAAACACATTATTCAAATTTTATTAAGGTACCAAAACTTCTCAATTTCTATGTAAAATGGGATATTGGATTGTTTGAAAATGCGAGAAGCATCACGGAAAGCTAGACAAGCAATAATAATAATAAATAATAGAAAAAGCACGTTTCAAAAAATGGTTGATTTTCAAAAATGTGTGAAAATACGAAAGAAAGATATCAGATGTAAATGAACATTCCTAAATGAACAAGATAAAATCACAGATTTTCGTCATCATACTTTGCTCAAATATCCAATTCAAAAGAGATAAACAAGTAAAATTAGTACTTTTTAGCTATAAAAAAGAAACAAACAACAACATAAGGTTCTTACCTGGTGGTTTTTTGTTAGCAAGGACGATAGCAGTGATTGTCAGACAGAAGGACAAAATGAACAAAACACTGGATAAAATTATGAGCTTTTGTTCAAGAGACGTTTTTGCGGTCCACCATCCCCTAGAAAAGTATAAAGCAGTATGTTTGTAAGTATGCATTTTTCTTCGTCTGATACAGAAACATAAAACCCTACCATCATTAATAATTAATTTATTTACACATAGATAATGGAAAACTCCGAGGAAGAGACTTCTTGGACACAAAATTCTCAAAAAAAAAGCTCATTTTTATTTCCTTTTGCTGAAAATATAGTATAAAAGTTTTAGAATAAGACAACAGAGGCATGTTTGGGCCATGACTAGAAAGCCAGGTACACCATTTTAATGCTCCGGTGTCTATATGACACTGGAGCATAAATATGTTGTATTCGCTTAGCCTGGACAAGGTCCAGTTACCGGCCGGAACCACGTGAAGGTGGAAGACGCTGAACACTGTGCATCCTACAACTCCAATAGAGAATACAACTCTACTAAGATACAACTCCCAGCTATACATAAATGATTTAAATCCTTTTATCTTGGGGATAGCATTTTTCATGATTTGTTCTTTAAAGGGATGTATCTAAAATTCCCCGCAATGTATTACAATAAAATTTTATAAGGCATTCTTTGGTATTATTTGCAATAAATAGTTTTCAGAATATTCAATTTCGAAAAAATAATTAACTAAATGTTTTACCTAAGTTCAAAAATCACCCCTAAAAATATTTTTGGGTCCTTGAAAATTATTAAAAACTTTAAAAGATACATTTTTTTTGTAAATCGGTAAGACACGAAACATTTTTAAAATTTTCCTACGATCTAAGGTGGAAAAAATATGCAAAACAGACCTATTAGTTTGGCTGATATATCAGAAGCTAAAGATGCTTTAAATTTTGAATTTTAATAATTTTAAAAATGAAATTTTTGATTTTTTTATGACTATTAGTATCTTTATATAAAGATATTTGATGAGAAACCATTATGAAATGTGTATAAATGATAAGAATAAAATTTTCTGTAACGGACTCCTCGATGACTTATAAATCGTGGATTCTTTCTTGATAAAACATTCAAAAATTTCTATGAATAATAATCATGCTACAATTGTTTTTTGAACTAGGTGATTATTCCTTTTAGAATTCAGATCGGGACAGGGTTATTAGAAAACGTACCGAATTCAAATTAATTTATAGCGAGATGTAATCCAAAGTTTAATCCGACCCACCCGTAAGCATGCTGCAATTGGCTAAAAACACATGGTCGCTGCGTGAAGTCCAGCACACGCAAGAGTCCCGCAGATTCTGAAATTAATTTAGGACTCTTTTTATCCCGTTAGCACTAACTCCACTAGGAGTTGGACGAGGTCACCATGCCCCGCGTCTACTGGACAAGGTAAAGTTATCAGCTGGAACCACGTGCAGGTGGGTGCAACTGACATCGAACATACTTCATCCTACAACTCCCATTGAGGATGCAACTCCCCTAAGAGTGTCATAGTTACTCCCACAATTTGATTCATTACTGGAATTGTTCTTTATCCCCCTTTCTGTTTGTGTTTATTACTGTTTATCACCTTAGTATCAGGCACGCCCTGTGGCGGATAGCGCCTGGAACCACAATAATATTTCTAGAAAGTTCTTAAACTTTCCAGATGGTTTCTAAGCGTTATACAAAGTTCTTTTGGCTAAAACAGAGTTCCAGAAGGTTCATCAAATAACTGAAACTTTCAATGCTTTGAATATATAGCAAATGTTTCTGATAATAGAAAAATTCACTAATGTCACAGTCCAGACCGGAAAGTTAGGTTTGGGGGAAATATAGCTATTTAATAAATATCTTTTTAGACATGAATATGGGAAAATAATACTTTCTAAATAAAACCAAAAAGTCACTCAAAAGAGTTCAAATGACATATTCCTGATACCCTACAAATATGCTTTCTCTTTCGGCATTAAAAAATTATTTTTATCTAGGTAAATAATTTTTTTGTAAATGGACTATAAAAAAATACGTTCAATAAAATCTCAGTCATTTATTGTCAAAAATGTATATAGCGTTACTCTTAAATGATTTTTTTTCATATATGTTGTATTATGACTTAACTGAATGGTAAAAATTAAATCAATAATAGGAAATAAATATAAAACTTGACATGCCTTAGATTAAAAATGAAAATAATAGTAAATATTGGTACTTGGACATTAAGGAAAAGTTTGATTAACAGAGAAATTTAGTCACATTGCCTTTTGAACAAAACCTTTAAACTTTTCTTTAAACCAACAGGTTTAGGTGCGAAATTTTACATACAGTGGCTCCCAAAAGTGTTCGTACTCTTACGATTTTCAATTAAATAGGGTCAGTCTATCCATTAATTAAAATGAATATTTCAGAATGGGTATTTAATAATAAGATCTATAATCTATTCTTAACAAAACTACATGAAATATTTTTAAAACCATAGTACAACTTTATTTTTAAGAAACCAATAATCAAAGAGTAACAAAAACTTTATCTCACAAAAGTCATCGCTCACGTGTAAAAATTCTCTACACATTAGTAAATATACTAATTTTTCGTTAAATTCATATTTAGTAGGATATCCTTTAGTATCCACAACAGCTTTTAAACGTCTGGGAATAGATTGCACTAGTTCTTATGTAATTTCTGCATCAATGTTCATCCATTCTTCCATCATAATTGTTTTTAGTTCTCTTTTCGTGTGAATGTCGTGTTTTCGTACTCGAACCTCCACTTCTCTCCAAATATGTTCTATTGGGTTTAAATCTGGCGATTGAGGTGGTGTTTGCAAATCTTGTGGACAGTTATAGAGACACCAGAGGCGAACGTTGAGAGCCGTGTGCTTAGGATCGTTATCTTGATAAAAAACAAAGTTGTTTCCAATACCCAAATTTTGGGCTGATAATTTTAAATTGTCTCTTAAAATATTTATATAAACAGCATGATTCATTATGCCATCAATAAATACCAAATTACCTAGTCCATATGCTGACATGCACCCCCACATAAGGACACCTCCACCGCCATGCTTAACTGTTCCCACTAAGTTCTTGGGATTAGTTCCTCATTTTTTCTTCTCCATACAATTATACGCCCATCGGAACCAAAAATGTTAAACTTGCTTTCATCGGCAAATAAGACATTATTCCAATACGTTTGGGGTTTATTTATCATTGATAGTGCGAATGAAAGCCTAAGCTTTGTTTTTCTCACTCGCAAAAAATTTTCTATGGGCAGAGCGCCCATGTAATCCAGCTGCTCTGAGAACTCATCGAGCAGTTTCAGGTGAAATTGAAGTAGAAAATGTTTCATTAAATTCTGCAGAAAGTTTTACAGCCCTCAAACGTGGATTTTTCACAAATTTTCTAATTATAAATCTCTGATCACATTTTGTTAACTTCTCCGGACGACCTTTTCTTACCTTGTTTTCGATCCAATTTTCTTCTTTAAAGCGTTTTATCACATACTGATCAGTAGAATGGGATAAATTAAGTAATTTAGCAATATTCCGAACTGATTTACCACTACCATGATGAAATAATCAATTTTCGAATGCTGTTTGTTGTTTCTTTACGACTACGAGACATTTTTAAATAACAAATGGAATATCACGGAGTAGGGAAGCAAAAATTAAAGCCAAACGATATTCTAAATGCCACCACAATTCAAAAATAAAAATAAAGCGCCAGACGATAATTTTAATTATGAATTTATCCGAAAATATTTCAGTGTACGATGACTTTTGTGAGATAAAGTTTTTGTAACTTTTTGATTACTGGTTTATTAAATACCCATTCTGAAATATTCATTTTAATTAATAGATAGACCCCTATTTCATTGAAAATCGTATGTGTACAAACACTTTTGGGAGCCACTGTATATAAAAGTAAGGGGGTTAAAAATGACTAGATTTCTTTCGGTATTAATAAATTCATTGTTAGTCGCTGGAATGGTAGAATTCTCGTAGGAAAATCAGTGGAATATTAAATGTAAGTAAATCAAAGATCAGTTATAAAATTTCGTAACGTCGGGAGTAAGATTTACTAAATAATTAAAGACCAACTGTGACTTACAGATACTTGTGGAAAATAATAACCTAAAGATTATCTCTTTAATACTACAATGAAACTAAAAAGCGGTGATTGCATGTTTTGAACTAATCAATTGTTCATCATCAAGACGAAGAACATTGGGGTAATTTTAATTGCGCAAGAAACAATTCATAATCATTGGTGTGGTTGTCACAATGGATAATTCACAAATACATTTGGGAAATGTTCATTGCGACAATCACACCAATGCTACTCGGCCTGATGATAAACAAAGGATTAGTTCGAAACATGTAGCCACCGCTTTTTAATTTCGTTGTAGTATTGAAGAAGTGCTCTTTACCGAAAGAGCACTTCTTCAATACTGGACATCCAATTATTTTACTGAAAAGAGACTTATCGTAAGGAATATCTATTACAATCCTGAGCACTTCTTCACCAACTGGGCATCCAGTTATTTTATTGAAAAGAGACTTATAGTAAGGAATATCTATTACAGTCCCGAGCACTTCTTCACCAACTGGGCATCCAGTTATTTTATTGAAAAGAGACTTATCGTAAGGAATATATATTACAGTCCCGAGCACTTCCTCACCAACTGGGCATCCAGTTATTTTATTGAAAAGAGACTTATCGTAAGGAATATCTATTACAGTCCCGAGCACTTCACCAACTGGGCATCCAGTTATTTTATTGAAAAGAGACTTATCGTAAGGAATATCTATTGCAGTCCCGAGCACTTCTTCACCAATTGGGCATCCAGTTATTTTATTGAAAAGAGAATTGTCGTAAGAAATATCCATTACAGTCCTAAAAGTAGGGATGTTAACAGACGTTTAAAAATTTTACATATGTTTATACCTAATGAAACATTTTAATAAAATTAAATTTTTATGGCCGAATAAATAAATTCAAGAGAATAGAAAGGATATGTTAGAAATTGCTATGACGTACATCAATCAGTCTCAGAAAAACCGGAACTCGATTGCGTTTGTTGAAGAAACCAAACATTAAGTTTCATATCGGAAGGCAGACAGAATGTGAGGCAATACCAAATACTTAACAGCTTAAAATATAAATCCTGGAGTACTCGCTACCCCCAAACGTTGTTAGGGTAGCCAGATAGTCTGGCGGTGGTTTTGGTGATAGAGATCCGAATTCCCCAGTCATGAAAATAGATGAATTTATTTTTTAAATATTTTAATAGAAAAGTTAGAAAATGATGATAAAAAACTGGACATACAGTCAGATTTTAAACTTATGAAAATAATTGTCTGATAAGGTACATATATGAATACAGAATATTTTGCTCACATTTGTAGAACATGGACATTATGCAACTGTCGAAACACAATTAAAACTCCATCTCTAGAATTCAGCTCTATTTTATATACAAGGGATCATTTACAAAATAATAATTTATTTGAAATATCCAGTTGAGAGAAATTAGATTAAAACTTGTTGTAGAATGAGAAAAATTAATCTCTACATAGATGAAACACTTGTAAACCCTCCTCCAAATAGACCGAAAGTTTAGCAAATGTAAAGTACGACCAACAAGATCCTAATTTGAAGTTTAAACGTTATAGACAGTTGGTATATCATTGCCGAAAGAAACCAAGTAGCCCGAAATATCAACAAAAAGGTGATGAATTATTGCTGGGCGTCGTCAGTGCAGTGACCATATCGCTTATAAACCACACTCATCCGCATTTTTATCTGCTTAAAAATTTTTCTAGCTGGATTGGAACTGAAGCCTCTCATCTGCAGCTTCTGGGGACAATAGAGATCTAAATACTAGACTCCAAACATTGAACTATTATGCAGTCTGACTGAACGACCTTACAGTCTTAACAACTTTAAATTACCTTAGATATTTCCCTATCTTTAGAAAGTCTAGAACTCAGAACGTGCCGTGAAACAGACAGTGTACACATTTAGAATACTTTTATTCATCTTAATGGAAACATTTTGAGTCCGATGAGTTTAATAAAATTTTTATTTCACGTACTTACTGATTGTGAAGGTAAAGCACAGTAATTTTTCTATTTTGTTTTCTTAGAGATATTCAGAACTTAATAAACACTTATTTACCAGTCTTCGGTATCCACTGAACTTGTCCTGCTTCCATTTTCGGAGTCCGTCATGTGCCTCAGTTTTCCAAAATTGTGTTTAACTCTAAACAAATTAATATTTTGCAACTTAGTATAGAGCCGTCAAATAGAAAGTTGCAAAGTAGTAATTTGTATTTTTTTTTTGGTTATTTCAAATTCCAAATCACAAATATTTTTTTTTCGTAAAACTTATTACTACAATAATAGAACATTTTTAAATAGATGTCCGATAAACCTTTAAAGTATGCCACATTGTTAGAACCTTAAATAAAATTTATGCTGTATCTTTTAAAAGAAAGCGAAGCAAAACATACTTGCTTCTGATATAACTTGAAAAGATTTGTTGGACCAAGCACTCATTTTGAACTGAATCACGTAATGCTAGAAATAACTTCCATCACGACGCCATAATTTATCAGCTTTATAGCAAAGTGACACGCTACGCTGAAATGTTATGAAGCAAATCATATAAATTGTAAAACAAGTACACTCAATAGTATGAAAGTAAGAATTTTAAAAATGCTGTGAAGTACAAATTGAAGATCAGATTACCTGAAATTTCTGGACTCAGAAAATGGAGCCATGATCTATGCTTGGCTGTCCGGCAAAGACTACAAAGAGGCTTACGGCAAAATATGGCCGTTCAGTGTTTGCTTACTTAGTGATAAGCCGTTTCATCTTCGAAGAGATAGGACTTTAGTCGGTACACTACCTGAGCAAAAAATGGCCGCCGGCATTCTTAAGATAACGGTTCAGTTTCAGTTGCGGCAAGTGAAAATGGAATGAAATTTATCGATATCTTGTGCAATACTTTCAGCTAATTGTGCAAGGCCGAGAGTTTTGGGGAGCCTTCGAGTCACAAACTCAGAAATTATAAAGATCATGTCTCGCGAATTTTCTATTTTTAGTGCTATTACAATTTTTTGCTTCAGTGCGGCTGTCACATATCCAGAAGACATTAGTGGGAATTCTGGTATGGGATCATCTGATAAATTAATAAACATCCCTCACAGTGAAAGAACAGCTTAGGAGCATTCATGTTTTAGACAGGATTCTAACTCAGCCCCACGTCTCTCAAGCCTACCACCAACGAACGTGGGCAGTGTCACTTTAAATATAAATACAAAGAAATATAAATACAAATAATTTCCCATTGGCTATAAAATAAAGTTCAACTTACAAGGTGGTTAAAGTGTTTGGTGGTTAACGGTATTCTACCACCGTAACAGCCCGGTAGATGTATGGATGCAATCCCCCATTTCTATTGATGCTGGTATACTTATTGAGTACTTCCATAATAACATAACCAACATAATTCTCGGAGTTTACACCATTAAAAGATAAATAATTAGATTAAATTAAATATGTATATAATAAAAATTTTCTGTCTCTGCTACTACGTTGTTCTTCGTTACGTTTTCAGGTAATGTACAGTTAAGTTTTTGGCGGTTTGATTCTTAAGGCTCAGTTCACACGAGCGATCCGGTGTCGTTGCAGCACCGCAGTTGCGATCAGGAGTACAATAGAGTTGAACTAACCGATGACGCCTACGTCCGTGTGAGTCCGTTAGTTCAACTCCATGTACTCCTGATCGCAACTGCGGTGCCGCAACGACACCAGATCGCTCGTGTGCACGGACCCTAAGGGCCTGTTCACATAGGAGTCCGTTGCCTTGCGTTAAGGGAAAGATGACGTTGAGACACAAAACAATTTCAGCCCATATACGTTAGGAATGAAATAATTTTCCAGTAACTTGATACTTACGTCTCCTCTGTGGTCATCATATCACGACTGTTTCTTAAATGCATAGACATAACTGGATATTAGTGCAGAGACCTTGAAATAGACAGAATGTGGTTAGTTAAGTCTATTGATAAACATACAATACTATTGCATTGTGTTTTTTCTCTATTTTGACACTCAGGGCAAGTAATTGAACATACAGAACTCTAATTGATATTGCATACTGACTGACTGACAGATAACGCACAAACTAAACTGCTGGGCTAAAGGGCTGAAATTTTACATGGTGCACTAAGAAAGATTTTTGAAAAGTTCTTCTTAGATTTTTTAAAATTTTTAAGCTGTTTTTGTAACATTCTTTAAAGTCTGCATTTAAAATAATAAACTGAGGGTTATAAAATTTATATCAAGAGAAAGATCATAATAATTTCATTAAAATGAAATCTTTTTCGTGTCTTTACCTTCATTTGCTGAGTTTTGGTGAATTTTTAAAGATTAATTTTTAGAATTTAATTTCTTAAATGCTGATCACGTCGTTTCTTTTCTTTTTGTGATACTTCAAATTAACTTAATGTCACGTGCATAACAGCGAAATAAATTGACGAAAGAAAATGTTGAAATACGGTAAAAGATAAAATTTAACCCCTACACTAATTGAGATGGAAAATTTTTAAGAATTCAATTCAAATTAGTATGTTTTATGGATATTAAACACACAAATTAATTGCACCCATTGAGCGTTGTATTTAATTTGAACATTTTCTTCTACATTAATTTGTCTATAAAAAATATCCGCTGCGATTTATATATATATATATATATATATTGTTTTTTTTGGGGGGGGGACGTTAATTGCATACATTGACCGTTGTATGTAATATGAATGTACTGTGTAGCGAAGCACGGGTATTCAGCTAGTATATATATATATATATATATATATATATATGTGTGTGTGTGTGTGTGTGTGTGTGTTAGTTATGCAAAATGTATCTCTCATTCTATAAGTTAATTAAACTCCTTCTTCAACTTACTTTGTCCAATAAATGACTAATTTTATTAACCCCTTTTATAACTTTTGGTCATTTATATATATATATATATATATATATATATATATATATATATATATATATATATATATATATATATATATATATAAATATATATATATATATATATATATATATATATATATATATATATATATATATATAAATATATATATATATACCCTCAGATGAGATCCGAGCTAAAAAGAACCCGTGAGAAAATAGCCGGCGTGGAGTTTTAAGACTACAGACCATTTTGGTATAAAGCAAAGCGTAACTACGAAATTTGCCTACATAATGAAATCCTGACCACAGGGTCCACTTCAAGAATTAGGGTTAAGAAGTGACGTACAATTGCGTTTTTACATTTGCACCCTCGTGAAGGAGACAAGTGAGAAAGGGAGATCTCCGTCGTCTCTTTCCTCTTAGTGGCTTAATAAATGTGTTTTTATATATGAAAATATGTAATAATTATTGAAGTTAGAACTTTTCGGCCCTACAAGTACAATTTTACGATGTTTTTTCAGGTTAAATATTTAAATCCAAGCACACACATAAAGATACTATATATACATAAATATATATATATATATATATATATATATATATATATATGTACAGGGTGATTATAATTAAAGTTTAAGTTTCAAAACGCTATAAAAAAAGAACCACTCATGAGAATGACGTCAAATTTGAACAGCATGTTATTGACGAAGGCGGAAAGCGTATGGCAGAAGAAAAAAATTAGTTTCAAAAGGTAGCAACAGATGGCGCTGTAATCGGTAGAAGATGTAAATTAAAATACCTGTCATGCGCACGACACATTTCAGGGTTATAATACCGCCAGGTACACGGCTGTTTCTCATTTCGCGTCTCAGACGTTCGCCATGGGTGTCTCACTGCAGGACCGCGCTCTGCTGGTAAAGCTGTATTACAAGAACGATGATTGTGCAAGAGTAGCTCTGCAAAAGTTCAGGACACTGAAGGGTATAAAAGAAGGCTTTGGTCCCATGAGTGTCGTGGGTCTGAAGAAAATGATGTAAAAATTCGAAACGACAGGTTCGTTTGATGTGCAATCTGGTATAGGGAGAAAGCGAGTGCATTCGACGGTAGTTGAAGAAGTGGCCACAGCATTACAGGAGGGGTTGGCCGGTGGTGTGCAACCGTGCAGTGCACGAGTAATTTCCCGAACATTGGACAGGCCTACGAGCACGGTGCTGAAAATTGTACGAAACATCCTGCAATGCTATCCGTACAAAATTGGCCATGTGCAGCAGTTGCTTCCGTCTGACCTGCTAGCAAGGGAGACGTTTGCGTTAGAATTTCTTGGTCGGATGGAAGTGGATAATGAATGGCCGTGGAAAATTTTGTGGACAGATGAAGCCCATTTTCATCTGACAGGGTACGTCAATACCCAGAATTGTCGAATATGGGCAACAGAAAATCCACTGGCAACGCACCCCGTACCACTTCATCCTGAAAAGGTCACGGTGTGGTGCGGCTTTACGGCATCATTCATCCTACAGCCATATTTTTTCGAGCAGACGGGTGCTTCCGGTCCTGATACCAATACCGTTACCGGTCAGCGCTATGTGTCTCTTTTGCGCAACCACGTCATTCCAGCTCTGCAACAGCGTGGATGTGTGGATGAAATCAGTTTTATGCAAGATGGCGCTCCTCCGCACATTGCACATCCCGTGAAGCAGCTACTGAGGCGCCATTTCGGAAATGCTCGAATTATCAGCCGTCATTTCCCTACAGCCTAGCCGTCCCGATCACCTGATCTTACTCCGTGTGACTTCTGGCTGTGGGGTTATCTCAAAGATGTGTTCCGTGCTCCAATTGCAAATTTAGCGGAATTAAAGACACGCATTTCGCAACACATTCTGAACATCACCCCGGAGACACTGCGATCCGATGTGGAACATGCTGTTTGTCGCTTTCAACTTGTTGCACACAACGGTGGACACCATATTGAACATGTTTTGCGCCAGTCTCGCGACATTTCCGAACTTCTTTGAATGGTTCTTTTGCGGTATGTCGCCTCAAAACTCTTGAAACCGATTTGTCCCTTTCGATGTGATATGTACAGTCATACAAATAAAATTTCTCAACAATTCTAATTTGTAAATGCGTTTTAATGCGTAACTTACACCTTAGCCGTTGTTTTACGAATCATTTCTCATTTCTCGTCGTGATTCTGCAGCTTACAGCGCCATTTGTTGCTAAAATTTCAAACTATATTTTTTCTTCTGCCATACGCTTTCCGCCTTCGTCAATAAAATGCCGTTTAAATTTGACGTCATTCTCATCAGTGGTTCTTTTCTTATAGCGTTTTGAAACTTAAACTTTAATTATAATCACCCTGTGTGTGTATATATATATATATATATATGTATATATATACACACACACACACATATATATATATATATATATATATATATATATATATATATATACATATATATACAGGGCCGCCCAGAGGGGGGGGGCAACTGGGGCACTTTGCCCCAAGCCCCCAACTGCCGGAGGAGCCCCAAAAAAATTTAAAAAAATTTATTTATTAGATTTTCTCCGAAAGAAAATTCTGAAACTTGTACCGTACTTCAAAATTCAAAATAATCTCCTGAATAAAAGGGACCCCCAAAAAAATTTTAAAATTATTCGATTAATCAGATTTCTTGGGTCCCCCAACAGAAGTTTGCCCCAGGCTCCGTAAAGTCTCTCGGCGGCCCTGTATATATACATATATATATATATATATGCATATATATATATATATATATGTGCATATATATATATAGTTATAAGGAAATAAAATGAAATATGCGTTTAAGTATCAAAAACGTTTGTAGCAACTATAACCATAACGTTTACTGAAATGATAATAACATTTGTCCTCTGGTCTTTATGTCACTGACAAGCTCAGGTCCTATTCAATTTATTTTCTTGAATATTTTAGACTCTCTGACGCTCCCAAAATCCTTAATTTTATTTTGTGTATCTTTTCGCCTTCATGTCCCTAATCAGCTCCGACCACGTCAATCAATTTGCTCGTATATATATATATATATATATATATATATATATATATATATACAATCAAGAGCCAAAACATTATGATCACCTCTCAATAACGAGTTGGCCCACCTTTGGCGCGCAACACAGCTTCAACCCGCCTTGGCATGGATGCCACAAGTCCTTGGTAGATGGCCGGAGACAGATTGTACCAGATGTTTAAGCAACGGTCACGCAAATCCGAGATATTGCGAATTGATGGTCTATAAACTCTGAGCTGCCGTCCCATGACATCCCAAATGTGTTCTATCGGATTGAGATCCGGTGAGTTAGGCGGCCAGGGCAATAACTGGAATTCAGTATCATGTTCCTGGAACCACTCCAACACAATTTTAGCCTTGTGACACGGGGCGTTTTCCTGTTGGAACATTCCATTTCCAGCTGGAAAAACAGAGGCCATGTAAGGGTGCAACTGGTTTGCAATGATGTTCAGATACCCTGTAGTATTCATGGTCTGCTCTACCACAACCACGGGTCCCAGAGACGCCCAAGAGAACGTCCCCTAAAGCATAATACCGCCACCACCGGCCTGTGTATGACCTACTGTACATTGAGGGAGCAACAGTTCGCCTGTAAGACGGCGCATCCTGACACGGCCATCGGCGTGATGAATGACAAACCGTGATTCATCTGACCACGCAACTCTCACCCACTGATGCATGGACCAGTCACGATATTCCTGGGCCCAGCGTAGGCGCAGTTGGCGATGACGCTTGGTCAGCAAAGGCACACGAATGGGACGTTTGCTGCGTAGCCCCATATCCAACAGTGTCCGCTGAACAGTGTGCTGCGATACTATTCTATTTGGCCCTGCATTGTATTGGGCTGTCAGCTCAGCCACTGTCTGGTTCCGGTTTTGCTTCACCATGCGAGACAGTCTCCGACGACCTTTTTCTTTGATAGCGTGTGGACGTCCAACACCATGTCGTCTACTGCTGGTTTCACCGTCATTCATCCACTTTGCATAAGTACTAACAACTGTAGGTCGCGAACAACCCACGAGTCGTGCAGTTTCGGAAATACTTGTTCCGAGCCTTCGAGCCATTACAATCTGCCCTCTATCAAAGTCGCTTAGATCTGCAGCCTTTCCCATAACACACAGAAGTAAGTGAAAGAATGATTCTTCAGACTCTCCAGCAGCAGTTAAGTACCATTTCCACCTGATCACGAGCCTTCCACGTCATCCAGGCGAATTCATTGCAAAATGTAGGGGTGGTCATAATGTTTTAGCTCTTGAGTGTATATATATATATATATATATATATATATATATATATATATATATATATATATATATATATATACAGATTGTTATCAAAATAATGGAAACACATCAATATTAGTGGTGTTTATGAAAGTGCTTCGTATTCCTTAAAAAACATGTTTAGGGATCAATATTTTTTTATAGAATATAGTGTAAACATTATTCTACTCTAAAGTAGCAGTAATGAAACTATGGGCATCAGGCTCTTTGGGGGATAGCGTAAGATGTCAAATCTTATAGACCGTGCAGAAGAGCAAATTGTTGATGTGCGTTTAATTGGAGTATCTGTTGCAACAGCCCCCATGGGTTTGGGTGTTTACCTAGCTATGATACCACAAGTCATGATGGCATATAGAGTTCACGGAAAGACATCCTCTGTGAAACAGAATAGTGGACGAAAGGGAAAGCTAAGTGAAAGAGATTGACGAATGTTGAAGCGGATTGTGACATCAAAAAAGAAGACAACTGCAGCCAAAGTGACCGTAGAGCTCCATCTGAATCTTCAGGCTCCAGTACCAGTCATTACAGGTAAGAGAAAACTTCAAAACCAAACATTTACGGCAGAGTAATCATTCCCAAGCCACTTGTAACAGATGTGAAAACAAACCGTCCTCTACAGTGGTGCCACGAGCACAAATTCTGGTCGAGTGATACGTTGAAATATGACATTTGGTTAGACGAATCATTGTTCACTTTGTTCTCTGCAATAGGACGTGAGTATGTCTGAAGAACACCTACACCAGCGTATTATCATGCTTGTCTCATGCCAACAGTCAAACAAGGAGAGAAAATTTCTTAGGGTTTCGGCGGCCATCTCATGGTTTTCAAAAGGGATCTATTGTAATCCCAAAAGGGATATTGACTGGGAAGGACTATGTCGAACTTTTAGCCGACCAGATTCATCCTATGGTGCAAAAATTACTTCCTGCAGGAGATGGCGTTCTCCATGATGATAATGCTCTGATCCATACAGCTAGACGTGTCAGGTCGTGGTTTGCGGAACATAAATACCAAGTCAAACACCTGATTTGGCCCGCACATTCCCTAAACCTCAATATCATGGAACTGCTGTGGTCTGTTTTAGGGAACAGATTCAGGAATCAATATCCATCAATAACTTCGCTACAGGAACATTGAAAATTTATCCAGAAAGAATGGTATAATATTCCCTTAACCACTATTCATGACTTGCATAATTCACTTCCTTAGTGAATCCAGGTGGTATTAAAGACCATAGATAGTCCTATGCCATATTAATAAAGAATTCCATGTTTCTCCTAAGTGTTTCCATTAATTTGATAAAAAACTATATATATATATATATATATATATATATATATATATATATATATATATATATATATATATATATATATACTGAAGAGCCGAGAAACTGGTACACCTGCCTATTATCATTTAAGGCCTCCACAAGCACACAGAAGTGTCGGAACAAGAAGTGGCATGGACTCGACTAATGTATGAATGTATCCTGCTGAGCAATCCACAAATCCATTGGAGTGCGAGGGGATGTAGATCTCTTCTGAACAGCACGTTTAAAGGCATCTCAGATATGCTCATTAATGTTAATGTCTGGGTATTTAGGTGGACAATGGAAGCTTCTAAGTTAGAAGAATGATCCTGGAGCCCCTCGGTAGAAACTCTCAACGTGTGGGTTGTCACATTGTCCTGCTGGATTTGTTCAAGTTCGTCGGAATGCACAATGGACATGAATAGGTGTAGATGATCAGAGAGAATGCTTATGTACCCGTCACCTGTCATAGTCGTCTATAGACGTATTAGGAGTCCCATATGACGCCAGCTGCACACGCCCTATACCATCACAGAGGCTTCACCATCTTGAACAATCCCTGTTTGACATGTACGGTCCATGGATTTATGAGGATGTCTCCATACCCGTCCACGTCCATCCGCCCGATACAATTGGAGACGAGCCTCGTCAGACCAGGCAACGTGTTTCCATTAATCAATAGTCCAATGGTGGTATTGGCGAGGTAAAGCTTTGTGCCATGCAGTCAACAACGGTACTGCCTGAAGCTCCGAAAGCCCATATCAATGGCGGTCCGTTGACACTTATTGATGCCCCAACATTGAAATCCTTCAGCAGTTTGAGGAAGTGTTGCACTTCTATCTCATTTAAGAATTCTCGACAGTCGTCCATAGTCCAGTTCTTTCAAGGTCTTTTTCTGGCCGCGCCTCTGTCGGAGATTTGATGTTTTACTGGATATCTGATATTCTCAGTACGCTCGTGAAATGGTCGTGCGCGAAAATCCAAAGTGCATCGCTACCTCGGAGATGTTATGTTCCAACTCTCGTGCGCCGACTATAACACCACGTTCAAAGTCACAGAAATCGGGATAACCTGCCATTGTAGCAGCAGGAACCGATCTAACAACTTCGCCAGACACCTGTTGTCTTACGTAGGCGCTACCGACCACATCGCGTTAAGCTGATTGGTTGCATATCTCCGTTATTTGCATACACGCCTGTACCAATTTTTTGGTTCTTCAAAAAACAATATATATATATATATATATATATATATATATATATATATATATATATATATATGCGAGCACAAGCAAGTATGATTACTATTATATTATTTTACGGAGGAATTTAAAAACATGATTAAAAAAATTTTCTTTTTGTACTGACATCAAATTTTGAATTTTTTAATAATTTTTTTATTTTTTTTTTCTAAATTCGATATTTTATAATAAAAATATGCTTTTCCGTCATTCTAAAAAAATGTATATCTTTGATAAAAATTTTGGTTTGTAAAATATTTCATTTCATAAACATCATAATTTCCGAACCTTATTAGTTAACTAATGATAGTATTAACTAACCAAAACTTATTAAACAATCGGCTTATTCCGATGTGACAAAATATCCATTGATTTAAAATTTTGCTACTGCCATCTATCGGTCGAAAGAGAAATATCTACTTTACATTAAAATTAGGATCAGCCAAAATTCAATAACTCAGAATCACAAAAACTTTAAAACAAGAAACTAAAAATGCCTATCTCAATTTTTTACTACAAATTACGTAAAATCTTTTATTGAAATATTTTTTTATTTCTTAATCATTATTAAAAATTTAATTTAAGAGACGTGTTTTGTAAAATTCAGTTATCATCAAAATGTTTCGCGTTAACATAAAAGAGCTATGTATTATTATTATTAGGAATTTTTATTAAAGAAGCTAAAGCTAATACAGAAATTTTAGCGTCAAAAGTAGCGAAACAAGGTTGGGAAGAGAAAATCTCAAAATGTGAAGAAAAATTAATATTCCTTAAAAACACAGGAAAGCCGTATTAGCTTTCGAAATATGTAAATAGAGTTTACTTTTTACCTATTTCTTTTAAATTATTTAAAGTTTTTCATTTCTAAATATACTATATACTATTGTTCTGGCTCTGAGCCGAAGAAAATCAAAGGAAAAATACTGATGGCAAATTAATTACGCATGTTTTCATTAAAAGTCTGCATTTCTTTATAACAGAGAATTTTCATCTCATAATAATCAGGAATAATTAATTCCTATTCTTGAACTCCGGGGATAATTTGATAAGTCCATGCAAAATTCGAGAGATGGTGGCATTGCACTGAAATTACTGGCACTCTGTCATATGGCATGTTTCAAAGGCAAATTTGACGCTTAGTCTGTTATTTACAGCCGTTTTAAACTTGAATTAAGTGAAGATTTAACAGTAATTTAGTTTTTTAAAGTTTCTAATTTTAAAAAAAAAGCAGAAAAGAATAATTTTTCTTGTATGCTTTGATGTCATTTTTAAAAGCCAAATAGGGAGTAAGCTTTTTGACCTTAAGGCGCATTCAAAACCTCCAATGGCTTTAACCACTTTTAAGCATGCGTAGCTGATCTGCATAAGTTGTTTGTTCACATTTCTATCAGAGCCTTCTAACAGCATAAACGGTGGGCACTTTATCTCCATACTGGCAAGAATTAGGTATCCTGATATGCGTATGGACAGAATAAAACAAGTTCCATTGAAATCTGCGATTTGCCGTGAAACGGGTGTTTTTAGTCATATCTCGTTGTGCATGTTAATTATTGGAATCCGAACTCTGTACACTCATATAGTGTGAAACAGAGTTCGTAATTACACAAGCTCTGATACATAGCACAGTATTTTTTAAAGTAGTCTGGGTTAACCATTAAATATGACTTTTATGTTAATTATGTTTCCTCATTGTATATGTGTGATTTTTCGTATATGTGTGAAATGAAGCTGCAGTTGGGGAGATATAAAGGTGGCTTTGTGGTAGGGTGCATTTTTAATGTGTTTTGAACGTATTCTGTTTTTCACTATTACTCTTTACTATTGACACTATTAACTGTCAATTAATATAATATCTCTTTCTTTTCCGAGCGTACTGGTTCGAGTCCTGTGTCTAGTATGGGTTTTTGTAACTGCTCAAAATAAGCTGCAAGCTGCCATGTTAGTCTGTTTCGCATTAGATTATCTTAGCGCTCGGGAAAGCAACAAACCAACACTACCTTTCCTTTCATGTGTCGTCTGAGTTTGCATGAAATTTGTTCATTTTCTGAGTACGGAAACAAAAATTTTGATTTTAGCATCTATCGCTTTTATCCAATTTTGATTTCTAACCGAGACATTCTTAGTACACATCTACAAAAACCACAGACTATTGCGAGGTTCTCTCTAGAAAGAAATATTGATTTGTCCAGCCGAAAAGATAGACATTTTCTTTTTTCAATACCTATATACATAACTTGTATGAGAGTTGCAACCCAAAATTGGTTTACCCAAATTTTCGTCCCTTTGTTACTGAAAAGATATAAGTGTTTACAAATAAATGTTTTTAATTGACATTCCTATGCATTTTCCCTATGAAGTCTGGTTTAGCTGATCGACGGGTGGACGAAGTTTCTAGAGATTTGAGAGTGAGAAAATCAGTATACGTAAACGCAATACTTAAACCTAGAAATAATTCCACTGCTATACTGGGAGCGAAGATAAAAAGTTTTATTTCCCTTTAAAAATGTATCTGGAAATTAGTTATATGTGTTTTATGCAAATAGAATTGTTTCAGTTAAGGGAGATATACACCTTAGGATCAATATATGTGGGTATAACTAGGTATAGAAAGCCAAAGATATTGCAAGGTGTTTTATGAACATAAAAAAAAAATCCGTAGTTTAAAGCACTGGTAATTTGGATGTCAATACATCCTTTGTCAATACCGGATGTCAAAACCATTAATTTTATGGTAAAGCCGTAAGCATTTATGTAGCTTAAAACATATATAAATTTCAGATCTCGACATAGATTCTCAACTCGTGTTCAAAATATTGAATTTCCTCGGTCTAAACATTGTTTCAGCGCATACTCTACTGAAGTTTCAAAGATTGGCGGAATACATAGGAAAGAATACAGGAAAAGGGTCTATAACCTTATCTCCTTGCAGTTAAAAAAGAAGTTTATGCACCAAAACTAATCTTAGAGTTAAAGCATTATATTAAGTAAGTAATTCCTGTTAGTTTTCATAAAAAGTCATCCCCCCCCCCTAGATACAGGTCGCGATTTCCCACTGGTGGATTATACAATACATTAACAGAAAAAAATTTTATATTTAAAAATGTTATTTTATCTCCTGGAAAAACAGTAAAAGATTGTATCAAATACGTGCTTTTTTGTAGCATAAAACGACACTGTGTCATACAAGAAAAATTAATTTTACTGATAAAACGGGCTAATAAAAGTATCTGTTGTGTTCTTCAAAATCATTCATACGTTTAAACCCACATATTTTTTATATAAATTGTCCACATCTGTTCATTATAATAGAGAGGACAATATTAAAATAAAGTACAAAGATATTTCCTATTAGTAAAGGATGTAAAACCATTATAACATGTGCTTTGTCTTGATATCCTTACAATGAAAATAACTTTCTGTCTATTAAGTGTTTGAAAAACTAAATGCTTGAATTTTTTTTCTTCACTTGCAGAGGCACTTGTCCAGAGATATTCCCACTATTAATCGCAGTAATTTGCTAATTTCTTTTTATCTGGGAGCGCCATACAGGTGATTCGACATTTCTCACTTGTTCCAGCTCATATTAGATCGTGTACCCTCAGGGGTGACATCCTGAGTGTTTGTACCTTATTCCCAGCACATACCACATTAAAGAACTTCCCAGCCAACGATCTTAACATTCCCATACCCGGCGTAAACACGAAGCAATGTAGTAACGCTTGTCGGAATTCGAACTGGGATCCCTCCGTTCGATTTCCTTTCCGGTAACAACTCAGATGGTTCAGACATGTTTGAAACATTAAATATTTGAAATACACGGGTTGCACACATATTATGGCAAGCCCATATGAAAAACTGAAAATCTATGCATTTAGCTATTATATAGAACATTCTTGCAATTAAACTTATTTAAATTACTCTAGATGTAATTCTTTCAAAATCTCCTAATAGCTCTATTTTTATGGTACACAAATTTATTTTCCAAGTATTCGTACTTTATAGTTTTTCATTCACATAGGCGCATGACATATATATATATATATATATATATATATATTGTAATTATAACGCCCCACCAGCTATCAATATTATTCCATTCTCTACCTTTAATTTTGTTTCTGTTTATCGCGCCTGGCTGTCGATTGGTATATTGCACCACAGATGATCATGAGGACAAACGAAACAAATCTTCTTTTCTTCTGTTGTGGGAATTGAAATGCATGTCACTCAGCGTATTTGACATGGGGTGAACAAGACCCTTATTTCTCTCTTCCGTTGAAAATATGTAAATGACTTTATACTTATAAATTTTACTTAACTGAATATAACTATCGTAGATGATGTATACAAGTTAATAGTCTTTTAATTCCCCTCCACTGGATTATTTGACTGGATTTGACGCCTCTCAAGACCGACTACAACTTTTCAATCCAAGAAGCTACCGCTTGCCGCAACGATCCCTTCTGGTTACTGTTCCTGATTTCCGAATATCGTTACAAGTGTCGGCAAAATAATCGTTATACACATACATACACACACACACGTGTATATATATATTTGTGTGTGTGTGTGTGTGTGTCCCCGCCCGTCCCAATTAGTGACTTTATCAGAAAAAATTTTCGTAGGGGTGGGTGTTTACATCTATTTTGTACGTTTTATAGTCAATACTCTTGTGAAAATATATGAAGATCCTAGTTTCAAAGAGGCAACGATAGTTTACGAGAGCTACATATTTCATAAACCACGAGAGACATTCATAAAAATTAAATTAAAAAAAATTCGTTTGTTAACACTTTTATGTTATCAGTTACAGAAGGGCAAAATTTCGATTAAACAACTCTCATGCAAGTAGTGTAGATAGGTGTTGAAAAAGGAAAACGTTTTATGTACAGGGTGATTTTTTTTAAACTGACACTACTCAGAGCCATCTGTAGCGCGATCTATCAGCCGGAATTCCACCAAAATTGATAGAGGGACTAAGGACTACATGGGAAAGAGTTTCTGTGAAAAAAAAATAGTTCCAAAAGTTGCCGATAGGGGAAGATATGGCGCTTTTGGTGTCGCGCACCCGAGAATTTGCATAAAGGTAAGTAAAACATTAAAATACAAATTCACTACTATGTAGTCGACAGCAGCGCCAGTATTTCAGGCTTTAAAGATAAGGGATGAATACCGAAAGAGTTGTAAGCAGACAAATGAATGACAAAGAAATTTCACTGCAACACCACTTTATGCAACAAATTCACTTCTCCCACCTTCAGTGTGACCACAGTCCTGGTGGACGACACACTGCATCCTGAATACTACGTTCTCAACGGTCTAGCGTAACATGTCAGCAGGAATGTTCATCTCAGTCCGGGATATGTTGTCCTTTATGGCCGCCAAGTTCGAAACTCCACCGAGATACAACTTAGACTTTAAATAACCCCACAAAAAGATGTCACATGGATTAGGTCCGGGGAGTGAGGTGGCCAGGCAAATAGAAAAAACATTTTGGTGGAATTCCGGCTGATAGATCACGCTACAGATGGATCTGAGTAGTGTCAGTTTAAGAAAAAATCACCTTGTATATAACTACATATTTGATAAATCATGAAGGCAAACCACTTTTTTCGCTGGACAAATCAATATTTCTTTCTATGGAGAACCTCGTGGCTGTCTGCGGTTTTTGTAGATGCCTACTAATAATGTCGTGGATGGAAATTAAAGTCGGATAAAACCGATAGATGCTAAAATCAAAATTTTTTGTTTCGATACTCAGTTTGGTTTGGGGCGCTCCGGTCAATTTTTGCTTCTCGAGGGCTAATGAGATTTGGGACCTACGCTTAAAGCCAATTCCGAACGGCTACGAACGTCCATGTCAAGAGTGGGTCTCGTATCTACAGACTGTGGTCCGAATGCCAGCATTCGGCCATCATCCGGCTTGTATGTACTCAGAAAATAAACAGTTTGTCGGCAAACTCAGATGCCACATGCAAGAAAAGGTGGTTTTGGCTGGTTGCTTTCCCGAATGCTAAGGTCTGACACAATGCTAAGGTCTGACACAGCAGCTTGAAGCGCATTTTGAACAGTTACCAATAACCATACTAGCCATAAGACTCGAACGAGCACACTCAGGATAAAAAAAGAGACGTTGTATTAATTGAAAGTGTAATAGTGAAAGAGAGAATGCATTCAAAATACATTAAAAAACACCCTACCACAACGTCAACAATATGAATTCGAAAGACTAAATTGTTTCGTCTAGCCTCAAACAAAGAATACGAATACAAACATTTTCTTTCCTTGACAAATGTATTTTTATTTTTTCGTCCATGTGCCCCAGAGCAATTATAACGTGCATTATAATAAGTGAACGCTATAAACTGCGCTGAAAATACAAAAAATGAGCATTTGCAGAATAATTTGCTTTAACACAAAACACGTTTTTTAAATAAACCAACTGAACTCATCTTTTTGCATGATAATCACTTAAAACCCCAACCATTACTCACTGACACTCTTCCTATCTATTGTTTGATAATAATTTCATCTCTTAAAGCTATGAAAGAAGGATAAATTATTTGCACTATATTGTACACAGCACATGCCATCCATCATTCTTACACTACGATAATATTTATAATTTTCAATTACTTACCTTCCAGTTGTTAGATTCAAAATTTCTTGTTGAGAACAGAACACTGCACGCGTTACTCGCACATTAGATTTGGGAAGGCGTTTTGATAGATAACATTATGATAACGGGTAAGGTCTGAGACTGTTATCAGCAAGTGAAGTTTAAGATGTATTTTGGCTAAACAATATCAGATAGACATTTCTTTTGTTGAAGCCAAACTTATCATTTGTAACTGCTTCAAATTGTTTCTGAAAATGAAATTACAGTTTCACTTAGTGCTGATATCACACCAGTTCATATCGGTTTTACCAATTTTATTAATTCAGCATGTGAAATTTCACTTCACAATATCACTCATGCTTAGAATTCATGTAAAACTGTGTCCCTAACAAAAAGGGATTTTTGTGATTATTATTCTTAGACTTGTTGTATTATAGATACTAAATTTTGCTGTACAGCACACTCCTTAAAACAAATATAAGAATATACTGTAAGTCCCGTTGTGC
This sequence comes from Dolomedes plantarius, assembly GCA_907164885.2. NCBI lineage: Eukaryota > Metazoa > Arthropoda > Arachnida > Araneae > Dolomedidae > Dolomedes > Dolomedes plantarius. The sequence continues at coordinate 45,219,782 of OU015491.1, read as the reverse complement.
CGATCAGTGAATAATTAAGCTAAAACAGAGAACCAGGGGTGCATTGCTAGATATTCACCTCTTTTTAGCCGCTTTGCCCTTTCAGGGTATCAATACTACTTAGAAATGAATTGCAGTTGATCCTAAATCCTGAATTCAAAACAATGAAAAACAGACTATTCAAATATAGTTCGACAGACAAGTCTATTCTGATTCATGTCGAGTTGAAATCAGTTAAAATTGCAGGGCAATTTAAATTGTGCACAGAGGACTTTAATTACAGTATTGAAAAATACTTCATTTAAATATCGGAGATAGAAAAAAGTTCGAGGTAAACTATCGTTCACTTGGTGTACATAATTATTTCCTCTTGGAATGCGTAACGATCGTGAAAATGATCTAATTACAAAAACTGACGAGTTGAGTACAAGAATCCTCCCCATAAGACGGTTTAGGTTTCATTTTTGTGCAACAATTTTCGTAAAAACACTTCTCAAAACTTAAAAGTCTATTTCAGTTGTTTTCAAGCTGTTTTTGAGGCTCGATTTCCTTTTCTTGAAGTCTTGCAAAATAGGACCTCCCACCTTATTTGCATTTCATATGAGTACATAAAACACATTAAAAACAGATTTTTATGTATATATAGTATTCAGTTGCACAATTAAAACTCCCAGTATTCAATTTACACCAGTGATTCCCAACCCCTAGAAGACTGCAGACCACTAAGCCAGAAAATTAACAATGTGCGGACCACCACCACCACCCACCGACTTAAGGGGGGAAACTTCCGGGGGGGTATGAGGGGTATAAAATATCCCTCAGGCAAAAGGGATGCAGGATTAATACACTCGCATTCTAACGTATCATATTCTAATAATAAAATAATTATGTTAAACTTTTAAGAAATTTTAATTCAACATCTGATAGTCAGACATATGATAGTTGGATATATTCGGCCCATCTAGTTCAGCGAACATAGGGCCGTGGCGGTCTTGTGGTACAGCGCCCTGGTTTTCGGTGCTGAGTGTGCTCGGATCGAATGGCGCAGCGCCACTAAAATGCCTCCGTTTGTGTCGTCCCTACATAGGGGGCAATGCTGGTCCGCCTATATGGCGCCCCCATAATAAAATGGCCAGCAAAACTGCGGTGAATTATAGGCGAATGTCTTCGCGACAAGTGCCTCCGCATTAAAAAAAAAAGTTCAGCGAACATTGCTTTCAAAATCCCTATCTATTTGGCAACTTTTTTATATGTTGTGCCGGACCATTCCCAAGGTTCTCGCGGACCACCGGTTGGGAGCCACTGATTTACACATTTAACTAACTAACTAAACTAATATAAATATTTAAATTTATATGGGCTTTTGGCGGCCCTGTGGTACAGCGCGTTGGTTTTCGGTGCTGAGGGTGCTCAGATCAAATCCCGACGTTGCGCCACGAAAAATGCCTCCGCCCGTGTCGTCCCTTCAAAGGGGATAATGCTGTCCGCCTATATGGTGCCCCCATAATAAACTGGGCAGTAAAATTGCGGCGTAGTATAGGCCAATGTTTGATTACAAGTGCCTCCGCATTGGTTTAAAAAAGAAATTGTGCGGTCGGGGGACCCCCGTCAGGAATGAAGTTCTTTTTTCAACTCTAAACGTGATTTAATATGTAGATTTCTATTGATTATATTAGTGTATTTTTGTCAAGCCAAAAAACGCAGCCCTCTTTTATTCAACCAACCAACTCTCTCTCTCTCTCTCTCTCTCTCTCTCTCTATTTTATTAAAATTAAAAATTTTAATTTATAAATTAATTATTTTATTAAAATAAAAAGTTTAATATATAAATTAATTATTGTTATTAAAATAAAAATTTTAATATATAAATTAATTATTTTGATTTAGATGTTACCTAGCATAATTTTTAATTGGATTAATTTTATTATTTAATCACCAACAAAAATAAATTAATGACACAATATAAATCCCGTGTGAATTAAAACAATAGCAAACAATAAATATGTTTAAACAGAAAGACGCGATTCCATAGGGACGGTATAAAATCTTTCAAGTAAAGTATATACAACTGGTCGAAGTTTATATAAACGATCATGCTGAGGGTCATCATGTGGTGGTTGTTTACTGTTGTCATTAAAATGTAGAAATTCTCTTATCTCTTCAAAACATTTTAATGACATACATTCTTTTATTACATCATTGCCTATGGCAGATGACCAATATGCCCTAGTGTTTGGTACGTGTACAATAGACATCATTATACAAATACCAATGTATTGTTTAATTTCTAAATTCGTTACATTGACACACTTTTCTGGGTTTTTTTTCACACTGAATAAATTTGTTTCTAGAACTATATGCTCAATCACAAGATTGAGCTCTCAATCAAAAGATCTGAACTATATGTTCAAATCTTTTGTAAAAAGATGACTAAAAAAATTTAGAGGTGTGTTTAAATTCATAATTTCAGGAAAGAGATTCTCGTCACGTCGGAATAAAATTTGATCATCATTTATTATAAGTAAATTAGTTTTCTTTCAGTTGATTGCAGGCTTTGTTCTCCCTGTATTATTTCTATTAGTTTTTGGCATGTTCCCACCATTAGGCAGATCAAGAACATCGCTATTATCAAGTAATGATACCTCATCTTCCGAATCACTACTACCATCAAAAATTTCATCACAAACTTTGTTTGGTTTATAATTAGGATCACCTGTGCTGCCATCGCTTTCTGAATCAGATCCATCTTCACTATGATCACTCCACGATCTGTTCATAAGTTCCTCAATTTCTTTCTGTGTTAAAAACTTTCTTCCCGCCATTTCCTTAAAAAAAATGGCGTAAGCACATCATGTATCATTTTTGGTACATAAAATTGAAATCATACTTGAATTTTTTATAAAAGATTAAAGAAGTATTTTATTAATAATTATAAAAGCTACGTACCTCTAAAATATATTTATAAAACTTTCAAAGATGTAAACTGACTTTAAAATACTGAAAATATAGCAAATACTAAGGCAGGTCTGGTATGAATTGAACGGCTATCTTTTACTGAGATCGCAGCTGTATTTCTGCTGCCATCTATACTATGAAAATGTAACTAACAGTGATTAAAAGCTTTGCTATGATGTTTAAAAATTAATACAAGGTGCACAAGTAGATAAAAAATATTGCTTTTTAATATAAAGGGGAAAAATAACGTATATATCAAATTTGATACAGAGTGCAGTGAAGGGTTTTATAATTGCCGGTAGCGCTTGTGCGGGGATTTGAACCGGGGACCTCTGCTGTCCGATTGCAGTCCGATGCGATAACCATTTAGCCACAGAGTCCTTGAGAAAAAGTTCTTATGAAGGAGGCATAACTCATTTTCGTTACGTGACGATTCCTGCCAGTTCACTCTACTGTAAGCCACGTAAAAGAACTTCATTAAAAAAAATAAATAAATGTATTTCACCATGACAGATCTTTAATATTTGTGTATCCTCTGCGGCAGATCTTGAGTCGCCTCCTTCAAGTATCAGAAATCAACGTAGTGAAAATGACCAGCAAATTCAAAAACAATTTTGCTGATGCAGATAGCACTTGTATTGAAGAAAAATTGGCCGTGAAGATTTTGCTGGCTAATATATTATAGGAGTATCATTTGGGTGAGCCAGTATTACTCCCTATGAGGAGACAACACGAAGAACATCTAAACATTAGTCGGGAATCGAACCCAAACCCACTGTGTGTGTGTGTACCCACTGTGTAAAACTCATGACGATAAGCACTGTACCATGAGGGTGGCAAAAAATATTTTACTAGTTGACTTAATATTAGCGGACTTAGTTTAATTGTCTAAAAGATTCATGATGAAATTTTCTGTAAAAACAGTCGCAGCGAATAGTTATTACAGTAAGGGCCTGTTCACATAGGAGTCCGTTGCGTTGCGTTAAGGAAAAGATGACGTTGAGACGAAAATAAACCAATCATAGGGCTCCAAACGAACTTTTTAACGCCTATGATTGGTTTATTTTCGTCTAAACGTCATATTTTCCTTAACGCAATGCAACGGACTCCTATGTGAACAGGCCCTAACTCTCAGGTTTGGCAACCTTGGGTGTACAACTGACATGTAACTCGATCAAACCTTAACTCGATCAACTTCTAATAAGGCATATACTGACCTGTAAACAACTAACCTGCGCAAATTGATTGTGCAAATTACAAGGGAAAAAAAACAAGGTGTTTGGTATAAAAATACCCACTCCCTTTTCGATAGAGCTTAAAACCAGAGATTCAAAATAATTGTTGTCATTAGTTAGTTTTAAGTTCTAAACATCAAACTAAAATGTTAAATCATCAAATGACTTAATGCAAATTTAGTGCTTTTTTCGGGATAAAGGTTGAGCATAAGATAGCCAGAAAGGGAAAAAATAGCATGATTATAACCTAATATGACTCTACCCATTTCTTAATTAGAGTGGAAGTAAATTTTAATGAGTCGCTGAATATAGCTGCTTGAATATTTTGTCACTCCATGACGTAATCATCGTAGCCATACAAGCATAAATATTTCATTCTGATCAAAAATTCGAAATCGGTTGAAAGTGTGTATAACGTAATATTTTCTACTCTACAACTTTGAAATGATTTAACATTCATTTGATTAATGAAATCGTAATTTTCGGTGAAATGAAATAAATGATCGGCATGAAAGGTACTTTATAAGGACATTTAGCTAGGTTTGAATACCCCGTGTGATATCTTTAACCTATGAACTGACAAACTAGACGACCAAGGAGGAATTTCAAAGCAACTCCATATATATGTATATATATGATAAATTGCAAACATTACTTGCACTATTTTTTATGTCTTTATTCAAAATCAATATTCATTTGAAATTAAAATTTTATGGATCTCCATCGTCATTTATGAATCGGTGGTGTCAGAATGCAGAATCTTTTTTTATATCATAAAAAAACGATTTTTTGGCTAAAAATATCGATACTATATACAGAAGGTGAAAATTAGAAAGAAATTTTGTGGAAACTCTCTTGTCTCACGATTCTTTGAGTATTAAGCTGTATATCTGTACTGACTATCGTGTTTATAAACTGCTGGTAAATAATCGATAAATTACTTCAGCCTAAGGTAGCAATTTGTAACGATGACTTCGAAAACAATTCAGTTTGTTATAGATATGTTTTGTTATATATTGGAAGACAACAAATTAAATCTAAACAGGGAGTGGCTCGAAAAGTTGGAGCTAAACGTGAATGGCCCTCGCCCCAGTGAAAACGTGTTTACTCCAGAAATAGGAAAAGCCATTAAAACATTCGCAGAAAAAAAGAAGAAAGGAAAAGCCTTTGTCGAAAACTTCCTGAAAAAATATTCCGGTGAGGAAGTTCCACAAGACTACCTCAAGAAGAAATTTCGGGAGAAAATACTTAAATGTGCAAAAAAATGCCTAACTGACAGAAGCAATTACAGCAGGTTTTTCGAATTCTGTGGTCATGTGCAAAATATATTTTTGAGTTCCTATCGGTGTAATCAACTTCCCTTCATGTCCGTCCTCATGCTGTCTATGGCTGAAGTCTTAGACCTAATGGTGTGGAACTTAATTTCGGACTATGGGGACTATAACGAGTACGCTGAACTCATAAATAGGCATTATGAAGTTTACGGGAAAATAATGTCGTATCCTTAAATAACTTGAGCATAATTGATTAACATCTTTCGGTAGCCCCTATGAGGGATAAAAAATACTTTGTTTTTTATGGATATCTGTAACAATTTCGTCAGTTGCTCAAAATAAAATTTGTTAATTTATGTTGTACTAACGATAATTAAATGCTCGCATTTAAGGTAATAAATTTTGTTTCATTTTTCTTTAAAATGACCATCTTACTTTTAAGTCTGTAACAAAAAAGATTTTTCTGTGCATGTAAGGAACAGTATGTTTTGCTCTAAACTCCAGATTTTGTCTCTAGATACAATATTAAGAAATTTACTTCGTTTAATTTATTTTCCTTTCATGTAAAAACATTACTTTTTCCTTAACTTTTTCTACAAGTATGTTTTTAATGCCTTAGAAATCAACTCACAGGTTATCAAAATCATTTTCAGGTGGAACGTGCTTTCTATCCCAGCAATTTAAATTATTTTCTGAAACATTTTTTAAAATACTACAAACAAATAAAATACACAATTGTCTGTAGAAATTGAGCTATATACATTTTTTTTAAATCCTAATTTAAATTCCTGAGTAAGATGTATTTTCTTTACTCCAAGCCGCAGAATAGTATTGGAAGGCAAATAACCTAAAAATGTTTTATTTTATACGAAAACGAACAACTTCTTTTGTTGTTTCATGTAAGGTATATTGTTTTTAATGTCTCTATATCAGTATTTATATAAATGAACGTAGAATTCATGAAATGTGTAAACTTTGTTGTTTAGAAAACTGTAATCATAGGATTTGGGTTTAAAAGTGTTTTTAATTTATTTTTATTTGTAGCGATCAAAATCGTAGTTAAGAATGAGATACAGAAGCTAAAATAAAGGTTGAAACTCCAATATAAATGAACATACTAGAAATCAGGGAAAGACTATATCAAAAAACAAGATTAGCCCTACCATTTTCATTGTAAATTCATTTTCATTGTACTTGATTTCCAATTATGTACTTGATTTCCAAGATGAAATTTGTCTTGGTATGCGTATACTGAACTTCTTGTGATTAATAATGCTTATTTATGAAAGGATGGTCAAAAATAGCCCAAGTTATTGTTGAAATAGAAACTATTCAGATTTTAAAGGAATGACGTATAGTGAACTTGATAAGGCTTAATTGCAGTTATAGTAATACCTAAAAGAATTTCAGTTTTCATTCTGTAAAAAGGTCTGAAATTTTTTTTAAAATTATTATTGATGTTGATATCAGAAAAAGTTCTATTTTTATTCCTTCTTGTGATGCCCGAGTAACCCGTCGCAGAAAATCCTGACCTCAGAGATCAACACGTTTAGAATTACGAGTGAATTAATTGCAAGATAAATACCATAGCCTGCTCTCACTGCATAGGCTTGAATATTTTAATTGAAAAATAAAATCTGTGCATTTACGTATATGGTTGCAGCGAATTTTTTTTCTTGCTTCAGATGGTTGGAGATTTAGATTAAATATAGTGCAATGCTATTGCGAATGATGGGTATTATTAAGCATACACTTTAAGAGTAAACAGGCAATGAGAAAATTATGGACTAATTTCAGAGTGGATGCGGTGTTTTCTTGAACGTGTGAAATACTTTCCAGGGAATGATTTTATATTGTTCAATCATCATGATGCATTTCTAAAATACTTATTTTTTCAGTTTTTGTGGATGGGTACAACATATTCAGTAGTTCATGGACTCAAATTTTAAGAAAAAAATTTCAGGTAGTCTCTTCGAACGAAATTATCGCGGGTTATTAACATAGGATTACTTATCATTGCTTACTTCTTTTGTATGTATATATGTATGTATATCTATGTATATCTATGTATATGTACGTACACACACATATATATACAGAGGCTGTTCACACATTTTTTAGACGATGTATATAATATTCACAGAGCTAAATTACATAAAATTTTTGTGTTTAAAATGTTCTGTTTGACATCCCTTATTCTGAACTATCTTTCGACACCGCAATTTCCAGGATAATGCCTTTTGAAGTTTCAGAAGAGGTATTCTATCCCATTCCTCCTGGAACAGCTTTCCAGAGTCCTGTAAGGGTTTTAGGACGACGTTTGGATAATGCAGATTTTAAAAGTCCGAAAGCACAAAAATACATAGGTGATACATCGGGAGATTTAGTAGGGATATCAGTGAAGGGTATGGCCTTGATACTAGTTTTTTGTTCCGTTTCTTTTAGGAAATTTACAGTGGATTTTGATGTGTGACTGCTAGCTTTGTCCTGATGGAGTCTCACAGATTGATGGCACTGTGGGTAAAGCGATGGTATTTCATTCAGACAAATTGGCGATAAAATATGTTCCTGATAGTATTTGGAGTTAATCTTGACATTTTTTTCCACTCTTTATTTTTAACTTGCCATTATAAGAAAAACCAGCAACAATCATGAATCCCTTAGAAAAACTTTCTTTCGATTCTTTGAACCATGTACTTAAATTTTTTCTCCCCTTTTATGATAATAAATGGCTCTTTTTTTGTTGCAATCATTTAAATACACCCATGATTCATCTATTGGGACAATTGTTTTCCATTTTTCTTTGGATAAGTGTATCTCATATAGAATTCTGCAGCGTGTCCTGCGTTCAGCGATATGATTTGGAAGAAGACGATGCACATTGCGTTTTTTCGCTTTCTTAAGATTTAAATCAACGTTTATCATTTTGTTTACAGTGGACACCGAGCATTTTAATGATTTTGCAACTGTCCTTTGACTAGGGAGATTTTCTTTAAACATTAAACAACGTACCTTTGCAATAGTCGAAGATGTCCGTTTTTTCCTTGGATACTTGTTTGGAATTTTTGTCCCACTTGAGGCTCCAATTTAACGTTTTTTTCCTTTCTTGTTGACGATATTACCTATCGACGCTTTAGATATCACAAAACCATGACTCTCACATCGTTTTTGGATAACGGAGTATGCATATTTCTCTTCGAAAAGAGCATAAATGTAGCATTCGAACCACTGCTTTGTTAAAAACGCCATTTTGAATTTTAAAAAAAACTTTCAAGCCGCAGACTATAATTTTGACTTTTGAAAACATAGTACAATTGCAATTATTTCTTTTGCAGCAAACTATTTTTTATTACCGCTTACCAAAATTGTCTAAAAAATGTGCGAACAGCCTCTGTATGTGTATGTAAGTATGTAAAAATTTTGACTAATTTTTGGTACTTTTGTGTTTAACTGTTTACTGCTTGCCGGAGCGATACAAATTGGGTTTGGCGCGCTGCTAAAATTATAACTCGCAACGAAGGATGGTATTAGCGTATGAAATTTTGCTTTCCGGAGAACCGTTATAGAGGAACGTAATCCTACCTTAAAATAGATTGTTATTTACCAGAAACTTGCTATACTGTATGCTGCTGTTTTGTGTACTACACAACAGGACATTAGGTACTATTTTGGATTTTAAGAATCTGCTTAAAGTTTGTAAACACAGCAATATACCAAAACTGTAAAATGATAAAGATTCAGTTTGTACATTAAAAGATGTACTTTTAAATGTTTCACATTTATTCATATTTTTGTCTTTTAATCACATGATACGCACAATGCTCATTTTCAGCTCATATTAATGGGTAAACCAAATTAGTTTTTTAACCTAAAAATATTAATGTGAAAGAAACTCTATGTTATACTTATTACTGTGAAATAACAAACAATGCCTCATCTTTCTTTACCCTACATGGTTGTTTATGCTAAAAGGATTTAAAATGTTTATTCCCCGGATCTAATAGAATCACTTAAGCTCTTTGTATTTGGATTCGGAAATGTAGACATTTTGTTATTTATTTCTAACGCAAAAAGTACTTTATTCTCTTATTTTCACTAAATGTCACCATTATCGTAAATATACTTAAATACTGTTGTACATTTTACACCTGCATAAAGATCATCAAAATAGGACATACATACATTATTAAAATTATTTTTCCAATCTTATCAAATACTATGAGAATTCTCATATAATAACAAAAGTTCATCTGAAACCTAGCTTTTTCCCAAACCTTTAATTTTGAAGAAGTATAATACTTTCCCAGAATATTAACTATCAGACGGAGATTCTGAGTTCAGGTTCTGGCCCTGTCATAGTTTGTTTTTAATGAATGGAAATGAGTTTGGCGTGAAAGATGTAGCCACTGTAACTTTTACAAAGCATTCTTGCATAAAATTATTGATCTAAAATACGTACCAAAGATATGTTGCAATGGTAAAAAGTCTACTAAACTAAATCGAGTGTAAATTTAAGAACCAAAATATTGAAATTTAAATCTTCGGGTTTTTTTTCAATTAATTCAATAACATAAATTATTCCTTGGACACACTACTTATCTTTTAATTCTAGCTTTCCCCCTAACTGTCTATTAATTATTTAAATAAGCTAAAATAAAACAAAGGCTTAAAGAATATTAACACTCAGTCTTGATCACAGTGGCTGAACCCACGTATAGGTATAATCAAATAAGTTATACCAATAGCATTTTCTGTGCTTCTCTTTGTTCGTTCGTTAATTTGGAGCTATAGAAATCGTTGTTTTACTCCAAACACAACGGTTCATACTCACAATACATACACTCGGAGAATAGCTCATAAATGGCATCGTATCATGTATTCTTGTTGAGGATTTAACAGGCTTTTAATTAACTCTTCAGAAAGAAATTAAGTGTACACTCGTATGATAACGTAAACTTAAGAGCCTGTTCACATAGGAGTCCGTTGCGTTGCGTTACGTTAAGGAAAAGATGACGTTGAGACGAAAATAAACCAATCATAGGCGTTAAAAATTTCATTGCTAATCGTTTGGAGGCCTATGATTGGTTTATTTTCGTCTCAACGTCATCTTTTCCTTAACGCAACGGACTCCTATGTGAACAGGCCCTTAGACTCACTGCCTCAGAGCAGTCCCTTGCAACATAAGGAGAGAATATCTTTCCATGTATGGCTAAAGCATGATGGTGTGAGAAACTCTGAATTGAAATTAATGATTAACATAGATTGGGGAAATAAAAATATCAAATTTTGAAGTAGGATTCTCAAGCAAATCGCCAAGGGATAGGAGGGGGTGAGGTTTCCTGGATTCGAAGCCTCGTAAAGACTGATGCATTGTCTGTTGCTAATTTTAAAGCCACTACGAGAATTTTATCTTAGGGCCTACACTCGGCTCTCGGTTCTTCTGTGGTTACGACAAAGGGTTCAGAACTTTTGCCCAACCCTAAAGTCAAATCCATTTTAAGTTGAGAATCAACTGTTTTTCCCATACTCACAATCACTCACCAAACGAAATGAGTTGTGAATTTAGATCTAGTCAATGAAGGTAAAAGGCTGGGATTTTCTGAATATAAGAAAATCTTAAAATTAGTGAGATTTCTTCATATGAATGCCATTTGTAGTATGCATGAGTTAAAAATTGAGTAGATCTGCAGAATATCAGAATTTGAGAATAGTAAATATCGAAAGTCAGAAGACAACTTGTATAAACGCACTCGTGCGTATAAATATATATATATATATAGTGAAACTTCTCTATGGTGGCCAGTATTGGTCCCGAAAAATGTGGCCATTTTGAGGGCTGGCAGTGGAAAAGGGCTTTCTTCCATAATATTGGCTACTCTGGAATTCGTTCTAAACAAAACATGGCTGTTTTGAGGGGTGGCTAGCCTGTTAGAGTAGTTTCACTGTATATATATATATATATATATACAGATATACAGTGTCTCCATGTATTTAGGATACACCAACTTTCTATTAGATAAATTCGGATTTTAAAGCAAATAATCCAATTCTGATGAAGTGTAGCCATTATTTTTATTTATGCACAAAGTAAATCCTTCAGTTTATGATGGTTAGTCAGAAAGCTGAAACGAACAACTTTAACATGAAAGTATATAAATTATTTGAAACAAACAATCTTGCATTTTTGCACACATTAAATTGAGATTACAGGACTTTATATTATTTCTACCTCTATTAAAGAAAATGTCAGTATTTTGTATCGTGACCTTTTGCCCTTATTTCTACCTCCAAGCGTGACTGCGCCAAAATTTTCAAGTCTTTGGCTTTGCCTGAAGGCATTTTTTGTTGAAAATTTCAGTTTTTTTCTGCTTATGAAAGTTATTTACAGTTATTTTCATTTTAAACTAAGAATTTTTTTGTGGAGTTGTGTGTTGTTTTCTTTCGTAAATAGCAAACTTGATAGTCGCATAGTACTTTACAGAATTGTCTCAGTTTATCAGTTATAAAGATTTTCAAAAATAATTTCCTCTATAGTTTTATCAAAATTGAAAAATATGTTGGCGATTCTTGCAGGAAATACTTAAAATTAATTACTGATTTAAGAAGAAATTCAAACAAATTTTCTAAAGTTTTGCCCACAAAATTTTCATTGAAAATTTATCTTCATTCAGAAAGCCCCAATAATTATACTCATGCTTTCCTTTTCTGCTGAGTTATATTTTTTTATGTTTACTTGTAATATCAATATACGAAAACAATTTTATTTCATCCTAAATTACCGTTTATAATCCAGCAAATTTCACCTAATTTCAGCCCAAATCACAATTATAAAGAACTTTATACTTTAGAGTATTTTTTAAATAAATACTAATATTTGTGTCTAAAATGTGCCTCATTCAGGGCATATCAAAGAGCTACATTATACCATCTCTAAGAACAATATCTAGTGTACTGATAAATAGGGTAGTTGATTTATCTGAGTGAATAGATGAGCAGTCAATTCTGATTAGCTACAGGCACCAATGCGAACCACTGGACCAAAAGCTTAGAATATGGTTCCTAAATCCAAGGTCGTAGAGACATTCAGATATTATCCATCAACTAAAAAAATATGATGCTTAGTTACTTGTTTGATTGTTTTCTCCAGTTCTTGCTATGAATAATGAAATAGAGTAACTTCTCGGTTGTAAGAATGTTCATAATCGCTTGTAATTTGATCCTTTTTTTAATTTTACTCGTATTATGAATTGCTTTTTTAATTTATTTAACAAAAATATTTCCTATGACATAAAATCTAATGCTTATATGTTTCTTGCTGCAACAAATGAGGACTGGCCTTTTAAAAGGCATATACTTCTCGTTAACCTTCAAATTTATTCCATTTCCTTTCAAACAAGGGTTTTTGTAAGGGCATCTTAAACCCTATGCCTATTTTCAGAAATCATATCTTTCTTTTTATGGGCGATGCTGGGGGATTCAAACCGAATAATTTCTGACTCCGAAGTTTACAAACTCAATATTTATCAGAAATAGCTTAATATAGCAATTTTTTTCGCATGTAGTTTTATCATTCTACAGTTGTGCTTCTTGAGAGCTGCTTGGGTGACGGTCATTTGTTTCTTTAAATAAATGACAATCATGAAACCAAAACAAATACGCAGAAAAATATTATTAAAATTATAAAATCAAAATATTTAAACACTCTCGGAAGCAATCTTGAGAGCAAACTAAAAGTAAACTGCTTAATGCAGATTTTCAATAATCATATCCTTTTAAACACTTTTGCTGTAATTTTTCCGATTGTGTCCTAAAAAGTAAGACCATAGGTTGCAGAAAATAAACTTGGTGAGTGATACAAAGTAAATGAACAGAAACGCACTGAGGGATGCATCGATTTTTATCGATTATTTCAGGGTATTTGGGGCGTATTCTCCTTCCCAAAGGACATTCAAAAATTTCTTGTTGAAAGTAAGATAAGTTTTAGTTTTCACACCCTCCCCCCGAAAGAAAATCACTCCCTGCAAAAGGTGATATCCAAATGGAAAGGAAATTGGTTGCGCCCATCTGAAATAACTCAGAAACTAGGTATTGTAGTAAAATGTATATTCTGCGTATTTTTACTGAAAACAACATTAGAATTATGATGAATAAAAATAAAAAGTGACGAATTTTTTTCTAAAGGATTTTATTTACTCTCACTAACGAGTAGGCATGATACATTTGGGATTTTTCATGATGGTATTCTGAAAAAGAAATAAAAATAAGTAAATTTCAAGTTAATTTACGTCATATAAGGTAGATTTTATGTATAAAAGTTCAGTATAAAATAGGATTAATAATATATTCATTTTAAAATTTACCATCTACACATAGCTTCTTTATATTCATCCATTCGGGTGTTTTATTACACCAGTTCAGTACCTAATTTTTTTTTAAATATTATAACTGCATTTTCATTTCGTATCATATTTAACTTTATGTTTTAAACAATACTTTCAGTGTATACTTACTGCAAGTATTAAACCATTCTTGAGTCTATTGAAACTTATGTCTGTAATATAGGAATCCTCGTGTTTCAATTTACGATGATTACATAGCATTATTTATCACACTGCATACATTATTTTCCAGTGTGACGGGTATTTTTTTCCTGAGGACATTGACCCATCCACACAGTAAATTCGTTGGCTACTTTACTATGGGAGCGCCATATAGGTAAGCGAACACTGTTCCCTGTAAGAGGACAGTACTGAAACATGTTTGTTATGGCCTAAAAATGGTTTAAATATGCATAATAGACCCTAAGAAATCACTATGAATTCCGCTATATTAATCCAGGAAAACTTATGAGTTAAATCCAAAATGGATAACAGATGACATCTCTTCATCTACTATGGAATCCTTAAGTTTAAGTTCTTTGTTGATGAATAAGTTGATTTTTATTTTCAGTAAATATTTAACGTCTATAGAAATGTGCCTTATTGTAGATCTAGGTAACGTTGTGGAATTTACTGAATAATACACAGATCCACTAACACTGAAACTGAAACCATGTGGTGAAGTTGTGCTCTCCGAAGTGCCCATCCTAGCAGTTCTTTTCTGAATAATTAAGAAAATGCCTCAAAGTCCTGAAACACGATGAGGAGAGGGAGGCTTCAATGAAGTTCCTAACAAATGAAAAGAGCTGAAGTGAAAAACCTAGAACCCCGAAAGTTATGAACGAGAAGTTTGTTCTTCATTAACTTGTCTAAGGGCCTGTTCACATAAATCCTTCAGCGTCAGTGTTAAAGATTCTGTTGGCGCTGATTGGTTAAACAGGACAATGATTGGTATATAATTGGTTAAAAATTTTAACGCTGATGATGACGGATTCTAAGTGAACTCTTTCCACTTCCCTCAGGACATTACAACGTAAATATCTACCAGAAGTCTTGCGGGTTTTCTTGGATCTTGTCAACCAATTGCTATGCCAATCGAAACAACGCTCATGCTCCCCAGTTATATAAGTGCGTTTTTTTATCTATAAAATACGTACAATGATTCTGCTTCTCAAATTTATTGAACACTAATAAGTACTAGAATACCATCTATCTTTTAAATCATATAATAAAAACTTACTCCGTTTTCATCAGTGGACCCCTTTCCGAGACATTCATACATTGCAACGCAAGGGCAAGTCAGGTAGTAGAGATCCTTCTCTTCTTTGTAGATAGCGGTGGCTGAACATCTTTGCCCTAATGAAAGAAAATAAATTTTATGCAGAATGATTGTTCATAATTGATTCATGAATAAAATGAACAATAAAATGAGAAATTACATTTTATATATTTTTATTTGTGATTAATTCAAAAATTAAAAAAATATAAAATGTAAACATTTTATATTTTTTATTTATGAAACTATCTAAAATAACATACATACAGAGAATAAAACATTGAAAAATAAGGAAATTTCCGTTCGTGCAAATATTGTTTTTATTATTTCTATAACAATTAAAAGGAGTAATTCCTAAAATATATAAAAATAAAAATTACTACTTCTAATGTAACTCTGAATTTTTACGTTCCAATATCCAGCATGCTTTAATAGTTGTTGATTTCATTTTGGTTAGATAGTGACATGGATATATCTGAAATTAATTTCATTTCTAAACAAAGAGGGATACGATTTTAAGTTCTTATTTATAATTGAATTATAAACAGCCAAAACTTAGAAATCACTAATTTTATTTCTTCATTATTTTAGTAGGGCATTTAGAGAAATCTTACCTGCTCCATAACGTTTCTCGCAGTATGGTCTTTTGAAGAACAGATTATCTAGACAGCATTCATCCTCGGCGCAGTCGGATTGCTTGGTGCAAGCGGTATAAGCCAGGGAGATCTGCATTAATTTACACACATTAATCTCTGCACAAATTAACTCTGTGCAATAATCGAAATTGCGGAAACTCAAGAAAAGTTGGAAAAAAATTCCGTTACAGTAAACCCTTCTAAAGACTTTGGCGAGTAAATATGAGTACATAAAAGTGTTGTCAGCTTCATGGAAGTGGGGAAAATGTAATGGAAAATTTTAAAATTGTGGAAATTATCCAAAATTTGACAATTATTTCCCTGGATGGTGGTTCCAAGATGCGGTCCAACCAAACAATATTTCTATGAAGAGACATTAGTTATTTTTTTTAATCTAATTTTTGTCTCCTGGTGGGTGGCAACCATAATTATATCTCCAGGCAAACGTAAGAGAGATGGCCGGAGACATTTCCTTAGTTTCTGATTTTATGCGGTACAGGCAAATTTCAGGGAGGCTTACTTGTGCATTCATTTATTTTAGGGGTTGTAACATTGCCCAATGACGCTTGGTGGCGTAGTGGTTAAAAGTGTCAAGCTGCCACACCACAGATCCAGGGTTCGACCCTGCGACTGGGCAAGGTCGACCCATGCCTTTCATCCCTTGAGTGGGTCGATAAAATGAGGACCAAGCATGCTTGAGAACTAACTCTGGGGGTCCCGCGTCAGGTTGACCACCTGACCGAGACATATGCTGTATGGCACCCTAAGCCCACGGTCATGAAAGTGGATATGGACACCGCAGGCCTTGGTCCGCAATGCTGAAAAGCAATTCGGACTGTTGTGCCATGAGTTAGTTAACATTGCACAATAGTCGTCCGTTGGTGTAAAGAATGATTTGCTACCCACTCGGAGTACCGCTGTAATTTAGCTCTTGACTTCGTATGGAATTTAAGACTGGAAGGTGTATGGTCTTAGTAGAGGTCGACATTGAAAATTTTCATAAAGTACAAGTGGCACAAAATGCATACGTATGTGGTCCCCATAAGCTCTTTTGGTTTGGGAGACAAAATAGTTGTAGAGGGTCATCTCTCTGTTTGAATACACCTTAAATTACATAGTAAAGGGTTGGAATTACTCCCTGCTCGTAGGTTTTTGTCCCGATCCTCCATTGGGGGTCAAACCCATTAAGCTCACGGGCCTGTGGAATCTTTCCTTTTCCCTAATTCCACACCCAATTTCGTCGAATTGGGTAAATGTGCAGTCTAGAAAACGTTTATAGTAATTATATTTGAGAGAGGATGTTAAAAAAATATGTTGTCACAGAAGCACATAGTTCGTAATCTATAATTTAAATCTAGAACAATGTATTTTTGTTTTTTAATTCACAGATTGATAGGATAAGTTCTGACTTTATTGTAAAATTTGTGTATCTCATTGTGTTTCTCCAAAAAACTAAGATAGAAAAACAGGCATCGTTATGAAAAATCCCTTTACACATATCCATTTATTATCTGGTAGACTATCCTAAAATTGTTAACATATTTGCCACAACTTTTAACAGTTAGCGAATGTTGAAGAACAATCATAAATTCTAAATTTATAATTCATTGGTGAAAAAAATGGAGAGTGAAAACTTAAAACAATTGTTTTAATTGGTAAGAAATTCCTTAATTGATTTTTATCATTTAGTTTTTAAGTACTTCGCCTCTGTGAAGTTAGTCCTGTGACTTTTAGGCATGCAAATTTTGGTAACGGTATTAGTTTGAGCAGCCTTTTTTAAAAGAGATATTAAGCAACGTTATTGAGCTACGTTACGTTATCAGTATATTAACTTTCAGCGAGTTGAATTTATCAATGTAATTTTATTTGCTTTAGATAATACATTTGTTTTGTGAAACCTCTACGTATATTCTATTAAGATTGCTACTTTCAATAAAACATTTTGACTGAATTGAGAGCAAAGAATTTTTCTTCTAAATCTGAAGAATACTACTGCATTTGCATACTACATTTTTGAGAGTTTGATTTTTAGATTAATTGTCGGGAATTTAAAGAATCATCGTCTTGACAGCAAGATTCTAAACGACAGGGAATATTCTTAAGTTTCATTTAACGCAAATATATTATAGAAAATACGCTACAAAACTAAAAGACTTCATGCATCTATTCAGTAATTCTCTTGGCTGGAAACAAATTCTAGCTGGAATTTGTTTTTCGATTGTGGCCTTAAAAGTAAGACCATAGGTCGCGTAAAATGAACTTGTGTTGATACAAAGTAAACACAACTTGTTGCGTGTTACAAAGTAAATAAACAGAAACGCACTGAGGAATGCATTGATTTTTATGATTTAAATACTGTGTGGTTTATTTGTTGTTGTGGAGTGGTGAAAGAAATTATAATTGTGTTCAACGTATAAATAAATTTCAGCTGAACCTAATCTTATTAAAAATCCCAATCTTATTGAAAATCTTATTGAACCCAATCTTATTGAAAATCTTATTAAAAATTATTACTCGCTAGAAACATAAGAATTAAATAAAAATAAAAGTATATTAAGATATCTGATTATGTTCATTCCATATTTATTCCACATCAATTTTTCAGTTTCTGGACTTATATTCCATAAATTAATTTTCTTTTAAAATGAAAATAAAATAAATATACATTATCAATTATAAAATATATTCCAAAAATATTTACTATCTTCATTAAAATGATATTTTTTTATTAAATTTTTTTTCGTTTTTTACTCCCTTTAAAATGCCTTGTCAGTTTGGTACTTCAGGATCCTGCGGTGTGCTAGGTTAAAATTTTATTGCTTAATGTCATTAAATCTCAATCAATTTAACCTTAGACAGAAACTTTTTAAAACGTCAAAGCCAGGAAGTTCAGTTTTAAAACTTAGTTGTGGCACTGAATGCTTCGCTGTACCTCTCATCTACTGCTGCAAGACTCTTTTGAATCTTTCATAATTTCGTTTATAACTAACAACGATGACGTCGGATGTTGTGTACCTCTGCACATTAAATATTCTTTAAATACCTGGGAGTTAGTGAGCACTTCTTGTTACAACGATAATATACATACAAACTCTACCCTTCTCGAACCTAACCCGTTAGATAAATGAATTTTTCACTTATTAGGAAAAAATATTTCAGGTAGTCTCCTCTAACTCCTCTAAATCTAGCGCTGGTTATTAACGCAGGATTACTTATCGTTTGCTTAGTTTTTTTTATGCACTTTGGTACTTTTCTGTTTAACTGTTTACTACTACTGGGTTTGGCGCGCTGCCAAAATTATAACTCGCGACACAGGACAATTTTTTTCTCTCCGGAGGACCGTTATTGAGGAACGTAATCTTACGTTTAAATAGACAGAAAAAAAAATAGACTGAGTTTAATAACGTAAGTTATTTATCAGTAGTATTTAGTTAAAACAATCTTGGAGTTTAAAAATTTACGTATAATTGTGAAATACGTATAACTAAGAAACTTCTAAAATGTGTTATATAATATTTATAAATTACGTTATAATAAAAGAAACATGTAAAAAACATATTAAATGTTACAGAATGATTTGATTGCACAGTAGCAACATTTAAAAATACTTAACTTTAAACTGTTACTTACCCCCACTAATCCCAAGAGAACCAAAAATGCGAGAGTGGCTTTCATGATGGCAAAGGTTGAATATCCGTACCTGAATAGGAAAACAATTCATGCCTTCTTATATAATTCTTTTCTTTATTTTTTCACCATTTCAAATCACCTATTCGCTTCACACGTGAAACAACAGCTGCTCCTAAGGATATGTATCTTTCAATACGATATTTATCACTTCATATCATTTTGCTCTTCGGGTGGATTCCTACATTAACTCCAACCTTGTTTATTATCACTAAATTATTCAGATGTGTCTTTCAAATCTGGGATCCGTAACAGATTTGGAAGACTTTGCTTAAGCTGTGTAAACATTTTATCTAAAATGGATACGTTTCTCACAATGGAGATAAATGCCGAGCCTAAACTCATGTTTGTATCAGTTTTTCTAACCAAAATAACGAAAAATCGATTGAATTTTATAATTTTGAAGCATCTAGGTATACGAGTTTTGAAATCCTTAAGGCTAACGTTTAACTAGATAGGAGCTAATGCCACCAGTCTAGAAAATAAAAAAAAATTTGAAAGATTCCTCCCTAAACTTCTTAAATATTCATGCACTGGTTTCTAGATATTCAGACACTGCGAAAAAATATCCCGACTCGCTCTACTTGGGACTCGTTCTGTTTGAGTCGAAATTACGAAATCTTGAAAAGCAAAAATTATTTTAAATAATGGTAGATTAGTAAGATTTTAAAAATATAATATTTGCTTCTTAGAGAGATGATAACTT
The DNA here is from genome assembly GCA_907164885.2 of Dolomedes plantarius. Classification (NCBI taxonomy): domain Eukaryota; kingdom Metazoa; phylum Arthropoda; class Arachnida; order Araneae; family Dolomedidae; genus Dolomedes; species Dolomedes plantarius. Next base: position 45,199,657 of record OU015491.1, on the reverse strand, counting down.
TATTCTATACTTTATCTGAGTCAGAATCAAAATGGATTTTTGTTTTATTCTATGCAAGGCTTGGATAATTCATTGATAGTTAGTTTCCATAATTTTAACTTACCACAGATATTAAATATTTACAAGTACTATACTTTCCCTTTGCCACCCAGTGGCTAAGTGGTCAAGGTATCAGCCTGCCACGCCAGGAGCGCACGTTCGATTCCCGCATAAGACTTGGTTGTATTCTGGGGGATCAGTCTTCCTCCTGCTAAAGGAGGAAGGAAGGTTGCCCCGCCCCGTCTAGAAAGGGTAGCTGCAACCCATCGTCCATCGCCGGTGTCATTGTTTGTCAATAAAATTCTTGTGTGATTTGTGTGTTTCTATTTCCTTGTATTCGTATGTACACCGGACTGGAGTGTAATATCGTCAGCCCCCAGGGACATCAGCCAAAAAATACTTTCTTTCTATCTATCTATCCTCATCCACACTGATACATGAGTAAATAAAAGCTATTAAGATGGATGGAAAGAATTTGACTATATGCTGTCATAACCAGACCGACAGAGTCGTAGCTAAAAGCGAATTAAAGCTTCCTCTTGATATGCTGTTGTTGTTTCCACGCAGCAGACTACTTTCGTCCAACTACACAGCGAATTTGTTGACTTCTTTATTATGCATGCACAATATAGGTGAATCAACATGTCTCCCTAACCTTTTACTCGTTCAACCAGGAATTAAACCCACAAGCTGGACGTGAAGACACGCTGAGAATGCTCTTGTGTCAAATCACTGAGCCACCCATCCGGCACATCTTGATAGTGTCGTAGCTACAGTTTAGCTTTATAGCTAGTATTAGCATCAATCTTCCAACTTCGAATTTTCCGTCTGTTGTGTCTTTCGCCAGGGAAACAAGTATCTTACCTTCTCCTGTCTCATTGGAGAAGCAGAACGTGATTGCAAAGCATACAAAGAGAATACGAGGCAGTTTCATTTTCCTTCGTTAAAAGTTACTTATAAATTGAATTAGTTGATTAATCCATGATCGAAATACATTTATTACCATTCAGTAAGGATAAAATGGCATGTTAAATAATCAACGCGATCAATCTACAGGTAAAACGTAATTTTACGCAGAGGTCTCCTTCGTACAAAAACATGCATATTGCTAAAGTCTAGTAATATAGATTCGCCATTTATATGAAAAAAATTATCTCATGCTTAAAATACTATGGCATATTGTAGAAAAAACATAGTGAGAGTATATTTAATTACTTACACACACACACACACACACACACACACACACACACATATATATATATATATATATATATATATATATATATATATATATATATTAAATGACTGGAATCGGGTCTTCTCTTCAAGAAACACAATCGAGGTCGAAATTAAATGCGATTCCAATTCACAAAGAACAGCTGACGTTTATTCCATGAAAACAACAACATGTTACTCGCATCGAAGAAAACCCGCGTCTCTCGTTGCGAGCGAATATAGAATTAGGTCAAAGAGGGCTTGCCAGGAATTGTCGGAGAGAGTTAGTATATGGAAAGGCGAAGCATCTCGCCAAGGTATCAGAAGGTTACCACATTTAGAAAGAAAGTTCAGATAAGGGTGATTAAAGATTATAAATAATATTATCATATATATATATATATATATATATATATATATATATATATATATATATATATATATATATATATATATATATATAATGAATCAATATGTATCAAGTTAATTATATTCCTTTTCCCCTTTTGTAAGGTTTATTTACAAAGTGACGTCTCAAAGTCTGAATCTCCTCTATTGTATAAAAAGACAGAGAAATTTTTCAAATACAATTCCTAAAAATATCAGTCACAACATTTATCTTATTTGAATGTCTACCAGGCACAGTTTGAATTATTTTATGGCTCATAACACCACGTACTCATTAGTTTCGAATCAGTTTTGTTTAAAATCACCATTTTAGCGCAACTTATTCTAAATCGCTCTCAACGCGTCATACTGGTCATCCTCGAATACGTAAAGAAAATGGATTAAAAAAATTAGTTACAAGTACGTAATAAGGAAACTCCATGAGCAAAGATAGATTCCCAAAGATAGAATTAAGTCTACAGAGAAAACTTATTTACGAAGCTTATCTGAGCCTCCGAGAAGATCCTGCTGCTTCAGTAGTGATCTATAGGGCCAACAGGAAAACTGATTCAGCTAACGTTCCGTGGGCTAAGCCCTAGGATTTAAATTTACGGTTAAGGCTGCTACGTACTAAGAAAAAAAATCGTATTTCCCTTTTCCTCTTCTTGCAGACTCTTGTGGGGGAGGAGTCCAGTTGACAGTTCGAGAATTCCACCCGCCTTAGGATTGACATTTTTAGGGACTGCAATGGCTCTCTCTCTATAGGGGGTTTAAGCACTGCCCCCAAATTTTTTATTTAAAATATATTTTTGTCAACTATTTACAGGTACATAAATGCTGATAATCAAATAAAATTGGTATTGTCAGACAGCCTGAACTTTTCTGCAAAGCGCTACAGGATTCATTTTATAAATTTCGTCCACCGAAGGAATTTATGAGCATTTAAAACACACTATGACAGATTTTTCCCCGAATAATTTAAATTTTAAAATATTAATTGCATTTTTTTTAAACGAAAAATGTACACAAATGAAAAATTTCTTTCTCTATGACGGAGTACAATTTTTTTTTAAATCTTTGAATCTAAGTCAGCAATCCGTGGGCAAATTTTCTCCATGGGTTGACATTGAGGTGAGAGAATTCAATGGGGTTAGCACATAGCAGCCTTAACAATGAGACGTTCCAGAGTGCAAGCCTCAATTTAATAGGTTAGCCATGAATAATATTAACTAGAAACTTGAATTTAGATAAACTATTTTGTAAGAACCTTGGAGTAATTCACTTGGTTAGTTTGTTAATTGGGAAGGTATTCTACAGCATGCAGTATCAAATATGAAACTCACACTTACCTTTATGGATGAATACACAATGATTATGATACATTATGTGGAATCTCCCTAGTATATATATGAAGGCCCAGATAGTCTGAATATCCATTGTTAATTATTCAAAAAAATGGTAAAAAAGAAATTGAAAGAAAAAGTGTATAGCAGACGACTCCAAAAAAAAAATTTGATGTTTTGAGTTATTAGTCATGCATTCAGCATATTACGAGATCAACTATTCCTCGATATGATAAAAAGAAATATTTTATCCCAATTGATATGTTATTCATTTAAACAGATCTGACAGATTTTGAGATAGTTGACATATTGTCCAAGGGTACTCTTCCTCGTGTACGTTTGTTTTAAAAACACATGCCCTAAAAATAAATTTCACTGTATGTCAAATATATTTTACAGCAGATGTTATTGAGGGTTATTTCTGTTAACTTGTTATAAAGTAATTCATCAATTCTTACATTTTTTAAGTGCGGTGCATCTGCTAGAAATTTCGAATTTTTTTTTTTCGCCCTGCAAAAAAACAACTCCTTTCAGTTTAATTTTCCCTTTAATCTCCCTCTGGAAGCTCAGAATATCGCAATTTTCTGTTTGCAGAGTATTGTAAATTTGACAATATTTTTAGATAGAAACCCATCTCATAAGTCTATATTACTCACAGGAAAATATTTATTATTGCTATTGCTTTCCTTTATAAATAACGATAAAATTACTGCAAATTTTGGGAGGAAAAATTAATGAAAATAGTTTAGTTTAATATAAAAAGGTGGAATGAAAAAGGAGTCAGAAATAAAATGCATTGCAATTTAAAAGTCCGAGATTTTGAGTTTAGCATTCCTTCACACAAATGTTAAAATGTTATCTTAATTTTATTTCGTGATCTGAAAGTTAACGATGTGTTTTCTTATTAAACTTTGTCGAAGGCAGAGAACAAACACAACACGATTCAAAATTAAAGTAATGAGGATTCAATGGAACAATTTTAGTTCTTAATATCAATAATAGATGGCGTAAGTTGGATTTCCTATTTCAAGACAATGAAGAAGCATTTTTTCCAACTGAGGTGTAAAAGGATTAAAAGCTGCAACACTTTAGTAAGGGTCTTACTTGAATATTTCTTTACTTTGTTTAAAAACGAATATATTCATAAAACAATATTTAACTTTTATCATATTTTCCCTTTTTTATTGAAATTCGCAAGGAAATATAACAAAAAAACAAATGCTGAAATATAAACGAAAATATTGAAATCGAAGATTTTTTTTAAAAATCGAGGTTTCTTGAATTCTGAAGAAAGGTTATTGCACGATACAAAACTTTTTGTAAAATTTATGGAAAATTACTGAATTGTATCGCAAACGTAGATGCTAAACATACGTATTTTTTATTTGTCTACCGTAAAACCTTGAGTATAATACGCACACGTGTATAATACGCATGCTTGATTTTGCGCGAAATTTTCAGAAAAAATTAAAATTCGACTACAATACTCACCCATAACTTTTAAAAATTTTATTTAAAAATTGCACAAATACTTATTAACATAAATAAAATTTGTAATAAAAATCAAGGAAAATGTCAAATTCGGTAAAAAAAAAAACTTAAATTTAATTCAAAACAAACAATGCTGCCATATTATCAGTCTTAATCACTTTCATTAGAATACAGCTCATCTATTGTTCGTCGTTTATTAAATGTTTATAACTACGTTTTTTTTTTGTTCACGAGTATAATACGCCCCTTCATTTTTGCGGACTAAAATGTGAAAAAAAAGTTCGTATTATACTCAAGATTTTACGGTAAATAAAATTTTGCCTGTTAAAGAAATAAAACGTTTGAATAACAGAGGTGTGATCATTCTTCAGCGCATGATACAATCTTCTAAAATTCTTCCAAAAAAATTTTTTATACATCAGCCTTATATTTGAATTGTTCACTATACGTATCAGTTTTAGTGCACAATTCAAAGTGCACTGAAACTGTTCACTTTCACTCGCAATACACTTTTCAAACCCTTCGAAAATATTATTTTTCTCATTACAATACATAAAGTACTGTTTCGTGGACACCAGCTCTTCGAAACCTTAAGGCTGCTATGTACTAAGAAAAAAAAATCGTATTTCCCTTTTCCTCTTCTTGCAGACTCTTGTGGGGGGAGGAGTCCAGTTGACAGTTCGAGAATTTCATCCCCCTTAGGATTGACATTTTGAGGGATTGTAATGGCTCTCTCTCTATAGGGGGGGGGTTATGCGCTGCCCACAAATTTTTTATTTAAAATATATATATATGTCAATTATTTACAGGTACATAAATGCTGATAATCAAATAAAATTGGTATTGTCAGATAGCCTGAACTTTTCTGCAAAGCGCTACAGGATTCATTTTATAAATTTCGTCCACCGAAGGAATTGATGAGCGTTTAAAACACACTATACCAGATTTTCCACCGAATAATTTAAATTGTAAAATATTAATTGCATTTAAAAAAAAAAAAAAACGAAAAATGTACACAAATGTAAAATTTCTTTCTCTATGACGGAGTACAATTTTTTTTAAAAAAATCTTTGAATCCAAGTCGGCAATCCGTGAGCAAATTTTCTCCATAGGTTAACGTTGAGGTGAGCGAATCCAGTGGGGTTAGTACATAGCAGCCTTAAGGTTTCGAAGAGCTGGTGTCCATGAAAAGTTACTTCACATGAGTTGCTTCCAAAAATTTTTTGGAAGTAACTATTTTGACTGACTGAATAGATTCAACTATTACGTGACTATAAAGAATTTTCCTACTTTTAGTCATTGAAAATTTGGTCGATGTCATGAGTGCCAATTCTTACCGTTACGAAACGATTAAACGATATGAGAAGATACTTCGTATTGCTATGTGTTCAGTTTGAGAAACTGCTGATTTTATTAGTATCATATTAGTATCATCTGCCAATATGATACTAATAAAATCAGCAGTTTCTCACCTGCGTGTTCTGCGTGTAACCTTAACTTTACCGGAGAAATTCTGGCTGCAAAATAAAGCTGAAATAATATCTAATATTCTGATAAAACAGATTTAAAATATTAACGAATTTCATTGTGTATTTAAAATATTAATCAATTGATTCAACATTGAACATTTATCGGAAGTTAAATTTTGTCTTTTAATGTACACCATACTCTGTAATTACAAGACGTAGACTTTAAAAAGATGAAATAAAAAAATAATTAACATTAATTTTTTATTTTTATTTTGATGATTACATATTTCAATTAATTTTTATTTTTACTTCGTTTTGAAGAACTAAGTAATAGTAAATGGCGGCATATACTAAAATCTTACCCAATCAAATAGCATTTTGACACTAGTAGACTTTTGGTGTCGGTTAAGACATTCGAAATTAATTCAAAATTACAGCTTCTTCCCTTTGTTCAAAATAAGCTGATCACTGTACTTATTTACTTATACACACACACACACACACACACACACACACACACACACATATATATATATATATATATATATATATATATATATATATATATATATATATATATTGACTATAATACGCACACGTGTATGATACACATGCTTAATTTTGAGCTAAATTTTCAGAAAAAATCAAAATTCGATTTTAATATGCACCTATAACTTTTCAATATTTTATTTAAAAATTGCACAAATATTTATTAACAGAAATAAAATTTTTAATAAAAAGAAACGAAAACGCCAAATTCGGTAGGAAAGAAACTTAAGGTTTAATTCTAAACAAACAATACTGTCAAATTATCAGTTTTAATCACTTTCACTAAAATACAGCTCATCTATTGTTGTTACGTCCAGTTTAATAATTATTGGTTCCGTCGTAATATATATCACCATCGTCATCCTCATTTGATGACACTTGCTCATCCTCCCATAATATGTCGCTCTCACTGCCGTCTCACGTTTAACAATTGATAATTTTTCTGCTGCCGTATAGGACCGTCTTGAAGACATAGAGGGAAATAAATAAAATAATAAATTTTTGCACTTGCAACAACCGGAAACTATTGTTATTTCAAGGGACCTGTTATTAAAAGAACTCGTGTGCGATACGAACTATGAGTTCCGTTTGTTTAAAAGGAACACCTGCTTAGTAAACGTGTGGATGAATCACTGAGTGCAGATGCGCGTGCACCCGTGTTGCGACATTGTCTTACAGCTGCTGTATGTTCGTTTATTCAATGTTTAAAACTACATTTTTTTTTTTACACGAGTATAATTTGCATTTTTTGCGAACTAAATGTGTCCTTATTTTTGCGAACTAAAATGTGAAAAAATGTGCGTATTATATTCAAGATTTTACGGTATGCTATAAGTAATGTGGATGCAGAAAATCTCTATTTTCACTGTCTGTCATACTATCTGAAATTACCATCTACATACGCATTCCTAACTGACCAATTAAACGCTTCTCTTTTGCACGCCACAGAGAGAATTGCATGAAGCGTTTAAAAAGATTTTGATAGAACTGCGTCAGGAAAGCGAATTTAACGATAATGCATTGAGATAAAGCAAAACTTCCCATCTATATATTCGAACTGTTATTATTGGAATAACTTTGAAATAATGAGAGCTATTCGATCACGAAAAGCAGAAATGAACCTTCTTAATTTTTCCAGTAGTAGAAAACAGGAGGATTTAGACAGATTTTTGCAAGATTCTTTCCACTCTCCAATAATTGGTAGATAGAAAAAAGAGGGTTTTTATAAGCTTGCCTTGTACGAACGGGGAAATTTTATTCATTATACTTTGTACAATGATAAATGAAGCAAAGTTACAAAAGTAGAGCAGCCAAAAGTTTCCGAGAGTTTAAACATTAGTTGAAGAAGTAATTTCAAATACATTTAAGTAGTTTAAAATTGTTTTATGTATTTTTATGCAAAAAAAAAATTACTGCTATTTGTAAGGTATACACAAGATTCGATTCACAAGAATCGAATTTTTGAGTGAATGAATTAAAGAAGCTGCTTGGGATATGCTAATTTCGGCATACGCGCTTAGTATAAATATCATGCAGCGTCATTAATAAAAAAAAAGTTGTTAAGTTTGAAAAGGTGTTATCCTGCGCTAGTGCTTAGCAGGCCCAAAGTTTACGTGGCAGTACTGCTGGTTTGACTCTCTGCTGGGTTGTGAGTATTGAAAATATATTGTTCTTGAAAGCTGTATTTATATATTCCGTACAAGTAGTACGTATGCTTATTGCTGTAAAAGCCAATTATATATGTGCAACGAATTCAATAAACATTGTTTCATGTATAAACTGTGTTTGTATAAAATTCAAATAGAGTGCCACTTCAAATTATATACACCCAAGTCTGGGTAGAAGTGAGCTATTTACTCTATATATTTATGAGCTATATATTTATGAGCTATTTACTCTATATATTTATTTACTCTATATATCCATGTGTTTGACAAAAGCTGTCTATACTTGGAGGGGCAAGAAAGGCCCCTCCTTAGGTGTCGCCAAAAAACCTAATATCTGGCATTTTTAAAACGATTTCGGCTGTTTTGATAATATATTTTCCTATAAATATTTTATTCCAGTGTTCAACACTGGAAAATTTATTCCATTCGTTCTACAGAAGGAGGAAACGTAGTCTAAGAGCTGACTTTAAAATAATGGCTTTAAAGTGCGGTAATGGACAATAGGCACTTCGCTGATATATCACACACCTCTGAGTGGCCACATTTGCTCGTAGAAATGCTAAAATGTGACTGCTCTCTTAAAGAAGAAAAGTGAGGCGGCACTGTCGAATATTTAGAACAACAGATTTATTGGTATCGAGCATCACAAAGAATGAGAACTACATTATAAAGTCGATGCCGATCGGCTGCTAACAAACATGCTAACCACATGCCTCGTATACACCGACTGTGATAAAATAACAATATCTATTCGGTGTGCCTTCAGATACAATCAGTATAGGGCTCGAGGTAGCCTAGTGGTACCGCGTCGGCTTCCAACGCTGAGGGTGCTCGGATCGAATTCCGACAAGTGCCATTAAATGCCTCCTGTCAAAGCCGGATGTCAAATCAGTAGACCAGAAAGTCCCTCCATGAGGTCAGAGAGGGTGGAAGAGGGTACGATCCCCCTAGATGCCACCCCTGGAGTGCTGAGTCAAAATATCGGTGGCACCTGGCTAAATTGAACTCCGACACTTCAGACGCCATTGTAAATCGTAGCCTCATCCCTCAGCCCGTTAAACAATATGCACTTGGTCTGGAATAAATTCCGGCCAGGGGGCGTTAGAAAAAATAGCAACAATAAGTAGACCCTTAACCATACCATGTGGATGCACCCCGGGCCATAGCTGAATTAAAATATCTCGAGGTAAGAAACGAACACAGGTAGGTTTCCGTTTTTTAAAGCCATATGTTTATTCGCCCGTTTACAAGAAAAATGGCGAACACGGATTCATCGGAAAATTTGAATCCCTTTTGTAATGCAAAATCTACATTATGTCACTTTCGTGAAATTGGAAACGTCCATAACCATTGACGAACCGACATTATATATATATATATATATATACAGTTGGTTCTCTGTTTAACGACGCTCTACTTAACGACGATCTCTATTTAAATGCGATATTTCCCGGTCCCGGTCCCTCCGACGTAAAAAAATTCTATTTTAAGACGATTTTGTTTCTATTTAACGACGATATTTTCTTACATGATAAACTTTTTCTTCAACATTTTATGTGGTTCTTCCTTTCTTTTTTTATATCTCTAACGGTCCAGGCACATTATAAAGTACGAGGGCTACTTCTGAATAACTTCTTTATTCTATACGTAGAGGCAGACTAACATATACAGACTTGGGGCTTCCAAAATAATACACAACAGTACCGCAACCCGCGGTACTAAGAAACTAAAGGTCGCAATGAATCCCTCAGGCAGAGTAGGCATTTACTAACAATACACGTACACCTCGGCTCTCAGCTAATTCTCGAAGTCGTGCAGCCACCTCGGCTAAATACCAATACACGCTCTATCAATTAAACACCGCTATCACCTTCCATCAAGCTTGCCTCGCTCTCTCCCGTATCGCTACTAAAGTCTTGGGCTTTTGCCAACTCAGCGTGTGCCCTTTAAATAGATCAAACACCTGCGCCGAACTCACTTCGGCTGGCATGTACAGCGCTGCTTCCAGAAATTTGCATCTGAGCAACACGCGAACCCTACACTTTTATCTACTGGAGGTTTACTTTCTGTGGGGGAGTTTGGTTTCAATAACAGACCTGGAATTTCCTTTATGTTTGTTGCAATCATAGACTTGTTGCAGTGAAAAAAACCGGGGGAGGGGGGGGATTACTGTTTCTCGGAAGATCGACAATCTTCCCTGGTGGATCGGAATTCTTAGTGCTGGTGTGGAATCACTCTATTGTACCTACCATGTTGTCATATGATTTACGAACTGTCCAAAAGCACCCCTCTCTCACTCCTTCTGGGAAGCACGTGTTCATGTTTAGAGAATTCATGGTTGTGTAGGAGCTCATTCCAGTACGAATACGAGGTGAGCAGAGCAAAATGGCATCAATACGAAAGCATCTTAAGCTACATGAAAAAGTGAAAATTATTGAAAACTGGAAAGAAAGTGTTGGAATAACAAAAGTCCAATTCGCAAGACAATTTCATCTACCCGAGTCTACTCTCAAAGGCATTTTAGCAAGCAAAGAGACAATTCTTGAAGCAGCACAAAAATTTGGTTTGGGATCCAAATCCAAACGGCAGAAAATTCAATGTGGCCGATCAGAAGAGTTTGAGAAGGCAGTCCTGCAATGGTTTCATCAAGCAAGAGCATCTAACATTCCAATTTCCCGAGTGATATTTAAAGAAAATGCTATTATTCTGGCAGAAAAGTTTGGAATGCAAAATTTTCAGGCTTCGGCTGGTTGGCTAACAAAGTTCAAAGAAAGATACGGGCTTGTATTATAAAAGAGAAAAGTTTTACTTTTAATAGACCGATACACTGCACATACTCCAAATATCCCTGGACTTACAAATTTGACTATCCATTTCTTACCAGATAATTGCACTAGCAAGTTGCAACCATTAGACCTGGGTATCATTCGGAGTGTGAAAGCATACTACAGAAAGTCTTCAATTAGGAAATTAATAAACAATTCGGCTGACAGTATAAAAATTAGAAAATTAGCAATCTTGGAAGCAATGCACATGATAAAATCAGCATGGAAAGAAGTTTCTTCATCCACAATAAAAAACTGCTTTCGCGTTGCTGGAATCACAAAGAACTTGTAGTGGAACTGCAAAGTACAGATGTAGAAATCAACGAAGATGACATTACCCCTGAAGAATGGAGAAGTCTTGTTGAAGATGAGGATGTTTCAATTCAAGATTTCTACAATTGTGATAAATATGTTTTAACAACAGATTTCAGAAATGTAGAACAAATTTATGAAGATATTGTAAACGAAAACACAGTGTCAGACGAAGGTGAAGTTGAAGACACGGAAAACGAGACACTGCCACCGTCTTACACAGATGCAATTTCTGCTCTAGATGTTATCCGACGCTATATTACATCGAAAATGGAAGGTGACTCATTTAACATTTTAGAAAATCTGGAAAAGAGAATAACGAAAACAGGGCGAATGAAGCAATCAACACTTTTTGAATTTTTTAAAACGTAATTTATTGTATTGTTTGTATTTTTTTTTTTCAATGTAATTTAAAATAACTTTTTATGAATAAAATAATGATGATAATAAAATAACATTTTTAAACACTCCAATATATTAAGAAATATATTGACAGTCCTAAGCCTGTAAAGTGTGAAGGGAAATGTTATTTTTTCACAAATTCTGTTTAAGGACGATCTCTACTTAAGGACGATTTTTCACGGTCCCTTGAAAGTCGTTAAACAGAGAACCAACTGTATATATATATATATATATATATATATATATATATATATATATATATACATTCTTTCTTGGACCCGTATTCTTGAGATACATGCTATCCCACCCCGTAAGGAAAATGTTAATCACTCTTTCACCCAAGAAAAAGTGGGACAATTAAATTAACTCCTGCATGTCTGTATAAAAGTATTAGGAACTATTAATTCATAGTATTGATAAATAGCTCTCTTGCGAGTCACTGTTTACTTTGGGCATTCACAGGAAGAAAAAAAACTTTTAAATAAATGTGAACTATCTATTTACAGGATATAAAACATTGATTGAAAAATTGATAAGACAAATTACTGAGTAAAAAATACCTATTGTTCAAATCTACACGTTCTAACATAATTGGCAAATGTTGAAAAATATCTCTAAGAACAATAGAACATTAGGTTAAACAAAGATTAGATGCGGACAGAAATTATTAAAAAGAAAGATACATATTTGTATGATATAATTACATTGTTTCATCTACCCATCATCAAGCGTGAGTTAAAATTGTTTAAGTTTCTAATAATCTTTTTGTCTTCACATAATTGTAAATATTGCATCATTAACGTTCTTCATAAAAGAGATATCGGATACTCAGATGAACACCTTCTACGCATTTTATACAACGTACACGTTTTGAACGTTTTTTTTTATAAACATGCCTTCAGGATTTTTTACACATTAAGCGTCATAATTCATTAAACAGTATAGAGACTTATTCCCTAAAATACCTCATACTATTAACATCTAGGGTGATCAGAAAAATAAGTAAAAAATAGATTCCTGCAATATTATACATATAATATCTTCCCCACTGAATTGTAGGTTTCATAAAAATGTATCTCTCATCTTTATATATATATATATATATTCTAAAATAAGTAACTTCCGCTGCCGCCGCTGTCAATAGCTTGTCACGCACGCTATCTCCTCCGAAACCGCTGGGGGTATGGGGTTGAGAGCGATACCAAAGAATGCAGAAAAATGGGGAGACCAAAGTAAGACATGTCTTATCTTCGTCGGACTTTAAGTTTTATCTTATTTTATGTTTTGTGGGAAAATATTGACTTTTTCATCTTCAGATTACGATAACTCGCCAAAAAATGATCGTAGAATTTTGATCATTTTACAATCTAATACTACAGAAATTTCTCTTTCATACTAGACCTCATTTGTTTAAAAATATTTTAATATTTTGCACAATATTTTAATATTTTATAACAATATTTTAATATTTTAATATAACAGTTTAATATTTTCATCAAAAAATTAAACACAGTTTTTCAAGAAATATCGTCCCATATGTGGATGTAATATCGATGCTCCTCGAGTTTTTATCTTACAAAGGAAATATTTACATCATCTGGAAGCTGAAATCTTTCTTATTCATATAAACCTCATTTCAAGTCTCTATCTTAAAATTTCGATTTTTAATTGAATTTTAAAGCTGATAATTCAACAGTAACAAAAAGCCCTTCTCATAAGGGTGACAACAGTAAATGGATGGAAGCTGTTACATTGGCCGAGAATCACCTCTATGTATCTGGCTAACAGAGGAAAGATGTAAAAATAATTTGAAAGAAACTAAAATCAAATTCAGTTTATATTATATTCCTTTTATAATGCATTATATTCAGTTTATATTATATTCAGTATTACTTGCTTTCAGTTTATATTATATTCTTTTATCCGTTTTAACTACAGCATTGATTTTTTAATTTTGCTTCTATAAGACGTGTATTGAAAAAAAAGCCTAAAAAAAGTGTGGCATAACTGGTGATAAAGAAATAAGACTAAGTGCTCAGGCACAGAGGGAACGAAGAGAAAGCCCAGGTAAAGAGGAAGTTTCAACAAGACATGGAGTGGAAACTGAAGGACTTCAGTTAAATAAGCACTTTGAAACAGTAAGACTTGAAGAAGATAAATTGGAACACAAAAGTACTGCCAACCGTTCTGAAAATATGTCACAACAACGATTGCACAAAAAACGCATGTCAGATAGGAGAGAAAATATGTCACAGATTCGACTTGAAAACAAGCGTGCAGCAGACAGGGTACAAAATATTTTTTTACAAGTAAGCCTTATTAAGAGCCTTTTACGAGTAAAACATTCACTTTTAAAACTTATTAAGCCTTTTTACGAGTAAGACTTATTAGGGGTCGAAGGCCCCGTACGAAAAGCGAACGTAGCGAGCGTTGGGGATAAGCCCCTAGTGTGTATATATATATATATATATATATATATATATATATACAGGGTGACCGGGCTAAAGGTATACAAGAGTTATGACTTATTTTTACGGAACTACCCATTATAATTTAAAAAATTGTATTTAAATAGAAAAAACATCTCACCAAGTTTTAATATCAATCATAGATTTCGATCATAGTATCACAGATTTCGATGCGTTCACATTTGTAGCACGACAAACGTCTAAATTGTAATCCAGTTCTCTCCAAGTTTTTCGTAACATATCAGTAGTTATCAGACTTTTTTGCATGGGGAGTCATTAAATCCGTTGTGTATAAACAAAAAAATGAAACTGTGGATGAGTTGAAGAAGCGTATCCTTCAGGCAATTCATGTAATAACTCCTGATATGCTACGAAACACTTGGAGAGAACTGGATTACCATTTAGACGTTTGTCGTGCTACAAATGTGCAGACTTTTTTGCATGGACTTTTTTGCATCAGACTTTTTTGCATGGGGATTCATTAAATCCGTTGTGTATAAGCAAAAAATTGAAACTGTGGATGAGTTGAAGAAGCGTATCCTTCAGGCAATTCATGTAATAACTCCTGATATGCTACGAAACACTTGGAGAGAACTGGATTACCATTTAGACGTTTGTCGTGCTACAAATGTGCACGCATCGAAATCTATGATACTATGATGGAAATCTATGATTGATATTAAAACTTGGTGAGATGTTCTTTCTATTAAAATAATCTTTTTTAAAATTATATATATATATATATATATATATATATATATATATATATATATATACAGGTGGTTATCAAAATAATGGAAACACATCAATATTTGTGGTGTTTATGGAAGTGCTTCGTATTCCTCAAAAAACATGTTTAGGGACCAATATATTTTTTTATAGAATATAGTGTAAACATTATTCTACTCTAAAGTAGCAGTAATGAAACTATGGGCATCAGGCTCTTTGGGGGATAGCGTAAGATGTCAAACCTTGTAGACCGTGCAGAGGGCAAATTGTTGAAGCAAATTTAATTGGAGTATCTGTTACAATAGCCCCCGTGGGTTTGTGTGTTTACTGAGCTATCATATCGGAAGTCATGATGGCATACAGAGTTCACGTAAATACATCCTCTGTGAAACAGAATAGTGGACGAAAGGGAAAGCTAAGTGTAAGAGACTGACTGGTGTTGAAGCGGACTGTGACATCAAAAATGAAGACAACTGCTGCCAAAGTTACCGTAGAGCTCCATCTGAATCTGCAGGCTCCAGTACCAGTCATTACAGGTAAGAGAAAACTTCAAAAACAAAACATTTACGGCAGAGTAGTAATTCCCAAGCCACTTGTAACAGATGTGAAAACAAACCATCCTCTACAGTGGTGCCACGAGCACAAATCCTGTTCGAGTGATATGTTGAAATATGACATTTGGTTAGACGAATCATTATTCACTTTGTCCCCTGCAACAGGACATATGTATGTCTGAAAACACCTACACAAGCGTATTATCATGCTTGTCTCATGCCAGCTGTCAAACAAGGAGAGGAAATTTCTTAGGGTTTCGGCGGTAATCTCATGGTTTACAAAAGGGATCTATTGTATCCCCGAAAGAGAGATTGACTGGGAAGGACTACGTCGAACATTTAGCCCACCAGATCCATCCTATGGTGCAAAAATTGTTTCCTGCAGGCGATGGCGTTCTCCATGATGATAATGCTCCGATCCATACAGCTAGACGTGTCAGGTCGTGTTTTGAGGAACATACAGACCAAGTCAAACACCTTTTCTGGCCCCCACAGTCCCTAAACCTCAATATCATCGAACTGCTGTGGTCTGTTTTAGGGAACAGAGTCAGGAATCAATATCCAGCAATAGCATCTCTACAGGAACATTGACGATTTATCCATAAAGAATGATATAATATTCCCTTAAACACTATTCATGACTTGCATAATTCACTTCCTTAGTGAATCCAGGTGGTATTAAATGCCATAGATAGTCCTATGCCATATTAATAAGGAATTTCATGTTTTTCCTAAGTGTTTCCATTATTTGGATAACACCTGTATAAACATATATATATATATATATATATATATATATATATATATATATATATATATATATATATATATATATATATATATATATATATATATATATATATGTATATATATATATATGTATATATATATATATGTATATATATATATATATATATATATATATATATATATATATATATATATATATATATATGTATATATATATATATGTATATATATATATATGTATATATAAAAATATATATATATAGATATATATATGTGTGTGTGTGTATATATGTGTGTGTTAAATAATTAATGCATCATTAGCCTTCAGACCTAACCAGTGCCGCACTCCTAGGCCCATTAGACTTTGTGGACCTGATCTGGAATACCTCTGGCCAGGGAGCATTCGAAACAATAACAACAAACCTAACTCTGTTTATGATATATGAATACATGTGAAGTAAGAAGAACATGTGATCTTTACGTCCCCATCCCCCTCTAATCATGACGGAATTATTCACCTCAATTTATCTTCGATAAGCATAACAGATGAATAAAAACATCGTATCATACAAACATCATTCAAAACAAACATGGATACATTTAAGGCCGTGGATTAAACGACAGTAGCGTGGTAGTTTAGGACTCTTAGATGCACGACTTCTCTGATCCAGATAATTCCTGTTACAGCTAAGCAATCAGCTTAAGATTTGTTCATAAGGGTGAACACCAGTATAGGAAGCCTGACGTAATGTATCACGCAACGTCATTATTAATACGTTTCTCCAGGAAGATTCAGTTCTCATGCTCTTATCCAATCGTATCATATGAAAAACGATAAAGGTCTTATACTTAAAGCTTATCGCATATTGACTTTCCCAAACGGACATAGTCAACTTTTATGCAATCTGTTAAAACGCTGGAATTTCGGTTCGAGGAAAAATAACGGCGAAAATGAGCAATTCTAGTTATCAATTAGATTGTCGTCTCTAGAAGCAAACAAACAAGTATTTCCTCGTTTGCGGAAACAAATGAAACTGAGGTCAGACACAGATAAATGTCACAGTGTATTTACCTCTGTGGTTAGAAATATATCAAAGCCGGTGGAACTATAATTTCCATTAATCAGCTATAGTTTCCGTGTTTGCATTTTTCGTCTGTTCTTAAATTAAAAGGGATGATTTTAAGTGCTTGTTATATTTTTCTTCTCAGTGCGTGCCTTCGTACACATATTTAAAATAGATTTGTTATAACTGGTTTTACCTGCGCTGTAATAAAATACAGTCAATTGTATGAACTTAAAGAATAAATTTAAATTATTTATTTGCGTTAGATAAGCAGGAAAATTTCTCGGTTTTTTCCTCAGGGTAATCTCTCATACATATATTTAAAATTGATTTATTATAATTAGTTTTTGCTACACTGTAAGGAAATATTTTTATTTGTGCCAAATAAAAGATTTACTGTCAATTTCTTTTATTTATGAGATAGCATTAACTAGATGAGCATTAAAATTTCAAAATAACGGGTCAAGAGATTTTTGATGGATATTAGAAATTTCAGAAAAAACAAGTATTCCGTCTCGTGAAATAGTTATCTCCCGATGCTTTCCAAGAGAAAAAAAAAAGCACGATTCATGTATAAGAATGAAATTAAGGTCAAAACATAATAATAATATTGGTATTTGAGAACGTAAATAATTAGACGAAATTGTGAAAAACTTTTTAACAAGTTCCTTAACTTTTTTCTCTTGTCAATATCTACTGTGTGACTGTACTGCCTAAAGATACATACGACGAATGATGGCGAACCAAAGGTAAGGAACGAATTGGGGCAAAATTCAACCATTAAGGTACGTTGAAAATGTCATTTTTTGACTATTTTGGTCGATTTCTTTTTTGCAAGAATCGTGTAATTCAATCTTTTCACTTTTCAAAACCGTTCTGATTTTCATTCTACATCAATTAGAAGCAGAGTTATAGCTAGTTAAAAAAAACATCGTCTGCTACAAAATTGAAGGTACAAACAACTTTAAATGCGTTTTTCTCAGAATTATATTTTTTAGCACAAATCTCTACCGTTATCATGATATCTCACACAATAATGTATATAAATTGAAAAAAATTTCAGGAAATGTTTTAGATGCTATTGTTAATGAGATGACGCACAATAATTGATGTATAATAAATAGTTTTTTATTTGGGGCTGCTTTTATAAGGAAAGGAATAACGAATCGGGGAAAATTTTCATAATGGAACATAAAATTTTCTGTATTATTTTTTCATTTTAAAATTTCTCTTAGATTGTGTGTCATTTTGAAGATAACTGTCATGTGTATCATGTGTGAGAAGGATATTAAAATAGTAGCATTAGAATTTTGTGCAGAGTGATAGGCATTTTTAGGTAAATTTCATTAAAAATTACTTCAAATTGACGAATTTATAAAAAAGTATGGTATTGTACGTTTTTGTTCCTTTTTTAATTTTTAAGTGCTATTTTACCATAAAAGACCAAAAAATCCTTTAAAAAATTATTGTTTTGAAAAAATTGGCTCCGAACGTAGGCAGTCATCTTAAATTCGGTATGAAATTCGGTTCGTACCCCCCCCCCCCAAGTTAACTTGAAATAAATTAAAACGTTAATAGAAGTTCAGTTAAAATCAGAAAATTGTAGAAAACTTTTAGGAAAGTTGGTTTTTTCCGCCTTTTCAAACTGTGAAACTGAAGATTCCGATTATGTCTTTAGCCTTAACATAGTTTTAAACAATGATATGATCCATAACAAAAATTCGATGCTATATTTTTTTCCTCATTTTATTAATATTACGTTTATTTTCCTCATTGTATAAGTTTTGAATACTACTCAAACGTCAATAATATTGTTATTCAATTTCATAAAGTCATAATATTTCATATTTTAAGGACCGTCCGGTAGTCAATGCGCTGAGGAAGGCCCTAACTAAATTCAATTCATGCCCCCCCCCCCCAAAAAAAAAAAAAAAAAAAAAAAAATAGTTAGAAGCACGCTACACCTATGGTCTTGACCAACTGGTGATTTTTACGTTGAGTAAATTCTTGCAGACAATCACAAATATGTCAGTGTAACTGCAGAGTCATCATAGTAACTTTGCAAGGGATTCATTTTTGATTTTCGATATTAGGTTTGTTGTTCGTGGGGGAAATTCCAATTCTGTGCAAGTAAAGCAAGATAACATCGGAGTGAAATTCTTGAATTTGAAGCGTATTAGAATTACTAATGTTGCTAACATTACTCAAATGGTATATTCAAAAATGGGAGATCCGTACTTTTAAAACATTCCCTCCACTAAAGAGACTGACTGGCCTTACCTTTTAAAAAGATACAGTATTTAATTATATTACTCCAATATTTGCTAGCTGGCCTAGAACAAACAGTCTGCGAGCCGAATGAAAATAATTTGGCAATTTTCTGGTTCGATGAGTAGTGCGTAAGTTTTCCACAGTATTCTATGAGTAATACATAATCTTTCGAAAAGAGAAATTTCCATAAAATGCATATCCCTCTATAAACATACAGCCTTTAAGTTATAATAATAGATTATAATGAATAACTTTGGCAATAATTAACATAGTCGACACCAGCTAATAAATGAAACTGGAATTTTTTAATCGATAAAAATTAACCCTAAGATCGAAAAACTATGTATCTCCATTAATTTAAGCTAAATTTCCTGCAAAGATGTCGAAAAATGGGCTAATAAGAATACAAAAGATTCTTAAACACGCATAATAATTTTTATGAGGGGCAATTCATTTTCGGCTAACACGTGTGAACGCTCTTGTTGAAAATTATGGAAGATATAAGATGCTTTCTATCATCAACTTTGTTATCCAAGTGTATCTTATGAGTACCAATTTTCTTTTCTAATTCTGGGATCTCATTTTTGAACGTATCCCCCTAATGCTGCTTTTGTTACCTTTTTTTTACATTTCGGGGGGATTTATTTTTTCGTGGGGTTAGTTGTTGGAGTCGAACACACTCACGCTTGTGAATTGCGGGTCCCGTCAGTCAAACCTCTCCAGTATTACTCCTAGCATAAAAAATAAGACTATTTTTCACTTTTGAGATTTGCCAGGCGAGACAATCGCATCTAATGCTCCAAAGGTCGGTCGAACCTATCAGCCAGAAACTGTTTCCAGAATTTTAAAAAAATACGTGCAGATTTTCAGAAGCTTTTATTGTCAGCTTTTTTGATAGCTTTAAACTCTTTGCAGTTTATAACATATCCCTTACATCTGAGAAAGTACAAGCCCGTATACAAACCCATTATTCAATATCGTTCGAATCAACAATGAAGAACTATGCGAAAGACATGCTGCACTTTTCGAAATATTGGGAACGTTACCACGACCTGTAGAAAAAAAACAATCGACAAATGTTTAAGTGGACAGTGGACTTTCAAAATTGTGAAATTTGTCCAAAAATTCGATTTTTTTATTTTATTGAATTGTGAAACTATGGACGAGTAGGAATGTATTGCAAAAAGAAATTTTAATTTCTGTGATTACTTTCCGAGTTATAGGCATTTGTATTTAATTTAGATATTATGTGGTTACTAATAACAATAACTTTAAATGTGTTTTTCTCAAAATAAAAATTTTCATGTCATACGAATATTCAAACTGCTCCAGGCGCATTTCTAATAATCGTATTGCTT
The DNA here is from genome assembly GCA_907164885.2 of Dolomedes plantarius. Taxonomy (NCBI): domain Eukaryota; kingdom Metazoa; phylum Arthropoda; class Arachnida; order Araneae; family Dolomedidae; genus Dolomedes; species Dolomedes plantarius. Next base: position 45,178,761 of record OU015491.1, on the reverse strand, counting down.
TAAAATTTAAGTTTTATATACTTAACTGTATATCAAATAAATCTTATTGAAAATAATTATGCTTCTTAGATCAGAATTTCTAAATTTTGTACTTGAAAAGATGATTTAGAGGTATTTTGCGTAATAAAAAGGGTGTTTTCCCTGTTATTATTTTTTTCTCTTTATATTTTTAATGAATGCTTAAAATAAGCGATAGGCTTTATTGTTAGTTCTATAAGGTATCTTGTAAGTAAAAATTACCATATTATAGGCAAAAAAAATGCGCATGGAACATTTTTAACTAGTGGAACATTTTTAACTAATCACATATTCAAATTTCAAGCAAATCCATTGAAAACAAAAAAAAGTTAGGTTTGAAGGTCCACTGTCCCCTTAAGCCCCTGAAAGCAGATATGCAGATTCGGAAAGCTCATATGATATGTAAAAGCAACCTCGTTAGTACAAATCGGATGTCATAACACATCCTTTACTGCATTTATGTACCTTTGTCTGTCTCGTTCATGTCAACAATGGTAGCGCGCTGCAGAGAACACGCGGGACATGTCGAAGTATTTGAAACAGTTAGTTATCATAATCCGTTAAAAAAAATCATTTACCAAATATTTCAAAATCATCCAGTTTCAAATGTTTTAATCTCCAGAAATGGTCAGTTTTGGAGGATTAACCGAGGTGGGGAATTCTACAGGGGCAAAGTCAACGGCACAAATGAAAGTTCTACATTCAAATAAACACTTCACCAAGCAACAAGTGAATGAAGGAGTTAATAAATATTTTACCCGATCCATGCGACCCCATAGTTGTGGGTTTGATAATCAGTACTTATAAGTACTGATTGTTGGATATTACTAAGTAATATCCAACAGAATGGCTGGATAAATAATTCTCTTGCAATTTTCCTTTACTGTCCAAAAATCGATTGGGGCATTGGAGATATATTTTGTAATATTTAGATGATTTGCAGAAAATCGCTTCGCAACTGATGATATATTTTGATTAGCCTAGGGATGATTTAATTGTTTCTGAGATGGTATCAAAAAGCAGAAACCAAATTTTTTTCTGAATTTACTGTAAAAATCAGTCCATAAAGTATTCACCACGTGTGAATCAGTTAAGAAGTAGGGTTAAGAGTTTACATATTTTTTCCATCACAGCATTAAGAAAGGAAAAATGGCAAATAGATTGGTCTGCATTCCTCAGTTAAAATCATGCTTGGATGCTACATGACTTTGGAATCTTTCTAATGACGCTATTGGGTCACTGATAGCCGCCACTGGCAAGTAAGTTACGTAACAAGAGTTAACTTCTGGTTCCGATTGATTTTTTATTCGATTTGTTCTTAGTAGGAAATTTTTTCCCGACCTCATTCTAGAGAAACTTTGATCAAAATTTTTGATCGAAATCTTTAATGTTCTGAAACAAAGCATTTTATTTCTAATACTGAAGCAATAAGTAACTAATAAGTCTAATACTGAAGCAATAAGAAGCACGTAGATTTTTCGGCCGTACGTGTGTATCAGGAAAAGAGAAAATTTCTGCTGTTCATTTTTCTGTCTCGTTGAATATTGGTTTTCATATTAGCTTAAATTTTGTGTTGTAATCGATAGCTGATAAAATATACTGTAAAAATACCTCAAGTCATTACAAATAAAAAATTATGATAATAAACGAATTTTTAAAATTTAATTTCTCATTTTATTATTCCTGCCATCTTGTGTCTTGTGTAATTATTTTTAGTCCTCTTCAGTCATAATAAATCCCTATTTTTCCCCTTAAGGATGCGCATTACTTGATCTTTAATATCCTAAAACCCCATATTAAGCTATTAGTCCAGTCAACGAATGCTCAAAGGAGGGGTCTAGGTGGAACGTCATAGGGCGGAAGAACTGACTTCAGAACTTAGTTTGGACTAGTTAGGAGGTAAACATACTAAACGTCCCCGGTCCTAGGGGGAGGGAGCCTAAGAAGGTCCCGTTGTTTGGTTTTTCACTTATAACTCGAAAACGATTGATCCTACAAAAAAAAATTATTTTACAAAAAATAAAGCTGACAAAATTTTCTATAAAACATGCATACAGTTTATTCATATCTTCAATAGTTTCTGAGAAATGATCCAGAGAAAATCGCGAATTTATTAAAAAATGAATTTTGCCCCCCCCCCCCCTTTTTTTCGATAAACCTTGCGTCTGGAATTCTCTACCGTCGATTTGAGAGACAAATCTTGGGAATGAACATGTACAGCATTAAATTTCCTTCAAAACGAATACATTATTTAATGTTTTACCCTCATCAGTTCAAAAATTAGAGCAATTTCGTGATTTCCTACGAATTTCGAAAAATAAGCCTCAAATCTGTAGTTTGCACTTTTTGCCATTTAAGGGGAGAATGGACCTTCAACCTCGAATTTTTTAATTTTAAATTTTTAACTCTATATACAGAATCAGAATAAACAATATCCGCTTTTACTACATTGAAAACCTTTAGAATTTAAAAAAAGGATATTTTGGCAGACTAATAACTGTCTTTCAAAAATAATTTCAAAAATGCTAGAATTTTTCAAAATGCTCCAAGCGCATTCTATATCATTTGAAAACCTAAATTTTTCTAATGTACATTTACCATACATATATAAAAATAACTGTGCATTGAAATTTATTTTTTGAAATTTTTTTATGAATCTAAAGCCATAAATTGTTTTTTTCCGCTTTCCTGCTAATTATTTTATGCTTTTACTTTATTTCGTGGTTTATAAATTTGAAAAACATTTGAGTTTACAAAGAAATGTGCACAGTTTTGTGAAAACCTCCTCAATTAACAATCCCGAGAAATTTCGAAGAAATCAGAAGAAAATAAATGCGCATGGAGCATTTTCAAAATTTCCAGCATTTTTGATTAATTTTTTGAAACACAACTCTTATTCTTCGACAAAATACTTATTTCCGAACTCTAAGTCTTCAATATAATAAAAAAGAGTACTAATTATTCTCATTTTGTATGTAGAGTAAATACCGAAATTTAAAAGAAAATAAGAGTGGAGGTCCCTTATCCCCTTAAATGATTATGCCAACCACAAAAATTCTTCGTATGTGGACATGAAACTTCTCGTAATTATGTTTTATATGGGGAAATTTCCATTCATAAATTAGCTAATGCCTATTTTTCAATTCAATAATCTACATTTCAAAATGAATCTTAAAATGCAATGAGCATGTTTTCAAATAATATATCTTTTCAATATAATATTTAAAAAACTTTATTAATTTTGTAGTGATATATATCAGTAGCTTAAAGTTTTCTGAAAATATAAATAATGAAAACTTTGAAAAAAACTTCGGACTATTTATTGAAACGTTTACTTTCATAAAAGAAAGAATTAATAAATATGCATTTGCCATTCTGAGATTAGAAACTGAAGAGAAGAAATTCCCCATAGATTTACATGAGAGCTGAGAATCTGCGAGGTCAACTGATGCGCTGCCTCCAGCCATTCTTGTTCTAGAACGTATTAGATTCTTCTTTGGTATTACTAGGCCAACGGAGAAGTGATTTTCCCGAATGCGCAGTAATATACTTTGTACATCTGTGCATAACGAGAAAGAAAACGGTAACATTGTCAGCACGTAGGCGTCTATAAATTCCTATTACACAATTGGAAGATGTTTCAAGCTAGTTCTCTTCCCAAAATAATTGCATTTTGGGAAAACAAGAATAATTTCGTATGAAAGAATGATCAATAATCCCTAGCTGAGAGTGTCTAGTCTTAATAAAAGAACTCCGGGAAGGATATTTCAAAATAATAGTGATTAACCACTAAGCTTAAAAAAAGAGCTTTAACAGAGCAAAAAGAGATAGAAGTAATATGATAGAAAATAAATTTTACTTTAAAAATCAAAGAAATGAAGAAGCAGGACAGTAATCACGTGATATGTAAAATTTGCATGATAAAATCTATACTTATATATAAAGAGAGAGCGATTTTGTACGTGGAGGGTAATCTTCAGAACCACTGTACCTATTTGAAAAATTCTTTCACTGTTTGAAAGGTACATTATTCCAGATGGACATAAGCTATATAGTATGTATATCTGATCAGTAGAAATAAAGTTAGGGGCTTAATCCTAACAATCTGCATTGTTTCCGCTACTGTCTTCTACCGCTTTTTGTTCCGAAAATTTCAACGATCCTTATCGTGGTGCTATCGCGGTGGGCTTCTGTTCTGACGCTAGCGGTTCGAACCTAGCTGTTCTCCGGCACGCCTTTTTCTTTTAAAAAATCTATTTTAATTATTAACTAACATAAAATTAATTTAAGGTATTATTTAGGTTATTATTAAGGTAAAAAAAAGATTTACAATTTATTGGCTATCAACTGGAAATTTATTGGTATAATATTTTGTTCAACCCGGACAAAGTCGGGACGGGCCGCTAGTCTATACTAAAACTGTTGCTCGTTTATAGTCCATTCAACAAACTATTGTTCATATGAAGATCTATTTCCTCCATAGTGCGTAATGGCTATGCCATGCTTAGAAGCCACGGCTACTGGTCCATGACTGCTGGATACACTAGAAATGTAAATCTTTTGTTCGTTTTCTTAATTATCAGTCGTAGTAATTCCTCACATCTGGGAAACGTCCGTTTTGGGTGGGATGATTTGGTAAAACATCAGACATTTGAGTGCATTTGCTTGTGGTCAATAGAGGATGAGCGGCGTTGTCGAGTCGTGATTGAAGTAAGGAAGCCTTAGGTTCTTTACAGAGTTTTTTTTTTCAAATTATTTCACGTATTTGGTATTTTTTAGAAAAAATATGACACATTCGTGTCGGTAGGGAAATAGCCATCTTTAGCACTAATACAAAATCTCGCAATAATGATCACTTTCAGTTTTGAAAAATAACGAAAAATGGAAAAAAAGCCTTGAAAAAAATACTTTAAGAATTCTTTTTTAATTCTTTGAATTAAGATTTACACACTCTTCTATTTGTACCTAAAAATCATCTTTTGAAAGAGAGAAAATAATACCACAAATTTCATTGGACAGCATGACAATTACAAATAAATTATATATATAATAGCCGTTGTCTCTGTATAACACTTCCGGGCTGTACTCATCTTTCAATTGAAGCCCTCAGTAAACAAACGGCCGGTTAGGCTTAATTTCAATTTCAGATGTGGATCAGAATTTTTTCTTACCTAAAAACTAATATCTTCTCCATCAAATCACGTTTGTTCAGCCTATTTTTCTATAAAACATTCAGAACTAAATAAAATTGGATGCTTTTAGCTGTATATTTAACAGTTTTTAAAAATATGTTTACTTTTGCGATGAATTCTGAAAATAAACAAACTTGAATGTGAATGAATCAAGTAGCTCAAGTATTCATATCGCGTAGTGAGCTGTAAAAAACTGGATGGCAGTCTACTACTCCAATCGCATGAAAAACTAAATAAATAAAAAATAATGAAAGGATTTGCTTTTACAAGGTGTCGATTAAATGCAATATTGTTAGATAATTCGAGATACTTTTTAACTTTCATATACTTTTTCCATTATGACGTCATTATTAGTATTATGACGTCAAAATGACGGGTTGGATGGCAGTCTACTACTTCAATCGCATGAAAAACTAAATAAATAAAAAATAATGAAAGGGTTTGCTTTTACAAGGTGTGGATTAAATGCAATATTGTTAGATAATTCGGGATATTTTTTAACTTTCATATAGTTTTTCCATTATGACGTCATTAGTAGTATTATGACGTCAAAATGACGGGTTACCTTCTAGTAAGCTATATTTACAAATTAATAGTTAGCGTATTATTTTGAGCCAAAATTATAGTAAACTGTTAAAAAATACACTCCAGTTGAATTATCAAATAATGTTTCTTTTATTCAATGTTCTTTTTCCAGAGCTAACATGAGAAAGTAAAAGTCATTACAAATTCCTAAGATTAGTTTTCAATTGGTACCTTGAGAAAATAGAAAATTACAAGAAAAATGGCTGATATGGGAGAATTTATTACAAAATATATGTAAATAATATAGAAGTAAATTAAAGGTTAAAAAAATCATACACGTTACATGATCAATAATATAAATACAGTGAAACCCCGATTTAACGTTATTCAAGGGACCCTACAAAAATGACGTTATATGGGGGGAAACGTTAATCGGGGTAAAACCAAAAACAAAACACTGAGCATAAAATAAAGTCCAATTTAGGTAACATACCTTTAATTTCTTCGTTTACAATGGTTTAGACATCAGTTTTCTTAATTGTGCTTTAAATAAATAGGTTATTTCACGTTGCGCCCGGTTTATAGTCCAAATCGCAATCTCAACAGGAGTTTTGTAAGATTTTTTTCTTGGCTTTCACTATTTAAAAGGAACACTTCCAAAGCTTGTTTTCAAAGCTCTTGTTTTCAAAGCTTGAATGGTTTCTGTCGCAGAAGGATTTCCAAGTTCCTCATCTTCATCATTATCCGAACTATCTAATTCTGAGTCTATTAAATCACTTAGAATCGGAATCTCCGATGTCATGATACTTGAAACACAATGTAGATAATTCTCGAGATCTATATATAAGCAAGAAGAGAAATCACCCATTTCATTTTAGTCTTCATTTTCTCTTTCCTCGTTCTCATATTCATCACCCCTGTCCTCCGCAAAACCAGCTTTTGTATAAGGACATGAGATACATTTTCCAATGCTGAAGAAATCATATAAAGAGATTCTAGAACGTTTCTCCATTTTTTTCCTGCCAACAAATTCTATACTAAGAAGAGAGTTTTGCAAATCTTGGTTTCTATAGTTTACTTTGAACGATCGTATGATCCCCAAATGACAAGATTGAACTTTGTACAATTGGCAGGGAAAAGTTCCATTCGCACATTTTGTAATTTTAAATGTACAACATAGGTTGTACAATGATCAACAAGCAATATAATCTTACGTTTCTTCAAGCGCATTTGTCTGTCCAATTTGCGAAGAATCGACTCCGGCAGACTTGCCACATATATACTTGTAGGATAAATTTTGCCTTTTTTTAAGCGGTTTATCCAACCATTTGAAGCAGTGAATCCTTAAATTCCCAGTTTAGAACCAATTTCTATTTCAAAACGGGGGGCCATTTATGGGAATGCTTGTTGCACGAACTTTGTTGAACTTTGTTGAACCATTGAAAAAGGAATTTTTCAAACAGTGACAATTTCCCATTTTTCTTTTTTATTAGTCAGTATTCCCATCTTTTCCCCATTTCGCTCCCTTAAATCTGTTTGCTTTAAAATTTTCATGACAATTTTTTACTATTTTAGGAACATTTCAATGACTTTTTCCCTCTGAAAAAACGTTAAATGCGGGAAATATTTTTAAATAAAAATGTTAAATCTGGGATTTTTTTAACATTACAAGTATAGGAAATTAATTGGGACTAATGAAATATGACGTTGTATGCGGGAAATCGTTAAATAAGGGTTACGTTAAATCGGGGTTTCACTGTATCATAAAACTTCAGTATGAAAAGAAACCGTAAAATCATCAAAGTTCTTTAGCTGAATAAAAAAAATTTTATCAAAATATTTTCTGATATTTATAGTTGAATATTAAGGGGCTGATTAGCATATTTTTTTAACCTAACATGTATTGCATTATTTAAAATTAATTCACATTTTGCTATGTTTATCAAATATGCATATTTGAGGCCGAAGCAAATGTTTAATTTAATAGCACTTTAATATTTTTGTCTTATATTTATTTAATCTTAATATTTTCTTTAACGCAACAAATACCAGATCTATTTTGAGATATTATAGAGTACGTACATTTCTTTGTTATAACAAATAAAATAGCAAGATCATGCTATATATTTATTATAAAGTTTTTGCGTTACTCAAGTCTGCGTTTTAGGCCTTATCAAGTATCTTTACTTTCGATCAATACAGATGCCTACAAGAGAATTCTCCGAAATATTCTCAAAAGGAGGCAAATTTAATAATTAAGGTGAATATTATACTGTTCTTAAATAAATCAGTTTCGCCTAAAGAAATTTCTTTTATAAAAACAGCGTTATACTTGTATAAGCATTAAAGCTAATTACAACACAACAGGATAGATATTACAACGCAATGTATCGGTAAACAAAGTTAAAGCTGTTGAAGAAAAAAAGCACCTCTGTTGAGTCATCGTGCGGACGCTTTAAATATTTAATGCGCAATTAGAGTTTTCTCTAATTCAGGGCAAGAGATGCTATCCTATGTTGATTTATCAATGAGTCTTGGAGGCAGCCCTTAAAGTAATTTACACACACTATAAGTAGCACAGTTCCCGTCAAGAAACAATGGGTTAGAAGCCGCATTAAGCGTGAAACTAAATAAAAAGCATTCAAAATTATTATTCTGCTTAATGCAACACGAGCCCGGGGCTTGTGAGAACTTGATTTAGAATCACGAGCTATAATAATCCCAAAATGATAACATCGGAATTTTCTCACACGCTTGATAAACATAGCTTTCGCTGCCCAGGGCTCGTTTGCAGAGGCTGAAGACCTTTCTGGAAACCGGGTCATTCTAATTCGAGGTCGGCGGTTTTGCTTATGGGCTCCGGCGCGAAACTTAATTGATGGGTAGTCAGATTTTCGTTGACAATCGAAAACCGAAACCTTCTTTAGAGAGAGTTGTGTTGCTGCGAGGCTGTAATCTGAGACGAGATGAGTTTGTTTTCAGTAGCTTTCTATTCATCCACTTTACGGTCTTTATCACATAATCGAACCGACTCTATTGAGTTCGGCACAGGATTATCTGAATATTAATTGCTTAGTTTTATTTGTGACAGTAATTATGCTAGGACTTCGGGAAATGTTCAGTGCTTGATTATTGGCTGCATTAATAATCAAGAGAGTCACGGTCTTAATGACTTAAGACCGTGTAAAAAATTTCTATTCTAAACTTGAGTTCTTCGAATTTCCGTTATAGGAGCTTTTCATTGCTTTCAAAAGTAGTTAAACATAGCGATTATTCTTCAAACTGCTGGAGAATTTGCAGTCTGAGATGGACGAGACCGTATATCGCTTTTTTTGTTTAATTTTATTTTTCTCGATTTGTTTCCTGGTTCATCCTCATATATATATATATATATATATATATATATATATATATATATATATATTATCTGAATATTAATTGCTTAATTTTATTTGTGACAGTAATTATGCTAGGACTTCGGGAAATGTTCAGTGCTTGATTATTGGCTGCATTAATTATATATATATATATATATATATATATATATATATATATATATATATATATATATATCCCAGAATAGGTCCAAAGCTTTCGAATTCGCTCAAACTTCTGTTACGACTGAAACTCTCCTCGTGCTTTCACCTTCATCTTATCTGTCACACAGAATTCCGCTCTCTCCAGAATACGACCCGGACTTCCGTCTTACCAATAGATGCGCTGATACTCCGACCATTGCAGAACCAACCTATAAATAATGCGACCATTACTCTCTGCAGCCACGAAATAATTACGTTCAATGAATATCACATCCTTTGGTTTCCAGATATTTTTCACGGTTTGTATCTTCCTCTCCCACTCCTTTCTTTCCCGCATGTACGTAAAGTGCCGCTTTAAGGTAGGACTTAATGCTTTTTGAAATTTAACATATTCTTTTATTCTCTTTTTGGAGACATGGTTCCCTTTATGCGAGCCCAACAACACCATTTTTGGTACAAGTATGATATCTCCCCCCCAAGAGATTTCTTGCCAAATCTGGCGCCCTTTGTTTTGGTTGTTGTGTTGCCGGTTTTTACTTCGGTGTTATGCTCCGTCAAAATATTAAATAACAGTTGGAGGTTGGGGCGCGAATTGAAAAAAAATGTGGGTCAGAGATGAGGATTAAAGTTAAAAGTTCTTATTCTGAGGGTTTTACATTTGTTTGTAGGAAAGTTATTGGACGGGTTGAGCAATGTAACACTGAGGAATCTATTCGGCATGGTTCCTGGTTACAATCGTAAGGCAGATTTTAAATTCTACCTAGCGATGCACATGTTTCGGAAATCATGATTAGCGGCAAATGTAGATTGTTTTAATAAATTTATTGAAATCGTTTCGGGGATTAACTTGGAGGAGTACAAAATTTCGGTATAGATACGTTTTTTTTTTTTAATTCTATTGCCAACTTGTATTTTTTCTATTGTATTTGTGCTTTAATTTATGTTTAATCAAGAAATATATATTTAACCAAAATGTATTTTATGTTTATTTAAATGAATTATTATTAGTTGCGCTATACTGACTTTCTGTCGCGGGGGGAGAGACAGTCCCCCCCCCCCCCCCACTTAACAAATTTCTTATTATTTTTCAGCTTTTATTTTTTCTATTTATGTGTTTTTGTGGTTCTACAGTATAAAAAATGCGTATTTTTAGGACTTTCAAAGACACGCATTCTGTTTGGCGACAAAAAAAAAATCGCCAAAATCACCATTGGGTGGTATATTATACTAGTTCCCCATTTTTTATGATGAATATTAAAAACTATTTATTTTTAAAATTCATTCGTATTTTTACCTGTTTTCATTGTTTGCTTATTTTTAAAAGTTGCAATTCAACAAAACCGTTCTAAACACTATGTATAGGTAGCGACAAGTATAAGCATAGTTGGACTGGCACAAAAAGGAATAGACAAAATTAACACGTTCGCTGCCACTGAAGCTCTAGTGCAGTGGTTCCCAACCTTGGGTACGCGTACCAGTACCGGTACGCGGACAAGCAGCTACCGGTACGCGAAGGATTTTACAATTTAAAACAAAAACTATTAAAAATCTGTATTACGAAAAAAAGAAAAGAAATGACTATAATAACTAATAATCCATACGTTTTAATATTTTAGTTTGGAATTTCTTATCCATTGTTTCTGTTGTAATACTTTACTGGGATTTACCTAATCTCAAAAGATGGCGTCTACATCTGAATATGTTATCCATGACCACCCCATAAAAATTTGGCACTCGCCTGCGAATTATAACTGTGTCTGAGTTCTACTAAAAATTGTGTTTTGTGTTTCAAACATCTTTAAATTAATTGCATATTATTAATCAATAGTAATTGTATTATTAATAAATATTGGGAAGATGTTTAGGTAAGTGTATTAAACTCAGGAGATTTATTTAAAATGATTTTTTATATATCCTAATTTATTTTGTTCTCCATTGCATTTTATTCCCCATTTCAAAATTTTTGGTCTACCGGTACGTCATCAAATTGTTTACAACGTACAGGTACGGTACTATAAAAAGGTTGGGAACCCCTGCTCTAGTGCGTCAGCATGGTGCTACCTCCCATGCCGGCGACGCTCTGGTGCGTCGGTCGACTAGGATAAGCTATTTGCTCTATATTTAGTGTTGCCGTGGAGTTTGAACGAAGATCTTGCTGTGGCATGATCTTCGATGATATGCCAATTTTAGTTGCAGAGAACGTGTTAAACGATTAAAATTAATAAAAGGCGTGACGTTATTATTACATTCTTTCGCTCTGACCCCATATATATATATACTAGCTGAAAACCCGCACTTCGCTACGGAGTACATTCAAAGTAAAAACATCGGTGAATGTATGCAATTAATGCCAATATATATATAATAAATACGACGATCAATGTATATAATTGATGTAAAATATATATATATTTATAAAAAAATCGTAAGGGATATTTTTATAGACAAAATAATGTAGAAGAAGATATTCAAATTAAATCTAATATAAAGAATACTAAAGAATATAGTACAGTTAATATAGTACAGTTTCTAGAACATTTCTTTTACTGTATTTTAATATTTTTTTGGATAATGTCCAATCGTCTGCCGCATTAGCGAGAAAAAAAAATATTTTTTGTCTATTTAGTTTTTATGCACGTGACGATAAATTTATTTAAAGTACCAGAAAAAGAAGTCACGTGATCAGCATTTAATAAATTAAATTCTAAAAATTAATCTTTAAAAATTCACCAAAAATCAGGAAATGAAGGTAAAGATTCGAAAAAGATTTCATTTTAAAGGAATTTTTATGATCTTTCTCGTGATATAAATTTTATAACCCTCAAATTATTATTTTAAATGCAAACTTAAAAAAAGTAAAAAAAGCAGCTTAAAAATTTAATTTAAAAAAATCTAAGAAGAATTTTTCAAAAATCTCTCTTAGTGCACCCCTACACTATAAGAAGAATCGCCATGCAAAATTTCAGCCCTTTAGGTCCAGCGGTTTGGTCTGTGCGTTGTATGTCAGTCAGTCAGTGAATGAATGAATGAATGAATGAGTCAGTTACGGAACTGTTTTATATATATATATATACTAGCTGAAAACCCGCGCTTCGCTACGGAGTACATTCAAAGTAAAAACATCGGTCAATGTATGCAATTAATGCCATCTGTAGCTTCATAATGCCAATATATATATATATATAATAAATACGACGATCAATGTATATACTTGATGTAAAATATATATATATTTATTTATAAAAAAATCGTAAGGGATATTTTTATAGACAAAATAATGTAGAAGAAGATATTCAAATTAAATCTAATATAAAGAATACTAAAGAATATAGTACAGTTAATATAGTACAGTTTCTAGAACATTTCTTTTACTGTATTTTAATATTTTTTTGGATAATGTCCAATCGTCTGCCGCATTAGCAAGAAAAAAAATTATTTTTTGTCTATTTAGTTTTTATGCACGTGACGATAAATTTATTTAAAGTACCAGAAAAAGAAGTCACGTGATCAGCATTTAATAAATTAAATTCTAAAAATTAATCTTTAAAAATTCACCAAAAATCAGGAAATGGAGGTAAAGATTCGAAAAAGATTTCATTTTAAAGGAATTTTTATGATCTTTCTCGTGATATAAATTTTATAACCCTCAAATTATTATTTTAAATGCAAACTTAAAAAAAGTAAAAAAAACAGCTTAAAAATTTAATTTAAAAAAATCTAAGAAGAATTTTTGAAAAATCTTTCTTAGTGCACCCCTACACTATTAGAAGAATCGCCATGCAAAATTTCAGCCCTTTAGGTCCAGCGGTTTGGTCTGTGCGTTGTATGTCAGTCAGTCAGTGAATGAATGAATGAATGAATGAATGAGTGAGTCAGTTACGGAACTGTTTTATATATATATATATATATATATATAAACTATTTTTAACCGCTGTGAGGGCAAAATGAATAAAAAGGAGATTGTTGTTCAAAGAGTTTTGCTGCTTTTTGAACACTTGTTTCCTCTGAAATTTTGGTTCAATTCTGAATAGACAGTGATTTCGCGCATCTAATGCAGCTTTCAGTTATTCAGAATACATAAATTTTAGTGTTATCGTATTCAAAATATTCCATTTTGCACAAATACATGCACCAATAGAACTCGGACAATCCGTTTAAACAAACCCCGATATATGCAAAAAATACATGTTTATTCACTTCAGAAAGTTTAAACCGGAAAATCCTTCCGGTTTATCAACCGAGGATCTGAAGTAATTTCAGGTAAACTTTCATGATCTACTGCCAGATAACTTCCAGGCCTTCGCTTGGTTTTGAATAAATTTTGTTCCCTAAAATCCTCTTTGTTGTTTAAATTTGGAATATATTTAGACATTGTGATAAACTGCAGAGATCCTTCTTAACATCCTTGAGGATTTGAATCTCTCATCTCCTTTGAATACCCTTTAACCCCTTGGATTCCTGAAGATTCCTCCAGATTCTTGATATCCCTTACGAATCGGAATAAAGTGTTTTGTTCCGAAGCTAGTCTTAAAATTCTTTTGAATGAAGCCTTGATTTACGGGTTCCGCGGAAATTCTGAAAACAATACCTCGCAGCAATATTAGTCACACCAGATAATTATCTTCCTTTGTCTAAAAAACTCAGGACGAATAGGTCGCACAGCTCTCAATTCATTGTTTTTATGCGCCGAAGAAACTTTAAGTTTATTTTTACTTATCTTTATTTTGAAATTGTAATTCTTGATTGGCTTTTACTGCTCAGTTGCCCCTTCAAGGCTTTACAGAGTTGAGATGTGGCATCTGAGCTTATATAATTTTAAGCTTCAAAAATGTTTTCAGAAAAATTCCTCTGTTATAATCTTTGAAATGTTTTAGGAATGCTTTTTCCTTAGTATAAAACATTACACATCATCATATTTTTCCGTACTATCATTGTCAAAGTCCTAACCTGCATTATAACTTCGGTCTTAGATTATAAAGTTAATGTTTGCTTGCAGCGACTATGGCGATAATCGCGGGCCAATAATCGCTAGCGATGATCACTACCCGGAATGCTTTGCTTAACAGCTACAATTCTGTCAGTGGGCTGTTGACTTTGGTCGATAAAACAATGTTCTGCTGAGTGTCGCAATGAGTGTAACTAAAAGTAAGAAAAAATTATTGTTGAAATATCTTTTGGTTGAAGAACTTGATGATGAAAACATCTCGGAAATGTTAAATTTGCCAAGACTTGACAAACAATAAAATAAATTCAAAAATAATAAATAAATAATATGTTCAATTAAATTCAACAACACTTTTTATTGCAAATGACCAGTCAAATAATTTTCCTTCTTCTGCGGCAGAAAAACTAAGTTTTGGCTGAGACATGGTTCACAACACAAGAGCGAACACAACTTACCTACTTGAATAATCGTTCGCGACTGCGATTACATCTGCTCTGGGATAATATACCAGATCCTGTGTCTGCGATAATATCTGCAGACACCTGCGATAGCCGATAGCGACTCTAGCGATGATAGCTCGAAGCAAAACGAAACAATACAAAACAATACTAAGCAGTGCTCCGCGATGATCACTGCGCTATTATCGCTCTGCGATCATCGCAATAGTCGCTCCAAGCATAACGTAACTTTATGCCCTTTATATAGAGGAATATGCAGCTCACATGTTATAGTGGTTAGCGTGGTGAGCACGCGGTGGTGAAGTAACGCAGAGACCTTGTGTGTGTGTGTGGCTAATGTCCCTGGGGGATGACAACATTACACCCCAGTCCGGTGTACATATGAATATAAGACATAGAAACAGACAAATGACACAATCACAGAAGAATTTTATTGACAGACGATGACACCGGCGATGGACGATGGGTTGCAGCTCCCCTTTCTAGACGGGGTTCCAATTGCAGGCGGAAGACTGACCGGTTCCCCAGAATACAGCCAAGTCTTATGCGGGAATCGAACCCACACCCCCGGCGTGGCAGGCTGATGCCTTATCCACTTAGCCACTGGGCGACAGAGACCTTGGGTTCATATCCCGAATAGGGCTTCTTCGCTCTCGTGTTGTCCAATCATGAGAAGCAATGCTGGCTCACCCAAATGGTGCTCCCACAATAAAGTAGCCGGCAAGACTTCGCAGTGAATAACAAAAGGCGAATGTCTCCCGTCAAATGCCTCAGCGTCAGAAAAAAGAAATATATAGAGAGAGAGGAATATTGAATTATTACCCCATGCTACTGGACCAGGTAGTTTTTCCATGCACCAGAGCGTTTTTAAAAATTCTTCTTTTAGTTTCCCTATCATGATATTTAAAAAATTTCATGTTTCAATTTGTTGGCGCCGCCGATCTTCTTTCATGGCACGTCCTGAGCAACCCCACAATAAGGGGGCCCTCTGTCGCGCTACTCCATGTACTAGTTAGCCCGACCGAACACCGAATGCAACAAAACAGTGCGCAAAGTTTCTGTTGCTAGCTTTCTGTATCCCACGAATCGTCTGCAATGTAATCAAAGGAGATTGCTGCACACCGGATGCAACATTGTTTTGAAACACCCCGCGTCATTTTGGGAACGTTGCTGCAACAAAAGTGTATGTTTCTCTGACCCATGTTTCTCCACGAGCATTTTATTTTCATTAATGCCCCGTGTTGAGGATTTTTGCATTATTATAATAAAAAGAGATGGATGTTGACAAGTTGATAGTTCTTGTCCACGCAAGGACAGAAATTTGGGATTTTAGAGCGAAGGACCACCACAACCAAGATGTAATAAATAAAATTTGGCAAGATATAGCTGAGGAATTGAATATTCCAGGTATGTACCACACCAATTTATCACATTTAATCGAATAAAACTCGCCCTCAAGTAATCCATACACCCCCATTTTTTAATATATTGGTAAAAAAGAATAGGGTTGCGTCACCCAGAGCTATATCTAAGGGGGCGCAAGCAGGGCATCTGCCCAGAGCGGCAAATTTGAGGGGCGGCAAAATTGGTAGAAGGAGAAAAAAAATTTTGCGCTTATGTTGTTTTTTTTATTGATTTTTTAAAATATTTTATAAGTTATGATTTTCTTAGATTTAAAAGTAGCCACAAAAGAATAGTACTTCTACTTCCTGACTTGCCATATCACCCACAATTGTGACCAAACTACTTTCCCAAAACTGAACACTTCCCTCAACAAAGAATAAAATACTGCAGACCTCTTCAACTCCCGTGTTCTTACTTACTACTGATGAAATATCAAATCAACCTAGCGTTGCAAGTCAGAATGTATTACCATTTTCCACGATAAAACATTTTGGTTCCGCAACGGCTAGCAACATAAACGTTGCACACTGTTTTGTTACGTTCGGTGTGCGGCCGGCCTTAGTTGTTGATAAGCCGCCAAGGCACTTGCCGTGCGTCGTAGCGCATTCATATAATTGTTTACGAGCCGCCAAGGCATTTGCAGCGCGTCATAGCGCAATCTCTTTTTTAATAAACTTTTGTTATTGATTTCCCATACAGTCCACATTTAATTTTATTCAGGCGTCATGCATGCCACATTCACAATTTTTAATAACTTATAACTGATCTAATTAGGACATTACAGCTCTTGCTGGAAACTCTGAAACCGAGCTGAGTTTGAGATATATCAGATATAAAGTGGTTCACAAATTGCAGATGATAGTCACTTACGGACTAACAGTGCCAGATTTGTGGTATGAAGTTGACGACAAGTTTTTTAAACAAATGTTAAGCCGTATACGCCCAAATCACAAAGAACTTCGAGATTCGACCTTCTTGAAATTAAGAGACTTGCAATGGAGATTCCAAGAGGTATAGATGAATTTCCATATCTTATGTTTCATGTCTCATTCCCTATAACGATCCTCATATAAGAAACTTAACAGAATGGATCCCAAACAAATTTTCTCGTAGAGAACTTTATTGATTTTTCAGGGCAGGGCTACACTGTGATTATTCTAACAAGGTGTTGAAAGAAATTTTAAAAAAAGTTAAAGGTAGAATTTATTCATAAAAAAATGTTTCAGGTAGTCTCTTCTAACGAAACTACAGCGGGTTATTAACGTAGGATTACTTATCGTTACTTACCCCTTTTCTTTTTTCTTTCTTTTTTTTTGACGCATTTTGGTACTTTTCTATTTAAATGTTTATTGCTACTGGGTTTGGTGCGCTGCAACGTTATCCAAAGCGTCCGCCAACTCACGACGGACTCTGAATTTTTTCTTCCCGGAGGACCGTTATTGAGGAACGTAATCCTATACTAAAAACATTGTATAGGGTGATTCACTCTGGAGAAGTCTCGAATATTCTGCAATAACCCTCCCTAGGATGAAGCAATCTGAACCAAAAAATACGCTACATTACTTGACGCAAGCGTAATCGATTGCATTGTATGCGATACTAGAAAGGTATCTCCGTTTTCTGCCACATACATTTCGATGCGACTCTCCACGTTCCTGAACTTATTGGCAAAGGATATTGTGTGGAATCGCAGCAATTTCACGTTTGATGTTTTCCTTGAAATCTTACATAGTATTAGGCTTGTTCCGATCGAATTTTCCCAAGTGAAATAACGTCTGGCGGTGTCAGATCGGGCGACCATGGTGGCAAAGCGTCGTTGAAATTATCCTGTTGCCGAAGAAGGACTCAATTTCCAACATGCTCCTCACGGATGTGTGACTCGTTATTCCATCTTTCTGGAAGTAAGTTTCCATTAAAGGTGTCAGGTCGCTATTTGCGAACATCAATAGTTATAAAAATAATTTAATCAGGAATGTGAAAATTTTACTGCGAGTTAAACACACTTTCTTCTTTACAAATATGGCTCTAAACGTTTTCTAGCTTGAAGATATATTTTTTAATTTTTTAAAATTTCAACCATTGTTTTTTTCAATGTTATATCACTGCACGAATAATTTAATCTACATATTAATGAATATACCCATTTAATTTAGTTTGAAAATTAAGTTATACAATATATCGTTTAAATGACTAACTTTGATATCAAAATTCTTAGTTCTTCATAGGAAAAAAATATTTTTTTAATTTTAAAATTTCAAAAACGTTATTGATAAATTTTACTGAAATTATAAATTTTATAATAGGAATGGCCAAATAGTCGGTCATTTTAATTATACATATTTATATTGCACGCTTATAAAATTTCATATTCTAGCTAACTGTTCTGGTGATATCATTTACGTAATGGCATATGAATGAAAATAAAGAATGGTTGAAGTTTTTAGCAATTAAAAATTTTATCTTCAAGCAAGAAAAAACTGAGAGCTATATTTATAAAGAAGAAACAATGTTGAACTCACCTCAAAATTTTCATATTTCTGAATAAATTCTTTTCGATCTACTGATGATTGAAAATAGGGATATGTTTGTCGGGTCTCTTGGCCTTTAGCCTTTTCCTTACGGGATGGGATAACGTGTATCCGAAGAATGAATATATATATACATACATACTTACATATATATATATATACACTCAAGAGCCAAAACATTATGACCACCTCTACATTTTGCAATGTATTCGCCTGGATGACGTGGAAGGCACGTGATCAGGTGGAAGTGGTATTTAACTGCTGCTGGAGAGTCTGAAGAATCATTCTTTCACTTACTTCTGTGTGTGATGGGAAAGGCTGCGGATCTAAGAGACTTTGATAGAGGGCAGATTGTAATGGCTCGAAGGCTCGGAACAAGTATTTCCGAAACTGCACGACTCGTGGGTTGTTCGCGACCTACAGTTGTTAGTACTTTTGCAAAGAATGACGGTGAAACCAGCTGTAGACGACATGGTGTTGGACGTCCACACGATATCAAAGAAAAAGGTCGTCGGAGACTGTCTCGCATGGTGAAGCAAAACCGGAGCCAGACAGTGGCTCAGCTGACAGCCCAATACAATGCAGGGCTAAGTAGAATAGTATTGCAGCACACTGTTCAGCGGACACTGTTGGATATGGGGCTACGCAGCAAACGTCCCACTCGTGTGCCTTTGCTGACCAAGCGTCATCGCCAACTGCGCCTGCGCTGGGCCCGGGAACATCGCGACTGGTCCATGGATCAGTGGGAGACAGTTGCCTGGTCAGATGAATCACGGTTTTTCATTCATCACGCCGATGGCCGTGTCAGGATACGCCGTCTTCCAGGCGAACTGTTGCTCCCTCAATGTACAGTAGGTCATACACAAGCCGGTGGTGGCGGTATTATGCTTTGGGGGACGTTCTCTTGGGCGTCTCTGGGACCCGTGGTTGTGGTAGAGCAGACCATGAATGCTACAGGGTATCTGAACATCATCGCGGACCAGTGGTTGTGGTAGAGCAGACCATGAATGCTACAGGGTATCTGAACATCATTGCGGACCAGTTGCACCCTTACATGGCCTCTGTGTTTCCAGCTGGAAATGGAATGTTCCAACAGGACAACGCGCCGTGTCACAAGGCTAAAATTGTGTTGGAGGGGTTCCAGGAACATGATGCTGAATTCCAGTTAATGTCCTGGCCGCCTAACTCACCGGATCTCAATCCGATAGAACACATTTGGAATGTCATGGGACGGCAGCTCAGAGTTCAAAGACCATCAATTCGCAATATCTCGGATTTGCGTGACCGTTGCTTAAACATCTGGTACAATCTGTCTCCGACCATCTACCAAGGACTTGTGGCATCCATGCCAAGGCGGGTTGAAGCTGTGTTGAGCGCCAAAGGTTGTCCAACTCGTTATTGACAGGTGGTCATAATGTTATGGCTCTTGAGTGTATAAATATATATATATATATATATATATATATATATATATATATATATATATATATACCGGGTGGTTATAATTAAACTTCCCCTATAAACGGCATCCTACAGCGCAAACGGGTGAACGGAATGCAACGAAATTTTGTATATGGGCTATACACGAGATGCGCTCACGGAATTTCGAAAAAAAAATTTGTTCCAAAATGTCCACCAGAGGGCGCCTTTTCGGGAAAAACATGAAATTTAACACAATAAACGACCAAAACGGAATACAGAAACAATATTAACATTTATTGACTAGTTTCTGATCACCTTGACATCGAACCACATTAAGTAAAGGTAAGGAAATAAATAACAGTACGCCTTTGCTATTTGAAGAAAAAAAGTTGAGTTTGCGGAAACAGGTACAGATTATGATGAAATGCCAGAAGAGAAGCAGTTGTTAATCGTGTCGAGGATGATGGAAGGAAAGGCGCTCAATGTGACCACCGTCAGTCACCTGCAAAGTTTCAAGGCGATGGACAATGTGTTCAACAGCAGATCGTAACTGATCATTTGCAGGTGACTGACGGTGAGACTAGTCAATAAATGTTCAAATTGTTTATGTATTCTGTTTTGGGTGTTTATTTTGTTAGATTTAATGTTTTTTCATGAAAAACGCCATCTGGTGGACATTTTTGAACTAATTTTTTTTTCGAAATTCCGTGAGCGCATCTCGTGTATAGCCCATATACGAAATTTTGTTGCATTCCGTTCACCCGTTTGCGCTGTAGGATGCCGTTTATTGGGGGAAGTTTAATAATAACCACCCAGTATATATATATATATATATATATATATATATATATATATATATATATATATATATATATATATATATATATATATATATGTATATATATATATATATATATATATATATATATATATATATATATATATATATATATATATATATATATATATATATATATATATATATATATATATATATATATATGTGTGTGTGTGTAAGTAATACCCAGCAGCTGTAGGCATTCGTTCTGTAGTCGTGTCGAAGAACTCTCCATAGATTATTAGAACTGTCTTTATTCTCGACACACAATGACGTTTTGAAGTAGGTTACAGTACACATAAAACTACAATTCCGAACCTGCCGGAGTATTTAGCTACGTTACATCTTGCTGGTCGGAGAAAGGACGCAGCGCGTGGCGATAGAGAACACAGGACAAAAAAATGCGGAGATGACATAAAGCATGGAAAGGACAACATCAATTTCACGAGGACAGTCACGGGGGAAAAAAAGCCGCGAAGAATCTTTGCTCATGCTTTTACGAAGGGTTCAGGGCCTTGTACACCAGGGGCCCAAAAACTTCTAATTGGTTAGCGGTGACCATCTAACCTCGTGCATCAGAAGTCGGATGAACTCTTGGAAGCTTCGAGAACGGTTGAATCATCATGTTTTCAAAACAACTTACTGTTTAGCACGTGCATTAAGGGAAATTTAGCTAGTTAATTCGTTTATCCTTAGGTCATAATTTGAAACAGGGACTATACTTTATTGAAACGTTAACGGGAAAATTTAAAATTTTCATTAATTAATAAAGGTGTTATTATTACATTAATTAATAAAGGAACGTTATTATTACATTATATATATATATATATTCTGACTGGCATTTTGATACGTTGTTTGTAATGACTCCAAAGAGGGACAGGTAAACGCCAACAGCTGTGGCACATTCTAAAATGTCACACATAAACACGTAAATGTTATTTTCTTTTACCTGCTCGGTATAAGATTCTTATAGAATATTCTTGGCTGTGATTTTGAGAAATGATCTACCATATGTAAATTACTTTCAGTTTATTATTAAAATTTTTCGAATGTACATGCGATTCAGATAAATAGCCGAACCATCTAGGCATTTTCATATATTCGCTAAAGTGTCGAATGCTTACACGTCAGATAGCAGTAGCCTTCAAGACTACTATGAAAGAAAAGAAATGCCAGTATGTGTTTCAAAATTTAGCGCTATGTGTCAGAAATCTATGAACTTACGCTAGGCCTTAACAGGTACCTAGACATTCTGTAAATGTATGGCAAATAGAATTATTAATTTCAAAAAAGAAAATTCCTTCTGTTCGAATATGTCAGTATAATTAGTTCCAAGTCTTACTGATTGGTCAAATTTTTGTTAGGTTTTCTGTATTTAAAAACTGAAGAGCAACACTGCAGGTTTTTTAAAAAGAAAAAATTAAAGAGTTTTTTAAGAATTGGGCTCGATGACTGCTTTTTTATCTCGCCAGTTTCATTTCTTTTATATCATGAATGCTCTAGGAGTAGAACTTCTGATCGCACTTATTTAAAACCATATTATGAACATATTTCCTACAACTAGTATTTTCTAAGCCACGCATAGTTTGTTGGTAAGGAAGATTTCATGTTATTTTCGGATGCTGTTATCATGTTCTTATTCCTTCAGGTCCTTTTCTGATACTGCACCAAAAGAAAGGTTTGATTAAAAATTATTTAATAGAACATTTTCTGTCTATTCGTAGAATTAATTATTCAAGAGTCCGAATTCATTTTTGATAATCCTTTCGGGATAGAACTTCGCAAAAAAGAATGATATTAAAGGCAAATGGCATCTGATTGCCAAATGATTTGCCTTTAAAAAAATTTCCACTCCTTTTTCTCTGTTTAGAGACAGAAAAAGAATAGTTTACTCAAAGAATCTCTCCCAAAAATTCATAATTTTTGTCTTAGTACTTAAAAGGTAATTAAATTAATTTTACAAATCCAATCGCTAAAGTTAGTAGCTATTAATTTTTCGGAGTCATTAAAAAGTAAAATAAACTATGAATTGATAGTAAATTTTATGTACTCTTTCTGAGTAAAAAATAAGTATTCATTATTTTGATTTGACATTTTATATACCCTCTAATGTTTGTGAACTGAAAATATTCATATTTTACTCTAAGTAGTTTTGCCGCATGCAAAAGATTACTTTTTCATCCAACATGAGACATAAAGGAAAATAGAAATAAATATATGACTTGTCACCTTAGTGATGAATAAACTATGAATTATAGTTGAAAATGCCTATAAATCGTTACCCAAAATCCAATTACAAGATATTATTCGAATCTCTTGCGATTAATGCCCTTGCGATTAAACTATAAATTATAATTACAAATTCCTATGACAACTTAATCCAAAACACGATTATAACGCCATTAGTTTTCTTCCACTTTTGCTGATATAACTGTAATGTTGGAAAAAAGGTGTAATATCACGCCGCATTTATTGTTCTTGAATTACACACAAAATAAATAAACATAGAAATTTAGCGACGTAGAGGTAGAAGAAGTTCACATGTTTCTAATTGCATTGAAAAACATGAGTATGTCCTGTCTGAATTATGGTTTCCTTGCGATTAAGGTCGTTTAAACACTTTTAAACAATCTTTTCATAGAATGACAAAATACATAGAACAGGTCCCCAAGAGTTGTGGCACAACTGCAAATATGCACACCTCCTGCACCATGGACCTAGATTTCACCTTTGTTATGGACTCCAAAGCAAAGTTTAGGCAATGACTAAGCTGAAGAGAACATAATAACTCTGTTGTTGGGCTGGAGGACTGCTTGCCAATAAAAATTAAGAGAAATTCCTCATCTGGAATTTTTACCCTCCAGAGACCTTTTCGGCGGTGCCTTGCTAAACCCGCAACAAAGGTGGAATCAGGTCCAACGCCACCAACACTTAGGTGTGTATGATTTCATTTCCCATGTAACGTTTCAAAATAGCGAAAACGGACAAAATGTCCTCTCTGACATATTTTGTTCTAATGTAGGCGTTATCTACCTCTCCTCCTGAAGAAGAAATCTGTGTGTGTTTCATAATTCAAGAATAGAGTTCGTCTGTAGTTAATATTTACAGCTTTTTCAAATCCCTAACTTACTACTCTAGTTTGGGTGCGGAATCTTCTATCCTTTTTAAGAAACTTTGTCTAATTATGGTTCCATTCTTTTAAAAGTTGTACAACTAAACTTCCCCAGATTATTTAAAATTATAATTTTTTTTTTTTGTAAATAAAGTGGACCTCTATAATTTTGTGTATATTCCAACAAAGTGGATCAGTACAAGTCGGACCCCTATTAAAAGCTAATAAGGATGACAATTTTGAAAAAGTGAGATGTCACTGTGACGTAAATATTATAAAACGGCAATAGAAATTCTTCGTTTGTGTAAAGAGACAAAATTATGTATCTTTTTTTATGGCACGTGATTAAATGACTTTTTAACCGTAACTATATGATATATTCTGAATAACATGCTATTAAATTTTTCTATGGCCTCTACACTCAACAAAGAAATTTTCCTAGCATCGAGCCGAATTTTCTTCTCAACACCAGCCTTTTATCACTTTATTACGATGTACATATTATACAATAATTGCCTTTCGAATGAAAGCAACGGATTGACCTCATTTAATATCGCTTTTTATAGATAATGAAAAGTTTGGCTATATTCTTCACTTTAAGCCTTGCTCTCATGCTCATCATCTCCACTGTGACGGGAGACGGTAAGAAATGAATTTAGTTCTTGTACTAAATCACATAATACCGTTTTGTTTTAAATCCTATATGTGACGATCAATATTAAAATCTAATATGAGCTTACTTTTTGTAGAAGATATGAGTTCTCTTGAAGCTGAAGAAACTCCACGGGAAATAACGTAAGTATATTCACATGCAAATAACTGCCAGAAATCAAATTAAAAAGCCGTTGTTTTTGCAAACTGATATCTGTTGATTAAAATGAATGACATTCTAAGACAATACCTCAGAGAAAGTTAAGCGAACTAAACAATCTATATAATTAAAAAATATACAAAGAAAGAAGTACTTTTTCGAAGCGGTCAGTCTTTTAAATAATAATAAATATCCAATTTTATACAAGTTATGTATTTTAATATTTCTTGCACTCATCGGGAGTTAAATACATTTATCGTCTACATTTCTGTCTGGAAATAACTTATTGTAGTATATGAGTTTTTTCTAAATAATCTAAACAAGTACCAATGCGAGAAGAACAGACATTTCCTCTGCTCTATATTGTATTTTACAATTTTTTTTTATTGTTTATAGTAATTTATTTTTAAATCTCTCTTTTTTTTAATTTCAAAACGGTTATTTTGTAAGAAATGTCATTTATTACAAAACGGCCTTGAAAAGTCATTTTTTGATAATTTTAAAAACTGAGTGAAAAGTTTGGCTAACAAAACAAGCGACAATTCCTAAACGAGAAAATTATAGGTGGCGCACGTGATGATAAAAAATATTCTAATCCAATATTTAAAAATGAATTCACCATTACAGAAAAACAGCCTTATCTGAAACATTTAAACTAATTTATGATATATTCGGCTGTTACAGAAAATAAACACGATAGTTACTTGTAGGACTAAACTACGAAATAACCAGGATGTTTATAGCGTAAATACCTCCAATCGTAATTGGAATTTACAAGACAAAAGCAACGGTCTGTCATTTTGCGTTAACACAGGGTAATCGGAAGAAAAAGTCCGTGATTGCAACGGGAAATAAAGAACCATATAATAGAACTTATGGTGTTTAATTTTTCATCAAAACGTACAGGAACGAATCAAGTTTTGCACATTTCCTGGTAAATTTCGATAGGAGCAACTCTCGTTGTTCGGCACACATCTATACAGTAGTCGATCTCCATCCATGTATGCTCGATTATAGCAGAAGCAGTCGCTATTGCAGCACAAAAAATTGGACCGTCCCTTCCTATCCAACCTCAAAACCCATGTAGGAAGAAGTGCAATGTAAAAGCGTCGGCGCATACCCACAGCGCAATCACGGTCACCATGACATGGGAAAAAATGCAGTGGAATCTCGATCTATCGTTTTTCAAGGGACCGATTGAAATGAACGATAAATGCGGGAAAACGATAGATGTGGAAACATAACAAAGCATTATGATCGTTGGGACTGGATAAAATGAACGACACATACGGAAAAACGATGGATCCGAAAACGATCGATCGAGATTCCACTGTGCATCCAGATTTAACACAAAATCTGCTGCTACGGAAAATCCGATCGGTCGATTGTTGTTCCCGGTGTACACAACTGAAACCAAGGACACCTTTTTCGATGACCCTGTATATATCCCCTTTAAAAAAAATTCAATCGTCACGTCAATATTCCTAATCATTTTTTTTTTTACTCTCCAGGCTTTTACACTGAATATATTTCTCTGTAATCGCAAAATTTCTCTTCCTGTAAATTTCAGGTGGGACACACCGTGTTTTGTTCTCAACGAGAAGTGCGTCAAAGGGGAAAGTGATTGCCAGTGTTGCAGAGACAACGCAGTTTGCGCCTGTTCAGGGTTGTTCTGGAGCCACTGCACATGCCAGGTTTTTGATGAAAGGTCAGGTTACAACACATGCTTGAAAAAGGTCAACTGTCCGAACCGGCGTATGTGGGATAGGGGTTCAAAAACATGCACCAAGCCCTGCACAGCGAAACATTGCAAGGGAAAATAACTGTCAAATTATTTGTAAGACAGGTCATCGCTAATTGTTACTAAAACGTTTAACCATACTTGCATTTTTGGATATTATGTCTTGTATTATCTTTATAATACAAGACATAATATCAAAAGATAAAGGATGAGTGACTTCAATTTAATTTCTTTTCGGAAACTTGGATATATTGCTCTCTGATGTATGACTGAATACATCATAAGATTACTATATCTACAACAGTATAATTGGGGTTTTGAAAATATTTGATGTTATACGTAGGAATTGGTTTTTGACTCTCATGCAAGTTACAACACGTGCTTGAAAAAAAGATCGACTGCCCGAACTTGCGTATGTGGTACACTGGTTCAAGTGTTTGAAAGAAGCCCTGTATTAAAAAAAAGGAAGAGTAATATAATTTTGTGAAACCGTTTGAATAGCCTGTCATTGTTAATTGCTGATAAATGTTAATAAAAATTATTACCATACTTGTAGTTTTTTTTTGTTTTTATGTCCTGTATCAGTTTTAATTTCAATTTTGGAAACGTGTCTGTTTTGCTCTGTGATGAATGAATGGATATATCATAAGATGTCCTATATCTGCAATAGAATAACCGGGGATTTGAAAATAATTTGTTATTAATCTTAGAAATCAATATTCTCAGTAATCTGAGCTTTAAACAGGAAATCTGCCTTCTTTTCATAATCAGTATCCGGAGAGCTTCTGAAAGATTTACAAAACGCAGTTTGTTCTTCCTGTTTTTATAAGGCTAACTGAAGCACGTATTCACATTCAAATACAGAGCACTTTATTTCAAAGACTTAAAATAACTGGAAAAGTTTCTTCTACATCATTCAACCCCTTACTCTAGGCGAAAAAACATATTTTGAGTGAAGACACTCAGTATTCAGTACCTCAAACAGCGGACGTTTTTTAAGACTCTTGTGAGACTCAGCTGAGTATTAAAGTAATTGCATCGACAGTTTGAAACTAATGTCCAGATTGTTGACCACTTAAAATCGGATGCATCTGAAAGCCAGCTCAGTTACAGAGTGGGCCATACTTCGACCAATTACGAGTCCTAAAAATTCGGAGAATGAAATTTTTAAAATTAAAAGGCTAGGGAAACTTTCACATGAATTTTTTTAAAACACTCGGGTACACGGACAAAATAGCACCTCTCCAATAGCACGGGTTAATAATTCCATATTCTCTATATAAAGGGCATTTAATCTAAGTCCGCAATTATTATTTAGGTTAAAACTTTGAAAATAACAGAATGAAAAGAATCGGACCTGTTTGTCCTACTTGCCATTCTCAAGTCTCTAATGTCAGTGAGGGTATGTAAACTGCGCAGAAGAAACAAACAAGAATTTCAAAATTAAATTAGAAAAAAGACTTTAAAATTATATCGGTATAAAAAAATAAATTCACAGATGTTCTACCTACTTGTCCTTCTTTTGTTAGACAAACGAAAATAATTATCTGGTTTGACTAAAATTGCTCGATGCCATTGTTTTCAGAATGTGTTGCACGGAACTCATAAATTAAGTCTTCTTTTAACAAAATTTGAAAACAAGCTTTAAAACAAAATATTTTATTCTTAAGGGATATCAAAAATCGGCTGGAATGTTCAAGAATCTAAGGAAGAAATGGTATTCAAAGTGAGGATCAAAAAGTTGGTGAGCAGTGCATCATGGAGCGGTGTTTTTCGAATGAGAAAGGGATTTTCAGCGACCCGTATATGGGTTTTTTTACGAGTTAACATAACCCTACAAATGGAACGACGACTCATCCGAGAACCACGTGATGTGATGTGCCATCTATCAAGGAGTACGGGGTGCGGTGGGCCCCTTGGCAAGAGCAGAGGGCCAATGATCTGAACGTCCCTGGTTCGAAGCTCGTTGCTGTAAATCCACCACCGTGTTCACTAATGGTGGCCGGGGCACATAAAATAGGGCGTGGCTGCAATGTCCTCCAAGTTCTCAAATTTACTTCTGGAGGTGCGGGGTCAAGGGTTCCGGTCTCGTCACTTGACTCGGTTCAAAATTGCGGGACCGGTCATTTAACCAAGTCGGACTCTTACCCTTGTGGTTCCAGTCAAAACAGGAGCCACCTCTTCATCGCCCATAGTCCTCGGGACTTGATTTGATGTTGCTGTCGGTCAAGTGTCATAAGCAGCAGCAACAACAACAACAACATTAAGTAGTACATTGTACGTTGTTTCATTCAGATTGCTTCATCTTAGCGCGAATTACAGAATTTTCAGGACCTCTTTCGAGTGAATTCACATATGTAAAAGAGAAATAAACGGAATAAAAACTTTTTAATTGTTGGCAAATTGGAACTGTTTACGGAAAAAATGAATAAAAATGTTACTGTTGTATGAGAAATGTCGCTCCTTCTTGATCACTTGTATGTTCCAAGGTTCCGGTTTAATTTTAAATAAATAGTGCTTTTGCGCGTCTAATGCAGATTTCAGTTGTCCGCGATACATAAATTTTAGTGTTAAAGGATTTAGAAAAGTCGATTTTATACAAATATATTCTTGCAAATGGCAAGAGATCTCGGATAGTTCATTTAAATAAACCCCTATATTTGTAAGAGATACACAGAATTCGCATGAAAACCATCAGATTTATCAACTGAGGATATGAAGTAATTTCGGATAAATATTCATCATCATTCATCAGGTAAATATTCACCAGGCAAATATTCATGATTTAAACTTGGAATATATTCAGAGATTCTGATAAACTGCAGAGATAATTTTTAACGTCATACAGGATTTCAATTTCTCACATCCCTTAGAACACAATTTCTTCCTTAGATTCTTGATCATCAGATTCTAGATATCCCTTATGAATCGGAGTAAAATATTTTGATTCAAAGCTTGTTTCCAAATTTTGTTAAAAGAGGTCTTGATTTACGAGTTCCGTGCAACACATTCTGAAAACAATGCCATCGAGCAATTATAGTCAAACCAGATAATTATTTTCGTTTGTCTAACAAAAGTAGGACAAACAGGTAGAACAGCTGTGAATTCATTTTTTTATACTGATATAGTTTTAAAGTCTTTTTTCTAATTTTAATTTTGAAATTCTTCTTTGTTTCTTCTGCGTAGTTACATACCCTCCCTAACATTAGTGACTTGAGAATGGCATATGTGTTTATATAAATATAAGCTTCAAAAATATTTTCAGACAAATTCTTAATTTATATACTTTTAATTATTATAACTTTTGATAAGAAAAAAAGTTACCCATACAATTTTTCCTTTCTGGGATTTTCAAAGTTTTAACCTAAATAATAATTCCGGTCTTATATAAAATGCCCTTTATATAGAGAACATGGAATTATTAGCCCGTGCTACTGGAGAGGGTATTTGTTCGTATACCCGAGTGTTTTTAAAAAATTCTTGTGAAAGAATCTGTCGTAACGTTTTGTACCGCCCTTTAAAACTATCTTTTTTCGTGGGATTTTTCCCATAACAGCTGCGCGTACCACATAAATGTGGATACTGCTCCTTGACTATGCACAATATTCAACGAAAACCTTCCTTTTAGCGCTAGAACGCACCCGCTTTCTTATCAGTGAAATTCCTCGTGCGGGGGAGAAAGGGTTGGTATATCATGCTACAAGTTTGGCTACTTTTCACTTACCCGAGATACACATGCATAATCGCTTCTCTTTGTGTCGCTTTGTTTTCGCAGTTTTTCTCGCCGCATGGCGAGCGCTCTTCGCCAAATTTGGCGTACTGATTTACAGATGCAAAACTCATCAGAAACCTGCAAGAGGAGATCTTTCCCGACTCGTTGGACAGGACAGAGAGCAGAGAGGATGACTTGAGGATGAAGATGAACGAAGGCAGTTGGAGAAGAGTTCTGTTCGCATGGGGAATCAAGAAGCATCCACCGGCCTTCATAGTCGCATAAGAATGCCAAACATTCTGTATTTATTGAGGCAAGCCGTTTCCCTCATATTTTCTCAAAATAAATATGTTCCATGGCTCATAATTTTGGGTCGTCGTTCCTCGTTTATCGTTTACTGATGTCATTTTTCTATTCTAGATGACGAATTCCCAATCACTATACTACTGCAGTGCTCCGCAACCGCCGTGCCGTGGCACACTAATGTGCCGCGAGGTGATCTTGACTGTACCACGGGGATTTTATCGATTATAATAATAAAAAAAATTAACCACCGCAGTTAGAAATTTTTCTAAGTAAAATATTCCTCTTGCTAATATGTAATTTCTCTGGGTCGAAATTATACACAAAACAAAAACATGTTGTTACCATACACTGTATGTATGATCGAACATCATATTTCTGGATTCCAGTTAAGAAAGAATATCCCCAAATTTCTGACAAGGCCATTGCAATTTTGCTCCTTTTTACTACGACAAACTTATGCGAACAAAGTTTTTCGACACTGGTTCTAATTAAAAATGACAAACTATAGTGTTTAAAGGGTTTTCACCATGAACTTCGAGTAGCTCTTTCTAATATAGAGCCAAATCTGAAACGTACATGTGTTCATCAAAAAAAGCTCAAATATCTCATTAATAAATTTGTTATGTTTAAATTAACTTTGATTTATTAGGCTTAAGTAAAGACCAAAAAACAAATTTATTCTAAAAATTATAGATAAAATGTTTTTACTTGTAAACTATAATTTTATATTTTTGTTCTTGTGTTGGTGTACAATTCAAAATGATTTATATAAAACTTAAAGGATTATAATTATCTTCATACATAGAGCTGTTTTATTGTGTTGTTTTAATCCAAAAAAAACATATAAGTATTTATTGTAATTAATGTATTTGCAAGCTTTATCTTGTGGTGTGCCGCGGAATTATCGAAAAAACGTTGTTGTTCCGTGGAAGATAAACGGCTGCGGAGCTCTGCTATTCTGAAATATGCATCTCAATCTGTTTTAATGCGACAGACTCCCTATAATTTTAATTTTAAAAATTCCATGCTCCAAATTTTAAGGTCTCATAATTGCTCGAAGTATGACTTTGCAGCTCTTTCTCGAATCTCTGTGACTGATCTGGCTTTTAGATGCATCAGATATTAAGTGGTAAACAGTCTGGACATTAGTTTCAAACTGTCGAAGCAATTCGTTTAATACTCAGCTGACCCTCACAATTCTCTTAAAAAAGTCCGCGGTTTGAGGTACTGAATACTGAATGTGTTCCCTCAAAATATGTTTTTGGCACTGAGTAACGACTTCAATCAAGTAGAGGAAGCTTTTCCAGTTATTTTAAATCTTTGAAATATAGTGCTCTGTATTTGAATGTGAATACGTGCTTCAGGTGGCCTTATAAAAAAACGAGGAACAAACTGCGTTTTGTAAATCTTTCAGAAGCTCTTCAGTTACTTACTATGAAAACAGGGTAGGTTCCCTGTTTAATGCTCAGATTACTGAGAATATAGATTTCTAAGAATAACATTAAATATTTTCAAAGCTCAGATTATTCTATTGCAGATATAGTACATGTTATGATATATTCATTCATTCGTCACAGAGCAAAACATACAAGTTTTCGAAATTGAAATTAAATCTGAGGTCACTCATCCTTTATCTTTAAGTATATAAATACAGGACATAAAATTTTTTTAAAAACTACAAGTATGGTAACAATTTTTATTAACATTTATCAGTAATTAACGATGACATGCTATTGAAACAATTTCAAAAAATTATTTTCCCCAGCATTTTTTAATACAAGTCTTCTTGCAAACTTTTGAACCAGTGTTCCACATACGTAGGTTCGGGCAGTCGATCTTTTTCAAGCAAGTGATGTAACTTGCATGAAAGTGAAATACCGATTTCTATGTATAACATCAAATATTTTCAAAGCCTCGATTATTCTGTTGGATATGTAGTGCATCTTATGATATATTCATTCATTCATCAGAGAACAATACAGACAAGTTTCCGAAAAGATATTTAAACTGAAGTCATTCATCCTTTATCTTTATGATACAAGACATAATATTGAAACAGTACAAGTATGGTTGAACGTTTTTCTAATATTTCTTAGCAATTAGCGATGGCATGCCTTTAAAATAATTTGATGAAGAGTTATTTTCCCCTGCAATGTTTCCTTAGGCAGGGCTTGGTGCATGTTTTTGAACCCGAACCCCACAGATATCGGTTCGGACAGTTGACTTTTTAAGGCATGTGCTGTAACTTTCACTAGGGCCAAAAACCTGGCATGTGCAGTGGCTCCAGATCAGCCATGAACAGGAGCAAACTGCATTATCCCTGCAACACTGGCAGTCACTTCCACCTTTGACGCACTTCTCGCCGAGTTTGAGACAAGGAGTGTTCCTCCTGAAATTTACAGGAAGAGAAATTGTGAGATTACTCAGATTTATATTCGGTGTAAAAGCTTAATGAGAATAAAATAATTTCTTGAATCGATCTGCTGACTGAATTTTTTTAAGGTGAGATATAGTAACTCAAATTGTCATGTAAATTCTAATTACGATTAGAAGCATAGACGGTAATAATTTCAAGAGAAAAAGATTTCTTTATTTACCATGTTTTTAAATTTTCTTTTGAATCATATAAACTTGACAATTTTATGTATTAATAAAAGCTTTTTTAAAAATTTTTTATGAATTATCCCATGAACTTGAAAATTAAGTTAATTGGAAGTTAACTTGCGTTTAACTTTTGTTCCCGTTCCGGTCGATAGATGGCTGCAACAGTCTACAAAATAAAATAAACTGAAAATAATTTAAAGTTAATTCAATTCTGCTTAAAGATGGCTAAAAGTATCAAAAAAATACATTGTAAACGTTTTCTGAGCTATTCTAAAAGTTTCAAATGTCTAGCTAGTCGGGAAGTTAGTTAAAAATCCATTGCAAGATTTATACTAGACAAACACACAAACAAACAAGAAAGCGAGTTAATAAAAACGTGGAAAAAAATTCAGATTATTTCATGGTTTCGTCGTAGAAGTAACTATCATATTTATTTTCTGTAACAGCTAACCATATCATAAATTAGTTAAAACGTTTCAAAAAAGGCTGTTTCCTGCAATGGTGAACTTATTTCTAAATATTAAATTGAAATATTTTTTATCAACAAAAGCACGATCTACCACTTTTAGCGTGTTGAAATTGTCACTTCTTTTGTACGCCAAACTCTTAACTCAGCTGCTAATTCTAAAAGGGAATTTTCAAGGTCATTTTGTAATAAATGACGTTTGTTAGAAAAACCCGTTTTGAAATACAAAAAATAATGGAGATATAAAAAATAAATTTCATTAAACAAGAAAAATATTTTTAAATACACTTAACTGCAGTAGATAAGTGTCTTAGATTTGTTTAGATTATATGCAAAAATCTCATTTACGATAAAAATTTATTTCCAAATAGAATGTTAGGCAATAATTCTTACTTAATTCCCGTTGAGAGCAAGAAACATTAAAATATATAACTTTAATGACATTGAATATTTATTATTATTTAGAAGGCTATTTATCTTAACGACATATACGTACGAAAATTTAAGTAACTTTTTCTTTACAAATTACGAATTGATTACGGGTATAAAGTTGCTTGATTAATGCCTTTTAAATAATAATAATTATTCAATGACTATCTATCATTTCTCTCTATGTTTGATTATTTTTTATAGATAATACAGTTCATTTAACTATCTTTTAGGTATTGTTGTAGTGTGTTATATATTTTAAACAGCAGATTTCAGCGTACAAAAATAGGGACTTTTAATTATTTTTCTGTCAATAATTTGCAATAAAATATATTTACGTTACTTCCCGTGGAGATTCCTCGGTTTGAAGAGGTCTTTCCCCTATAAAATTTAACCTCAAATTAAACTTTAATGTAAATCGTTACATATGGGATTCGAAACAAAATCATATTATGTGATTTATTACAGGAACTAAATTTATTTCTTTCTTTCTCCCGTCACTATGGTGATACTGAGGATGAGAGTAAGGCTTACAGTGAAGAAGATCCCCAGAAGTTTTATTTTTTTCTATTAAAAATCGATATTAAATAAGGTCAGTACTTAAGTTAAAAGATCATTACTGTACAATATGTACATTTTACTAAATTGTTAAAAGGCTAGTGTTGAGAAAAAATTTGGGTAGATCCTAGCACATTAATGATATAAAAGAAATGAAACTGTCCACATGAAGAAAGTTATCGAGCCCACTTTTAATACAAATCTTCAAAGAAAATTTCAACTTATCTTGGAGATTTGCTCTCAATATTTTTTTTAAATAACAAACTAACTAAAATTTGATCCCAGATTTAGAATTGTTATTATGAACATCGATAATTTCGAACAGAATGAATTTTCCTGGTTGAAAATGATAAAACTATTTGCAATAAATTTTAAAAATATCTAGATACCGACTACGGCCTAACTTCAAAGTTCATAGGTTCCCGGCGCAAATTTTGACGCACATACTTACATTTTCTAAAGCTACCTCTATCTGACGTATAAGTATTCGATACTTTAGCGAATATATGAAAACGCTCGGAGGATTCGGCTATTTATCTTAACGACATATACGTACGAAAATTTTAAGTAACTTTTTCTTTACAAATTACGAATTGATTTCGGGTATAAAGTTGCTTGATGGTACCATTTTTGTTTGCTAATTTATAAAAGTCGGAGTCTTCTATTCCAACAACTACCAAAACATTTCCGACAACTGTACGACCACGGTCGACATCAGGGACTATATTCGTACGGTATCACCAATTTGATCAAGTGGAAATTTTCTTGTGGAGATTCGTAATATTTTCGTTGCTTGCAGTAGAAGATTCTCTTTCAAGACCGCTCTTTTCGTAGAAATACACTCGTGTTGTTCAGTAAGGGCTTGATATGAAAACGTGGTAGGTTGCAGCTCCTCTTCAATATTTTCCTTTGGAATATGGTTTTCGGTATGGCCAGTGCTCAAATTTTCTTCAAAAGTATTAACAATTTCTTCGAGCTGTTCTTCTATTTCAATATTTGCAGTTTATTCGCCAAGCAAAGATGACGATGCAATGGCTCTTTTGGTTTAACGCCAAACAGGGCTTCATGAGGACTTTGGTGTATTAATTCGTGGTATGTAGTGTTCTTGGCAAACTGAACAAAGGGAAAACCATCTGACCATTGTTTTCTATCGTTATCGTTCATCCATGCATTTAACACATTCTGTATATCCTGACTGGCCCTTTCAACTGACCCATGCGTTTGACTATGACGAAGATTTTCGTGAACATCTTTCCAAATAGCGCATAGTTCGGATATGACTTGATTACTGAATTCCCTACCATTATCTGAATGCAATATAGCTGGGGCACCAAATATTAAGGATATTTGAAGAAAGAGGTGAGCTACTTCTTCAGCTGTCTTAGTTTTCAAAGTTCGTAGCTGGGCGAACTTCGTTAAATTATCTTGATACACCATTATGAACTTATATTCGCCATCCTTGTGTGATTGCAGGTCTATCAGATCGACTTGACATCTTCAATTTAACTCCGAACTGACTATTGGTTTCCCAACAATACCTTTTTTATGTGCACTGTTTCATTTGACATTGTTGACATAAATTTAAATATACTGTCTGTCTTCTCGGCTTCTCGTTTCGACCTCCACCAAAGCATATCTGTGCTTGTCGACATATACCGGTGATGGTCCGAATTTATAAAAATATAACAAAATATTCGGACCTATACCGCCGTATTTGGTATGTATGACATTCACCGGAGAATGTCGACATTATTGAATTTCGGTCTTGCACAGTAACATATGTTTATATATATATATATATATATATATATATATATATATATATATATATATTCTGGCTGGCATTTCGATACATTGCTCATAATGACTCCAAAGAGGGACAAATGAAACTCCAACAGCTGTGGCACATTCTAAAATGTCACACATCAATATGTAA
The DNA here is from genome assembly GCA_907164885.2 of Dolomedes plantarius. Classification (NCBI taxonomy): domain Eukaryota; kingdom Metazoa; phylum Arthropoda; class Arachnida; order Araneae; family Dolomedidae; genus Dolomedes; species Dolomedes plantarius. The sequence goes on along the minus strand of OU015491.1, from coordinate 45,142,214 downwards.
ATGTTATTTTCTTTTACCTGTTCGGTATAAGATTCTAATAGAATATTCTGGGCTGTCATTTTGAGAAATGATCTACCATATGTAAATTTCTTTCAGTTTATTGTTAAAATTATTCGAATGTACATGCGAATCAGATAAATAGCCGAACACTCTGTGCATTTTCATATATTCGCTAAGGTATTGAATAATTACACGTCAGATAGCAGTAGCCTTCAAGAAGTGTAAGTATATGTTTCAAACTTTAGCACAATGTGTCAGGAATCTATGAATTTGTGTTAGGCCTTAGCAGGTACCTAGATATTCTTTAAATGTATGGCAAATAGATTTATTAATTTCAGTAGAGGAAATTCCTTCTTTTCAAATATGTCAGTATAATTAGTTGCAAGTTTAACTGAGGGCTCAAATTTTTGTTAGGTTGTCTATATTTAAACACTGAAGAGCGAAACTGCCGGATTTTTAAAGAAAAATTGAAGGGTTTTTAAGCAGTGGGCTCGATGACTGCTTCTTTATTTAGCCATTTTCATTTCCTTTATGTCATGAATGTGCTAGGAGTAGAATTTCTGATCGCACTTATTTAAATCCATATTATGGACATATTTTCTACAACTAGTATTTTCTAAGCCACCCCAGTTTATTGCTAAGGAAGCATCCATGTTATTTTCCGATACTGTTATCATATTCGTGTTCCTTAATGTCCTTTTCGTAACTGCACCAAATCAAAGGTGTGATTAAGAATTATTTAATAAAATATTTTCTATTTATTCGTATAACTGATTAGTGAAGAGTCGAAATTCATTTGTTTAAAATTCTTTTGGGATGTAACTTCTCAAAAAATAATGGCAAATGGCATCTGATTGCCATCTAATTTGCCTTTAAAAAATTTCCAATCCTTTTTCTCGGTTGAGACAGAAAAAGAATATTTTACTCATAGAATCTCTCACAAAATTCATAATTTTTGTCCTAATACTAAAAAGGTAATTAAATTAATTTTACAAATCCCATCACTAAAGTTAGTAGCTATTAGTTCTTCAGAGTCATAAAACAGTAAAATAAACTATGAAATGATACTAAATTTTATGTACTATTTCATTATTTTGATTTCACATTTTATATGCCCTCTAATGTTCATGAACCGAAATATTGAAATTTTACTGCAAGTAGTTTTGCCGCATACAAAAGATTACTTTTTCAGAAAAGATTACTTTTTTCATAAGACAACAGGAAATTTGAAATGAATATATGACTTGTCAACTTAGTCATGAATAAACTATGAATTATAATTAAAAAAACGTATAAATCGTTACCTAAAACCCAATTATAAGATAATATTCAAATCTCTTGCGATTAAAATATAAATTATAATTACAAATTTTTTATGACACGTTACTCCAAAACACGATTATAACGCCATTTTCTTCCACTTTTGATGATTTATCTGTAATGTTAGAAAAAAGGCGTTATTGTACGCCGCATTTATTGTCTTTGAATTACACACAAAATAAAAAGACATAGAAATTTAGCGGCGTAGAGGTAAAAAAAGTTCCTATGTTTCTTATTGCATTGAAAAACATGAGTATGTCATGTCTGACTTAAGACTCCCTTGCGATTAAGGTCGTTTAAACACTTTTAACCAATCTTTTCATAGAATGACAAAATGCATGGAACAGGTTTCCAAGAGTGGCACAATTGCAAATGTATATAGCTCCTGCACCATGGACTTAGATTTCGCCTTTGTTATGGTCTCCAAAGCAAACTTTAGCCGACGCGTAAGCTGAAGAGAACATAATTGCTCTGTTGTTGGGCTGGAGGACTGGTTACCAATAAAAATTAAGAGAAATTCCTCATCTGGAATTGTTTACCCTCCAGAGACCTTTTCGGCGGTGCCTTGCTAAGCCCGCAGCAAAGGTGGAATCAGGTCCAACTCCACCAACACTTAGGTGTGTATGATTTCATTTCCCATGTAACGTTTCAAAATAGCGAAAACAGACAAAATGTCCTCTCTGACAGATTTTGTTCGAATGTAGGCGTTATCTACCTCTCCTCCTGAAGAAGAAATCTGTTTGTGTTTCATAATTCAAGAATTGAGTTCGTCTTTAGTTAATATTTACAGCTTTTTCAATTCCTAACTTATTACTCTAGTTTTGGTGCGGAATTTTCTATCCTTTTTAAGAAACTTTGTATAATTATGTTTCCGTTGTTTTAAAAGTTGTACATCTAAACTTCCCCAGTTTATTTAAAATTGTAATTTTTTTTTGTAAATAAAGTGGACCTCTGTAATTTTGTGTATATTCCAACAAAGTGGATCAGTACAAGTCGGACGCCTATTAAAAGCTAATAAGGATGGAAATTTTGAAACAGTGAGACGTCAAAGTGACCTAAATGTTATAAAACAGCAATAGAACAGCATTTTCATGTGTGTAAAAAGCCAATATTATGTATGGTTTTTTATCACGTGATTTAATGACTTTTCAATCGTCTCAATAAAAATAGTTTCCTAGCATCGACCCAAATTTTCTTTTCAACACCAGCCTTTTATCACTTTATTACAATGAACATATTATACAATAATTACCTTTCGAATGAAAGCAACGGATTGAACTCATTTAATATTGCTTTTCATAGATAATGAAAAGTTTGGCTATATTCTTCACTTTAAGCCTTGTTCTCGTGCTCATCATCTCCACTGTGACGGGAGAAGGTAAGAAATGAATTTAGTTCTTTTAATAAATCACAAAATATCATTTTCTTTTGAATCCTATGTGTGACGATCAATATTAAAATCTAACTTGAGCTTACTTTTTATAGGAGAAATATCTCTTGAAGCTGCAGAAACTCCACGGGAAGTAACGTAAGTATTTTCACTTGCAAATAACTGTCAGAAATGAAATTAAAAAGTCATTATTTATGCAAACTGACATCTATTGATTTAAATAAATGACAAACTAAGACAATACCTAGGATAAAGTTAAGCGAACTAAACAATCTATATAATTAAAAAAAATACAGAGCAGGAAGTACTTTTTCGATGCAGTCAGTCTTTTAAATAATAATAAATATTCAATGTTATGCAAGTTACGTATTTCACAGTTTATTGCTCTCGTCAGGAGATAAACAACAGCTATCGTCTACATTTCTATCTAGAAATAACTTTTGTAGTAAATGAGTTTTTTGTAAATTATCTAAACAAGTACAAATGCGGGAAGTAGAGATTTATCATCTGCTGTATATTGTATTTCTCAATTTTTTTTCATTGTTTATTGCAATTTATTTTTAAATATTTTTTTTTTAATTTCAAAACGTTTTTTTGTAATTGATGTCATTTGTTAAAAAATAACCTTGAAAATTCACTTTTTGATAGTTTTAAAAACTGAGAGAGGAGTTTGGCAGACAAAACAAGCGACAATTTCAAAACGCGAAAAGTTATAGATGCCGCATGTGTTGATAAAAAATATTCTAATACAATATTTAAAAATAAATTCACCATTGCCTAAAAACAGCATTTTAAGAAATATTTAAACTAATTTATGATATACTCGGCTGTAACAGAAAATAAACACAGTAGTTACTTGTAAGACTAAACTACGAAATAACCAGGATGTTTATAGCGTCAGTACCTCTAATCGTAATTGGAATTTACAAGACAAAGGCAACGGTCTGTCATTTTGAGTTAAAACAGGGTAATCGGAAAAAGTGTCCTTGATTGCAACGGGAAATAAAGAACCATATAATAGAACTTATGGTGTTTATTTTTTCATCAAAAAATACGGCAACGAATCAAGTTTTGGTCATTTCCTGGTAGGCTTCTTTAGGAGCACCCCTCGTCGTTCGGCACACATCCAGACGATAGTCGATATTCATCAAAGTACGCTCGATCGTAGCAGGAGCAGTCGCTATTGCAGCTCAAAAACTTGGACCGTCCCTTCCTATCCGACGTCAAAACCCATGTAGGAAGAAGAGGGATGTCTCAGCGTCGGCGCATACCCTCAGCGAAATCACGGTCACCCTGACATGGGGCCAAAAAATACTCCTAAAGTTAACACACCATCTACTGCTACGCAAAATCCAATCGGTGGATTGTTGTTCCCGGCGTGCACAACTGAAATCACGGACACCTTTTTCGATGACCCTGTATATATCCCCTTTAAAAAAATTCAATCTTCCCATCGATACTCCTAATCATTTTATACTCTCCAGGATATTACACTGAATATATTTCTCAGTAATCGCAAAATTTCTCTTTCTGTAAATTACAGTAGCAACACACCGTGTATTGATCTCGGCCAGACGTGCGTCAAAGGTGAAAGTGATTGCCAGTGTTGCAGAGACAACGCAGTTTGCGCCTGTTCAGGGTTGATCTGGAGCCACTGCACATGCCAGGTTTTTGACGCTAGGGCAAGTTACGACACGTGTTTGATAAAGATCAACTGCCCGAACCGACATAAGTGGGATAGGGGTTCAAAAACATGCCCCAAGCCCTGCGAATCGAAACACTGCAGGGGAAAATAAATGTAAAATTATTTGTGAGACAGGCCATCGCTAATTGTTAGTAAAACGTTTAACCATACTTATACTGTTTTGATATTATGTCTTGTATTATAAAGTTAAAGGATGAGTAACTATAATTTAATTTCTTAACTGAAACTTGTCTGTATTGCTCTCTGATGTATGAATGAATATATCATAAGATGTACTATATCTGCAATAGAATAATCGGGGTTTTGAAAATATTTGATGCTATACGTAGGAATCAGTTTTTGGCTCTCATACAAGTTACAACACGTGCTTGAGAAAGATCGACTGCCTGAACCTACGTATGTGGGATACTGGTTCAAGGGTTTGAAAGATGCCCTGTATTAAAAAAAATGCAAGGGTAAAATAATTTTGTGAAACTGTTTGAATAGCCTGTCATTGTTAATTGCTGATAAATGTTAATAAAAATTATTACCATACTTGTAGTTTTTTTTTGTTTTTATGTCCTGTATAACTTTAAATGTCAATTTCGGAAACTTGTCTGTTTTTCTCTGTGATGAATGAATGAATATATCATAAGATGTATTATATCTGCAATAGAATAATTGGGGTATTGAAAATATTTTATGTTAATATTAGAAATCGATATTCTCAGTAATCTGAGCTTTAAACAGGAAACCTACCTTGTTTTCATATCCGGAGAACTTCTGAAAGATTTACAAAACACTATTGGTTCCTCCTCTTTTTATAAGGTCACCTGAAGCATGAATTCACATTCACATACAGAGCACTTTATTTCAAAGACTTAAAATAACTGGAAAAGCTTCTTCTACATAATTGAAGTCGTTACTTAAGTCCAAAAAACATATTTTCAGTGAACACACTCAGTATTCAGTACTCAAACAGCGGACGTTTTTTAAGAACTTTATGAGGCTCGGCTCAGCATTAAAGTAATCGTTTTGACAGTTTGAAACTAATGTCCAGATTGTTAACCACTTAGTATCTGATGCATATGAAAGCCAGCTCAGTTACAGAGTTTCTAGCAAGAGCTATAAAGCCATACTTCAACCGATTATGAGTCCTTAAAATTCGGAGCATGAAATTTTTAAAATTAAAATGCTAGGTAAACTTTCACAAGAATTTTTTAAAAACTCTCGGGTACACGAACAAAATATCCTTTCCAATAGCACGGGTTAATAATTCTGTATTCTCTATATAAAGGGCATTTAATTTAAGACCGGAATTATTACACTCTTAGACAAAAAAAAAAAAAAAACAACGACGCACCAAGGAGTTATCCAAAAGGGACGAAAATCGGTAGATGTGATGTACACGTACAGAAAAAAAAATGATTACACTTTGAGAAAAATTGAATGATTATTCAAGAGAAAAAGCTTCACAAAGTGAAAAAGTCAATAAAGCGTTGGTCCACCTGTGGCTCTTATGCAAGCAGTTATTCGGTTTGGCATTGATTGATAGAGATGGCGATGTTCCCCTGCAGGGTATCGTGCCAAATTCTGTCCAATTGGCGCATTAGATCTTCAAAATCCCTAGCTGGTTGGGGAGCCCTGCCCATAATACTCCAAACATGCTCAATGGGGGAGAGATCCGGCGACCTTGCTGGCCAAGGTAACGTTGGGAAAGCACGAAGACAAACTGTTGAACTCTCGCTGTGTCCGGGCGGGAATTATCTTGCTGAAATGTAATCCCAGAATGACGTGATATGAAGGACAACACAACGGGGCGTAGAATATCGTCGACGTACCGCTGTGATGTAAGGGCGCCGATGACAACCAAAGGGGTCCTGCTATGAAATGAAATGGCACCCCAGACCATCACTCCTGGTTGTCGGCTCGTATGGCAGAAGACAGTCTGGTTGGTATCCCACCGCTATTCGGAGCGTCTCCAGACACGTATTCGCTGGTTATCAGGGTTCAATTCGAAGCGGGATTCATCACTGAACACAATTCTACTCCAGACAGTGACATTCCAGGTCGAATGTGCCTAACACCACTGCAAATTGGCTTGTCGGTGTACAAAGGTCAATGGTAGTCGGCGCAAGGGGCACCGTGAGCTCAGCCTCCTTTCACTGAGCCGCCTATGAATGGTCCTTGCGGTCACTGAAGCACCAGTTGCGCATACGATCGATGATAATGATGAATTTGGGGTTGTTAGTGCCGCTCTGACGATTGCTCGGTCCTAACGTTCCGTCGTTTCTCTAGGACGACCGATTCCTTCTTGACGCTATGTTCGGCCGTGATTCACCCATTCCTGCCAAAATCGTCCAATAGTGGCATCTTTCCTATCCAAATGTCGATAGCGATTCGCCGATTAGACCAACCGGCTTCTTTGAACCCAACTACACGTCCTCTCTCAAATGTTGACATCTGCACATATTGTTCGCGTACCTGTATGCGAGGCATAATTACTGCCTACCTGACTACACGGAATGAAATTCGCAAAAAATTATGACCTGGAATCGAAATTTCTCCTCTTTAATATCCTGTCAGTTTCGCAGCTAAGATGCGCTGCAGCGTCACATGTTCCTTCATTGGCCGCCAAACGTAAAAATTTTGCCCTTTCCGTCGAAAACTGTATGAGTATCAATCTGTGTCCAATTTGCGTTACCCCTTTTGTTGCGTCTTTTTTTTTCTGTGTGTCTAAGAGTGTATTTAGTATAAATTTTCAGAAAATCAGAGAATGGAAAAACTGGATGGGTAACTTTTTTCTCGGAAAAAGTTATTATAATGAAAAGTATATAAATTAAGAATGTGTCTGAAAATATTTTTTGAAGCTTATATTTATATAAACACAGATGCCTATCTCAAGTCTCTAAAGCTAGGGAGGGTATGTAAAATGAGCAGAAGAAACAAACAAGAATTTCAAAATTAAAATTAGAAAAAAGACTTTAAAATTATATCTGTATAAAAAAAATGATTTCACAGTTGATCTACATACTTATCCTACTTTTGTAAGACAAAAGAAAATAATTATCTGGTTTGACTAAAATTGTTCAATGGCATTGTTTTCAGAATGTGTTGCACGGAACTCGTAAATCAAGGCCTCTTTTAACAAAATTTGAAAACAAGCTTTGAAATAAAATATTCTATTCCGATTCGTAAGGGATATCAAGAATTTGCTGGAATGTTCAAGAATATGATGAAGAAATGGTATTCAAAGGAATGATCCAAAAGCTGGTGAGCAGTACATCATGGAGAGGTGTTTTATGAATGAGAAAGGGATTTTCAGTGACCCATATATGGGTGTTTTGCGAGTTAACATAACCCGACAAATGGAACGACGACTCATCAAAGAACCACGTGATGTGATGTGCCAGCTATTAAGGAGAACGGGGCGTGGTGGCCCAGTTGACAGGAGCATCTGGCCAGTGATTTGAACGTCCCTGGTTCGATGCTCGTTGCTGCAAATCCACCGCCGTGTTCACTAATGGTGGCCGGGGCACGCAAAATAGGGCGTATCTGCAATGTCCTCCAAGTTCTCGAATTTACCTCTGGAGGTGCGGGATCAAGTGTTCCGGTCTCGTCACTTGACTCGGTTCAAAATTACGGGATCGGTCATTTAGCCAAGTTGGACTCTCACCATTGTGGTGCTAGTCAAAACAGGAGCCGCACCTTCATCACCCATAGCCTTCGGGATTTGATCTGATTTTGCTGTCGGTCAAGTGGTATACGCAACAACAACAACAACAACAACAACATTAAGGAGTACATTTACATTGTTTCATTCAGATTGCTTTATCTTAGCGCGAATTACAGAACTTTCTGGACCTCTTTCGAGTGAATGTACATATGTAAAAGAGAAATAAAAGAAAAAAACTTTATAATTGTTAGCAAATTGGAACTGTTTGGGGAAAAAATGAATAAAAAGTTACTGTTGTGTAAAAAATGTCGCTGTTTCTTGATGACTTGTATCTTCTGAGGTTTCGGTTTGATTTTAAATAGATAGTGATTTTGAGCATCTAATGCAGATTTCTGTGGTCCGCGATACACAAATTTTAGTGTTAAAGTATTTAGAAAAGTCGATTTTACACAAATATGTTCCTGCAAACGGCAAGAGATCTCGTTTAGTTCGTTTAAATAAACCCTATATTTGTAAGAGATACACAGTATTCACTCGAGAAAGTTTAAACGGGAAAACCATCAGACTTTTCAACTGAGGATAAGAAGTAATTTCGGATAAATATTCATGATCATTCATCAGGTAAATATTCACCAGACAAATATTCATGATTTAAACTTGGAATATATTCAGAGATTCTGATAATCTGCAGAGATAATTTTTAACATCGTAAAGGATTTCAATTTTTCACATCCCTTAGAATACAATTTCTTCCTTAGATTCTTGATATCCCTTATGAATAGGAATAAAATATTTTGTTTCAAAGCTTTTCAAATTTTGTTAAAAAGAGGCCTTGAGTTACGTGTTCCGTGCAATACATTCTGAAAACAATGCCATCGAGCAATTTTAGTCAAACCAGATAATTATTTTCCCTTGTCTAACAAAAGTAGGACAAATAGTTCGAACAGCTGTGAATTCAATTTTTTTATACCAATATAATTTAAAGTCTTTTTTCTAATTTTAATTTTGAAATTCTTCTTTGTTTCTTCTGCGTAGTTACGTACCCTCCCTGACATTAGTGACTTGAGAATGGCATCTGTGTTTATATAAATATAAGCTTCAAAAATATTTTCAGACAAATTCTTAATTTATATACTTTTAATTATTATAACTTTTGCTGAGAAAAAAAGTTACACGTAATTTTTTTTTCATTCTGTTCTTTTCTAAGGTGTTATCCTAAATAATAATTCAGGTGTTATATTAAATGTCCTCTATATAGAGAATAAGGAATTATTAACCCGTCGTACTGGAGAGGGTATTTTATTCGTGTACCCGAATGTTTTTAAAAATTTCTTGTGAAAATTTCCCTAGCATTTCAATTTTAAAAATTTCATATTCCGAATTTTAAGGACTCATAATTGGTCAAAGTATGGCTTTACAGCTCTTGCTAGAAACTCTGTAACTGAGCTGGCTTTCATATGTATCCGATATTAAGTGGATAACAATCTGGACATTAGTTTCAAACTGTCGAAGCGATTACTTTAATGCTCAGCTGAGCCTCATAAGGTTCTTAAAAAACGTCCGCTGTTTGAGGTACTGAATACTGAGTGTGTTCACTGAAAATATGTTTTTTTGGCCTTGAGTAACGTCTACAATCATGTAGAGGAAGTTTTTCCAGTCATTTTAAGTCTTTGAAATAAAGTGCTATGTATTTGAATGGGAATACGTGCTTCAGGTGGCCTTATAAAAAAAGGAGGAACCAACAGCATTTTGTAAATCTTTCAAAAGTTCTCAGGATACTGATTATGAAAAGGTAGGTTCCCTGTTTCAAGGTAGGTTCCCTGTTTAAAGCTCAGATTACTGAGAATATCGATTTCTAATAATAACGTCAAATATTTTCAAAACTCAGATGATTCTATTGCAGATATAGTACATCTTATGATATATCCATTCATCCATCACGGAGCAAAACATACAAGTTTCCAAAATTGAAATTAAAACTGAGGTCACTCATCCTTTAGCTTTAAGTATATAAATGCAGGACATAAAAATTTGAAAAAACGACAAGTATGGTAATAATTTTTATTAACATTTATCAGCAATTAACGATGACATGCTATTGAAACAATTTCAAAAAATTATTTTCCCTTGCATTTTTTCAATACAGGTCTTCTTGCGAGCCCTTGAACCAGTGTCCCACATACGTAGGTTCGGGCAGTCGATCTTTTTCAAGCAAGTGCTGTAACTTGCATGAAAGTGAAAAACCGATTTCTATGTATAACATCAAATATTTTCAAAGCCCCGATTATTCTGTTGGATATGTAGTGCATCTTATGATATATTCATTCATTCATCAGAGAGCAATACAGACAAGTTTCCGAAAAGATATTTAAACTGAAGTCATTCATCTTTTATCTTTATGATACAAGACATAATATTGAAACAGTACAAGTATGGTTAAACGTTTTTCTAATATTTCTTAGCAATTAGCGATGGCATGCCTTTAAAATAATTTGATGAAGAGTTATTTTCCCCTGCAATGTTTCCTTAGGCAGGGCTTGGTGCATGTTTTTGAACCCGAACCCCACTGATATCGGTTCGGACAGTTGACTTTTTTAAGGCATGTGCTGTAACTTTCACTAGCGCCAAAAACCTGGCATGTGCAGTGGCTCCAGATCAGCCATGAACAGGAGCAAACTGCATTATCCCTGCAACACTGGCAGTCACTTTCAATTTTGACGCACTTCTCGCCGAGTTTAAGACAGGGAGTGTTCCTCCTGAAATTTACAGGAAGAGAAATTGTGAGATTACTCAGACTTATATTCGGCGTAAAAGAGCGTTAAAGAGAATAAAATTATTTCGTGAATCGATGTGCTGATTGAATTTTTTTAAGGTGAGATATAGTAACTCAAATTGTCATGTAAATTCTAATTTCGATTAGAAGCATAGACGGTAATAATTACAAGATAAAAAGAACTTTTTATATACCATGTTTATAAATTTTCTGTTGAATCATATAAACTTGACAATTCTAGGTATTAATAAATACTTTTTGAAAAAATTTTTATGAATTATCCCATCAACTTGAAAATGAAGTTAATTGGAAGTTAACTTGCGTTTAACTTTTCGTTCCCGTTCCGGTCGATAGATGGCTGCACCAGTCTACAAAACAAAATTAACTGAAACTAACTGAAAGTTAATTCAATTCTGCTTAAAGATGGCTAAAAGTATCAAAAAAATGCATTGTCATCGTGTTCTGAGCTATTCTAAAAGTTTCAAATGTCTAGCTAGTCGGGAAGTTAGTTAAAAGTCGATTGCAAGATTTGTACTAGACAAACACACAAACAAACAATAAAGCGAGTTAATAAAAACATGGAAAAAAATTCAGATTATTTCATGGTTTCGTCGTAGAAGTAACTATCATATTTATTTTCTGTAACATCTAACCATATCATAAATTAGTTAAAACGTTTCAAAAAAGGCTGTTTCCTGCAATGGTAAACTTATTTCTAAATATTAAATTGAAATATTTCTTATCAACAAAAGCACCATCTACCACTTTTAGCGTGTTGAAATTGTCACTTCCTTTATACGCCAAACTCTTAACTAAGCTTCTAAATTATTCTAAAAGGGAATTTTCAAGGTCATTTTGCAATAAATGACATTTGTTAGAAAAAGTCGTTTTGAAATACAAAAAATAATGGAGATTTATAAATGAATTACATTAAACAAGAAAAATATTTTAAAATACCCTTAACTGCAGTAGATAAGTGTCTTAGATTTGTTTAGATTATTTGCAAAAATCTCATTTACGATAAAAATTTATTTCCAAAGAGAATGTTAGGCAATAATTCTTACTTAATTCCCGTTGAGAGCCAGAAACATTAAAATATATAACTTTAATGACATTGAATATTTATTATTTAGAAGACTGAATGCCTTTTAAATAATAATAATTATTCAATGACTATCTATCATTTCTCTCTATGTTTGATTATTTTTTATAGATAATTCAGTTCATTTAACTTTCTTTAAGGTATTGTCGTAGTGTGTGATATATTTTAAACAGCAGATTTCAGCGTACAAAAATAGGGACTTTTAATTATTTTTCTGTCAATAATTTGCAATAAAATATATTTAGGTTACTTCCCGTGGAGATTCCTCGGCTTGAAGAGATCTTTCCCGCATAAAATTTAATCTCAAATTAAACTTTAATGTAAATCGTTGCATATAGGACTCTAAACAAAATCAGATTATGTGATTTATTACAGGAACTAAATTTATTTCTTAGCTTTTCCCGTTACCATGGTGATATTGAGGATGAGAGCAAGGCTTACAGTGAAGAAGATCCCCAGAAGTTTCATTTTTTTCTATTAAAAATCGATATTAAATAAGGTCAGTACTTTAAGTTAAAAGATCATTATTGCAAAATATGTGTACATTTTAATAAATTGTTAAAAGGCTTGAGTTGAGAAGAAAATTTGGGTCGATCCTAGCACATTAATGTTATAAAAGAAATGAAACTGTCCAAATGAAGAAAGTTATCGAGCCCACTTTTGAAACAAATCTTCAAAGAAAACTTCAATTTATCTTGGAGATTTGCTCTCAATATTTTTTTAAAATAACAAACAAACTAAAATTTGACCCCAGATTTAGCATTGGTATTATGAACATAGATATACTCGAACAGAATGAATTTTCCTGGTTGAAAATGATAAAACTATTTTCAATGCATTTTAAAATATCTAGATACCGACTACGGCCTAACTTAAGTTCATAGATTCCCGGCACAAATTTTGAAACACATACTTACATTTTTTTAAAGCTACCTCTACCTGACGTATAAGTATTCGATACTTTAGTGAATATATGAAAACGCTCGGAGGATTCGGCTATTTATGTTAATGACATATATGTACTAAAATTTTAAGTAAGTGGTGGAAAAGAAACTACGCATGTTAGAGCTTTCCTCAAAAAGACAGCCACAAACTGCTAGAAGACTTTTAAGGCCAGACAATAGAAGAAAATAACATTCCACCTTTTAGCGGTGACAGTTTACAGGGTTTACCACAGCTGTAAGCATTTCAAATGTCATACCATATATATAAAGAAGAAATAGTGTTTAACTCACCTTAAAATTTTCATATTTCTGAATAAATTATTTTCGAACTACTGATGATTGAAAATAGGGATATGTTTATCGGGTCTTTTGGTCTTTACCCTTTTCCTTACGGGATGTGAAAGCATGTATCCCAAGAATGAATATATATATATATATATATATATATATATATATATATATATATATATGAACATATGTTACCGTGAAAGACCGAAATCTGGAGAATGTCGACATTCTCCTGTGAATGTCAAGATTCACATAGTCGCTTGGTGTATGCCCGAAATATTTGCTAAAATATCCTTATTTCTTTCACCGGCAAATATCGACATTCACCATTCACCGATGGTGAATGTTGAAAATAAATATTTTTGGTACATTTTCAAATCATACTTTATTATTAAAACATAATATGATATATGTCAAAATAGGAGAAAGCTTAGTAACAGAACAAGTAAATAAACTGTTTAAATTAAAACGATCAGTACATTCTACATGAGAAAAGAAAATAACACCAATAATAAACTTAATTATGTGATTGATGTTATACAATCTTTTTTATTGCAACAACTTAAACTGTTATGACACTTTCAATTGCACAAGAGTTCCTTACTTTTACAACTGCATTTAGTCGTGGAATATTGCAATGACACCGTGTATAGCCTTGCCCTGCACTTCTCGAATTAGTTGCAGCTGCTTCTCTGAGCGACATTTCTTAAGAACTTTTTCTTTACAAATTACGAATTGATTACGGGTGTAAAGCTGCTTGATGGTACCATTTTTGTTTGCTAATTTATAAAAGTCGGAGTCTTCTATTCCAACAACAACTACCAAAACATTTCGGGCAACTGTACGACCACGGTTGACATCAGGTACTTATATTCGTACAGTATCACCAATTTGAGCAGGTGGAAATTTTCTTTTTGAGGTTCGTAACATTTTCGTTACTTGCAGTAAAAGATTTTCTTTCGCTGCCACTCTTTTTATAGAAATAAACTCGTGTCGTTCAGTCAGGGCTTGATATGAAAACGTGGTGGGTTACAGCTCCTCTTCAATATTTTCCTTTGAAATATGGTTTTCGGTATGGCCAGTGCTCAATTTTTCTTCAAAAGTATTAGCAATTTCTTCGAGCTCTTCTTCGATTTCAAATTTGCAGTTTTCGCCAGGCAAAGATGACGATGCAATAGATCTTTCTGGTTTAACGCCAAACAGAGCTTCATGAGGACTTTGGTGTATTCCTTCGTGGTATGTTGTGTTCTTGGCAAATTAAACAAAGGGAAAACCATATGACCATTTTTTATCGTTATCGTTCATCGATGCATTTAATATATTCGGTATATCCTGACTGACCCTTTCAACTGACCATTGTGTTTGACTAAGACGATGCTTTTCATGAACATTTTTCCAAATAGGGCATAGTTCGGATATGACTTGATTGCTGAATTCCCTACCATTATATGAATGCAATATTGTTGGGGCACTAAATATTAAGAATATTTGAAGACAGCGATGCGCTACTACTTCAGTTGCCTTAGTTTTCAAAGTTCGTATCTGGGCAAACTTCGTTAAATGATCTTGATACATCATCATGAACTTATATTCGCCATCCCTGTGTGATTTCAGGTCTATCAGATCGACTTTACAGACCATTGGTTTCCCAACTGACCATTGGTTTCCCAACAATACCTTTTTTACGGGCACTATGTTTCATTTGGCATTGTTTACATAAATTTAAATACACTGTTTGTCTTCTCGGCTTCTTGTTTCGACTTCCACCAAAGCATATCTGTGCTTGTCGACATACATCGGTGATAGTCCGAATGTGTAAAATTATAATAAAATATTCGGTCTCTCACCGACGTATTTGGTATGTGTTGATATTCACCGGAGAATGTCAACATTGTCCAATTTCGGTATTTCACGGTAACATATATATATATATATATATATATATATATATATATATATATATATATATATATATATATATATATATATATATATATATATATATATATATATATATATATATATATATATATATATATATACAGGTAGTTATAAAAATAATGCAAACACCTATCAATATTAGTGGTGTTTCTGAATGTCCTTCGTATTCCTTAAAAAACGAGACTGGCCACCGGTATCTTTTTTATATAATATACTGTATGTATTATTCTACTATCAGGTAGAAGTAATGAAGCTAAGGGCATCGTGCTTTTGGGGGGAATATCGTAAAATGTCAAATCTTGCAGACCTTGCGAAAAGAGCAAATTGTTGGAGCGCGTTTAAATTGGAGTATCTGTTACTGCAACCCCCAGGCTAATCGGAGTCTTTCGAGCTCTGGTATCGAAAGTCAAGATAGCATACAGAGTTTACGGAAAAACTTACGGCCAAACAGAATAGTGGACGAAAGGGATAGCTGAGTGAAGGAGACGGAAGAGGTATTGAAGCGGATTGTGACATGAAGAAAGAAAACAATTGCAACCAAAATGCCCGAAGAGCTCAATCGGCATTTGCATGCTCCGGTATCAACCATAAGAGGTAGAAGGGAACTTCACAAACAAAGCATTTACGGAAGAGTAGCTATTCCCAATCCACTTGTAATAGATGACAATACAAAATATCGTCCACAATGGTGCCACGAGCTCAAATCCTGATCTAGTAATATGTCAATAAACTACATTTGGTCCGCGAATCATTATTCACATTGTTCCTCGCAAAAGGACGTGCGTATTTCTGGGGAACTCCTACACAATCGTGAGATTCTGGCTGTCTCATCTCAGCTGTCAATCATGGAGGTAGATCTATCAGGGTTTGGGATGGCATCTCATGGTAATCTTCCGGCCCTATTGTAACCCTAAAAGGGAGATAGTATGGGAAGGCCTAGGTCGAAATTTTAGCTCACCAGGTCCATCCTACGGTGCAAACACTGTTTCTTGCAGGAGATGGTCTTCTCTAGGATGATAATCCCCCTATACAGACAGCTAAATCTATCAAGTATTGGTTTGAAGATCATGAAAAAGAAGTCAAATATCTTATCTTACCCTGTACAATCCCCCCGATGATATATCATCCAACCACCGTGACTTGTATATTCTAATTTCAAGGGAAATCAGATGGTATTACATAACAAATGTGATCCTGCGCCATATTAATAAAGGTTTTCATGATGTTTCTTAGTGTTTCCATTATTTTGATAACCACCTGCCTGCATATGCATATATAGGTATATATATATATATATATATATATATATATATATATATATATATATATATATATATATATATATATATATATATATATATATATATATATATATATATATATATATATATTATGGCTGGAATTTCGATACATTGCTAATAATGACTCCAAAGAGGGACAAGTGAAACGCTAACAGCTGTGACACATTCCAAAATGTCACACATAAACATGTAAATGTTATTGTCTTTTACCTCCTCGGTATAAGATTCTAATAGAATATTCTTGGCTGTCATTTTGAGAAATGATCTACCATATGTAAATTTCTTTCAGTTTATTGTTAAAATATTTTGAATGTACATGCGATTCAAATAAATAGCCGAACCATCTAGGCATTTTCATATATTCGCTAAGGTATCGAATACTTGCACGTGAGATAGCAGTAGCCTTCAAGAAATGTAAGTATGTGTTTCAAACTTTAGCGTAATGTGTGAGGAATCTATGAAATTACGTTAGGCCTTAGTAGGTACCTAGATATTATGTAAATGTACGGCAAATAGTTTTATTAATTTCAATCTAGAAAATTCCTTCTGTTGTCAATATCATTAGTTACAAGTTTAACTGAATGCGCAAATTTTTGTTAGGTTGTCTATATTTAAACACTGAATAGCGAAACTGCCGGTTTTTTGAAAGAAAAATTGAAGGGTTTTTAAGCAGTGGGCTCGATGACTGCTTCTTTATTTGGCCATTTTCATTTCTTTTATGTCATGAATGTTCTAAGAGTAGAATTTCTCATATCACTTATTTAAATCCATATTATGGACATATTTTCTACAACTAGTATTTTCTAAGCCACCCCAGTTTATTGGTAAGCAAGCATCCATGTTATTTTCCGATACTGTTATCATATTCTTGTTCTTTAATGTCTTTTTCGTAACTGCACCAAATCAAAGGTGTGATTAAGAATTATTTAATAAAACATTTTCTATTTATTCGTATAACTGATTAGTCAAGAGTCGGAATTCATTTTTAAAAATTATTTTGGGATGTAACTTCTCAAAAAAGAATGATATTAATCGCAAACGGCATCTGATTGCCATCTAATTTGCCTTTAAAAAAATTTCACTCCTTTTTCTCGGTTTAGATACAGAAAAAGAATATTTTACCCATAGAATCTCTCACAAAAATTCATAATTTTTATCTTAATACTGAAAAGGTAATTAAATTACTTTTACAAATCCCATCACTAAAGTTAGTAGCTATTAGTTCTTCAGAGTCATTAAAAAGTAAAATAAACTATGAAATGATACTAATTTTATGTACCCTTTCTGAGTAAAAAATAAGGATTTATTATTTTGATTTCAGATTTTATATACCTTCTAATGTTCATGAACCGAAAATATTGAAGTTTTACTGTAAATCTTTTGCCCCATGCAAAAGGTTACTTTTTCAGCCAACATCAGACAAAAGGAAATGTGAAAAAAATATATGAATTGTCAGCTTACTGATGAATAAACTATGAATTATAATTAAAAAAAGTATAAATCGTTACCAAAAACCTAATTACAAGATATAAAAACGAATCCCATAATGCCCTTGCGATTAAACTATAAATTATAATTACAAATTTCTTATGACACGTTAATCCAAAACACGATTATAACGCCATTTTCTTTCACTTTTGCTGATTTATCTGTAATGTTAGAAAAAAGGCGTTATTGTACGCCGCATTTATTGTCTTTGAATTACACACAAAATAAAAAGACATAGAAATTTAGCGGCGTAGAGGTAAAAAAAGTTCCTATGTTTCTTATTGCATTGAAAAAAATGAGTATTTCATGTCTGACTTAAGGCTCCCTTGCGATTAAGGTCGTTTAAACACTTTTAACCAATCTTTTCATAGAATGACAAAATGCATGGAACAGGTTTCCAAGAGTAGCACAATAGCAAATGTATACAGCTCCTGCACCATGGACTTAGATTTCGCCTTTGTTATGGACTCCAAAGCAAAGTTTAGCCGATGAGTAAGCTGGAGAGAACATAATTGCTCTGTTGTTGGGCTGGAGGACTGGTTACCAATAAAAATTAAGAGAAATTCCTCATCTGGAATTGTTTACCCTCCAGAGACCTTTTCGTCGGTGCCTTGCTAAGCAAGCAACAAAGGTATAATCAGGTAAAACGTCACCTAGTACACTTGAGGTGTGTATGATTTCATTTGCCATGTAATGTTTCTAAATAGCGAAAGCAGACATAATGTCCTCTCTGACAGACTTTTTCCGAATGTAGGCGTTATCTACCTCTCCTCCTGAAGAAGAAATCTGCTTGTCTTTCATAATTCAAGAACAGAGTTCGTCTTTAGTTAATATTTACAGCGTTTTCAAATTCCTAACTTATTACTCTAGTTTGGGTGCGGAATTTTCTATCATTTTTAATAAACTTCGTATAATTATGTTTCTATTGTTTTAAAAGTTGTACATCTAAACTTCCTCATTTCATTTAAAATTGTAATTTTTTTTGTAAATAAAGTGGACCTCTGTAATTTTGTGTATATTCCAACAAAGTGGATCATAAGTCGGACGCCTATTAAAAGCTAATAAGGATGACAATTTTGAAACAGTGAGACGTAAAAGTGAAGTAAATGTTATAAAACAGCGATAGAAATTCTTCATGTGTGTAAAGAGCCAAAATTATGTATCTTTTTATCACGTGATTAAATGAATTTTTAAACGTCTTCTCAAAGAAATTTTCTAGCATCGACCCAAATTTTCTTATCAGCCCCAGCCTTTTATCACTTTATTATAATGTACATATTATACAATAATTACCTTTCGAATGAAAACAAAGGATTGACCTCATTTAATATCGCTTTTCCTAGAAAATGAAACGTCTCGACATATTCTTCACCTTAAGCTTTGCTCTCATGTTCATCATCTCCACTGTAACGGGAGAAGGTAAGAAATAAATTTAGTTCTTGTAATATATCATATAATATCGTTTTCTTTTGATTCCTGTATGTGACGATCAATATTAAAATCTAATCTGAGCGTACTTTTTATAGGAGAAATATCTCTTGAAGATGCAGAAACTCCACGGGAAGTAACGTAAGTATATTCACTTGCAAATAACTGTCAGAAATGAAATTAAAAAGTCGTTATTTATGCAAACTGATATCTGTTGATTAAAATAAATGACATACTAAGACAATACCTAAGAGAAAGTTAAGCGAACTAAACAATCTATATAATTAAAGAAATACAGAGAAAGAAGTACTTTTTCCAATTCAGTCAGTCTTTTAAATAATAATTAATATTCAGTGTTATGCAAGTTACGTATTTCACTGTTTATTGCTCTCATCAGGAGTTAAACAGCTATCGTCTACATTTCTATCTAGAAATAACTTTTTGTAGTAAATGAGTTTTCTATAAATAATCTAAACAAGTACAAATGGGAAAAAAAGACTTATCTGATGCACTATATTGTATTTTACAATTTATTTTCATTGCTTATCTTAATTTATTTTCAAATATCTAGTATTTATTTAAATTTCAAAACGGTTCACATGTAATAAATGTCATTTATTGCAAAATTACCTTGAAAATTCACTTTTTAATAGTTTTAAAAACTGAGTGAAGAGTTTGGCGGGCAAAACAAGCGACAATTTCAAAACGCGAAAAGTTATAGATGGCGCATGTGTTGATAAGAAATATTCTAATGCAATATTTAAAAACAAATTCACCATTGAGGAAAAACATTCTTTCTGAAACATTAAACAAATTTATGATACACTCGGCTGTTACATAAAATAAACACGATACTTACTTGTAGGACTAAACCACGAAATAACCAGGATGTTTATAGCGTCAATATCTCCAATCGTAATTGAAATTTACAGGACAAAAGCAACGGTCTGTCATGTTGAGTTAATACAGGGAAATCGGAAAAAGTGTCCGTGATTGCAACGGGAAATAAAGAACCATATAATATAAATTATGGTGTTTATTTTTTCATCATAACATACAGAAACGAATCAAGTTTTGGACAGTTCCTGGTTAATTTCGATAGGAGCAACTCTGGACGTTCGGCACTCATCTAGACGGTAGTCGATCTCCATCCATGTATGCTCGATCATAGCAGGATCAGTCGCCTTTGCAGCACAAAAAATTGGACCGTCCCTTCCTATCCAACGTCAAAACCCATGTAGGAAGAAGTGCAATGTAAAAGCGTCGGCGCATACCCACAGCGCAATCACGGTCACCATGACATGGGAAAAAATACAGTGGAATCTCGATCTATCGTTTTTCAAGGGACCGATTGAAATGAACGATAAATGCGGGAAAACGATAGATGTGGAAACATAACAAAGCATTATGATCGTTGGGACTGGATAAAATGAACGACACATACGGAAAAACGATGGATCCGAAAACGATCGATCGAGATTCCAGTGTACATCCAGATTTAACACAAAATCTGCTGCTACGGAAAATCCGATCGGTCGATTGTTGTTCCCGGTGTGCACAACTGAAACCAAGGACACCTTTTCCGATGACCCTGTATATCGCCCCTTTAAAAAAATTCAATCTTCAGATCGATACTCCTAATCATTTTATACTCTCCAGGCTTTTACACTGAATATATTTCTCAGTAATCGCAAAATTTCTCTTTCTGTAAATTTCAGGTGGGACACACCGTGTATTGTTCTCAACGAGAAGTGCGTCAAAGGTGAAAGTGATTGCCAGTGTTGCAGAGACAACGCAGTTTGCGCCTGTTCAGGGCTGTTCAGGAGCCACTGCACATGCCAGGTTTTTGATGAAAGGTCAGGTTACTACACTTGCTTGAAAAAGGTCAACTGCCCGAACCGGCGTATGTGGAATAGGGGTTCAAAAACATGCACCAAGTCCTGCTCAGCGAAACATTGCAAGGGAAAATAATTGTCAAATTATTTGTAAGACAGGCCATCGCTAATTGTTAGTAAAACGTTTAACCATACTTGTATTTTTTGATATTATGTCTTGCATTATCTTTATAATACAAGACATAATATCAAAAGATAAAGGATGAGTGACTTCAATTTAATTTCTTTTCGGAAACTTGGATGTATTGCTCTCTGATGTATGAATGAATACATCATAAGATTACTATATCTACAACAGTATAATCGGGGTTTTGAAAATATTTGATGTCATACGTAGTAATCGGTTTTTGACTCTCATGCAAGTTACAACACGTGCTTGAAAGAGATCGACTGCCCGAACCTGCGTATGTGGGACACTGGTTCAAGTGTTTGAAAGAAGGCCCTGTATTAAAAAAAAGCAAGGGTAAAATAATTTTGTGAAACTGTTTGAATAGCCTGTCATTGTTAATTGCTGATAAATGTTAATAAAACTTATTACCATACTTGTAGTTTTTTTTGTTTTTATGTCCTGTATCAGTTTTAATTTCAATTTTGGAAACGTGTCTGTTTTGCTCTGTGATGAATGAATGGATATATCATAAGATGTCCTATATCTGCAATAGAATAACCGGGGCTTTGAAAATAATTTGATATTAATCTTAGAAATCAATATTCTCAGTAATCTGAGCTTTAAACAGGAAATCTGCCTTCTTTTCATAATCAGTATCCGGAGAGCTTCTGAAAGATTTACAAAACGCAGTTTGTTCCTCTTTTTTTTATAAGGCCAACTGAAGCACGTATTCACATTCAAATACAGAGCACTTTATTTCAAAGACTTAAATAACTGGAAAAGTTTCTTCTACATCATTCAACTCGTTACTCTAGGCGAAAAAACATATTTTGAGTGAACACACTCAGTATTCAGTACCTCAAACAGCGGAATTTTTTAAGACTCTTGTGAGGCTCAGCTGAGCATTAAAGTAATTGCCTCGACAGTTTGAAACTAATGTCCAGATTGTTGACCACTTAATTTCGGATGCATCTGAAAGCCAGCTCAGTTACAGAGTTTCTAGCAAGAGCTCTAAAGCCATACTTCGACCAATTATGAGTCCTTAAAATTCGGAGTATGACATTTTTAAAATTAAAATGCTAGGGAAACTTTCACATGAATTTTCTTAAAACACTTCGGTACACGAACAAAATACCCTCTCCAACAGCACGGGTTAATAATTCCATATTCTCTATATAAAGGGCATTTAATGTAAGTCCGCAATTACACTCATGGACAAAAAAATTAGCGCACTAAGAAGGAGTCGTCCAAATAAAACGAAATTTTACATACGTAATGACTACTTTGATATAAGTAAATGATAAGAAAATCAAAGAAAAAGGATAATTTATTTCAGAGAAAAAGGCAAAAGAACAGAGGAGTTAATACTCCGTTGAACCCCCTCTAGCGCGAATGCACGATGCGATACGATCGGGCATTGAGTCATACAAGTTCTGTATGATGTCTTGAGACATTTCGTTCCATATTTGCTGTAACCTTGCCTCTAGTTCGTTCAAACTCGTGGGGTGCCCAACTCGTCGTCCCAAATGATCCCAGATATGCTCGATTGGAGACAAATCTGGGGATCGGGCAGGCCAAGGAAGGGCAGCACACGTAATGGGCGCCGCGATACCAACTGTCCTTCAGCCAGGCGCCTTCGTATGGTTCGAGAAGACACAGAGGCCCCTAGTGAAGGTGCTACCTGTGCCTGGATGGCGGCCGATGAAGCAGTTGGCTGCACGCGTGCATTTCTTACGATGTGGCGGTCTTCTCGACGACTGGTCTGTCGAGGGTGTCCTGAGCCTGGTCTTCATGTACATGACATCTCTCGGGTCCACTGGTCCCAACACCTCCTCACAACACAATCAGAGTGGCCTAATTGACGAGCTACTCGCCTAGCTGACCACCCAGCTTCCATCATCCCGACGATTCTCCCCCTCTCAAACTGCGACAACTGCTTATATAGTCTT
This sequence comes from Dolomedes plantarius, assembly GCA_907164885.2. Lineage (NCBI taxonomy): Eukaryota > Metazoa > Arthropoda > Arachnida > Araneae > Dolomedidae > Dolomedes > Dolomedes plantarius. The sequence continues at coordinate 45,118,926 of OU015491.1, read as the reverse complement.
CGAACACGGCGTAATGGCATGTCTATCTCAGCTCTTCCTTTGTAAATGATTCAGCACACTCAAACAAGCTTTGGTTACATGTTTTATACTCCACAGAGTACGATGTTCAACGCCCTCTACCGGCTATACGTAATGCGCAATCACGCTGCATTTCTAATCATTAGCATATCTCCCCGACATGTACCTTCATTGCAAGTTTCGTTACGTCCCGCAATTATTTCTTGGTGCGCTAATTTTTTTGTCCATGAGTGTATTATTTAGGTTAAAACTTTGAAAATAACAGAATGAAAAGAATCGGACCTGTTTGTCCTACTTGCCATTCTCAAGTCTCTAATGTCAGTGAGGGTATGTAAACTGCGCAGAAGAAACAAACAAGAATTCCAAAATTAAATTAGAAAAAAGTCTTTAAAATTATATCGGTATAAAAAAATGAATTCACAGATGTTCTACCTACTTGTCCTTCTTTTGTTAGACAAACGAAAATAATTATCTGGTTTGACTAAAATTGCTCGATGCCATTGTTTTCAGAATGTGTTGCACGGAACTCATAAATTAAGTCTTCTTTTAACAAAATTTGAAAACAAGCTTTAAAACAAAATATTTTTTTCCGATTCGTAAAGCATATCAAAAATCTTCTGGTATGTTCAAGAATCTAAGGAAGAAATGGTATTCAAAGGGAGGATCAAAAAGTTGGTGAGCAGTGCATCATGGAGCGGCGTTTTTTGAATGAGAAAGGGATTTTCAGAGAACCGTATATGGGTTTTTTTTGCGAGTTAACATAACCCGACAAATGGAACGACGACTTATGCGAGAACCACGTGATGTGATGTGCCATCTATCAAGGAGTACGGGGGTGCGGTGGGCCACGTGGCAAGAGCAGAGGGCCAGTGATCTGAACGTCCCTGGTTCGATGCTCGTTGCTGCAAATCCACCACCGTGTTCGCCGTGTTTACTGGCCGGGGCACATAAAATAGGGCGTGGCTGCAATGTCCTCCAAGTTCTCAAATTTACTTCTGGAGGTGCGGAGTCAAGGGTTCCGGTCTCGTCACTTGATTCGGTTCAAAATTACGGGACCGGTCATTTAACCAAGTCGGACTCTGATCCTTGTGGTGCCGCAGTCAAAACAGGAGCCGCCCCTTCATCGCCCATAGCCCTCGGTACTTGATCTGATGTTGCTGTCTGTCAAGTGTCATAAGCAGCAGCAACAACAACAACAACATTAAGGAGTACATTGTACGTTGTTTCATTCAGATTGCTTCATCTTAGCGCGAATTACAGAATTATCAGGACCTCTTTCTAGTGAATGCACATATGTAAAAGAGAAATAAACGAAAAAAAAAGCATTTTTAATTGTTAGCAAATTGGAACTGTTTTGGGAAAAAATTAATTAAAAAGTTATTGTTGTGTAAACAATGTCGCTGTTTCTTGATGACTTGTATCATCTGAGGTTTCGATTTGATTTTAAATAGATTTCGATTTTGCGCGTCTAATGCAGATTTCAGTTGTCCGCGATACATAAATTTTAGTGTTAAAGTATTTAGAAAAGTCGATTTTACACAAATATATTCTTGCAAACGGCAAGAGATCTCGGATAGTTCGTTTAAATAAACCCCTATATTTGTAAGAGATACACAGTATTCACTCGAGAAAGTTTAAACGGGAAAACCATCAGACGTATCAACTGAGGATATGAAGTAATTTCGGATAAATATTCATCATCATTCATTAGGTAAATATTCCCCAGACAAATATTCATGATTTAAACTTGGAATATATTCAGTGATTCTGATAAACTGCAGAGATAATTTTTAACATCGTAAAGGATTTCAATTTCGCACATCCCTTTGAATACAATTTTTTCCTTAGATTCTCGATCATCAGATTCTAGATATCCCTTATGAATCGGAGTAAAATATTTTGATTCAAAGCTTGTTTCCAAATTTTGTTAAAAGAGGTCTTGATTTGCGAGTTCCGTGCAACACATTCTGAAAACAATGCCATCGAGCAATTATAGTCAAACCAGATAATTATTTTCGTTTGTCTAACAAAAGTAGGAAAAACAGGTAGAAAAGCTGTGAATTCATTTTTTTTATACTGATATAGTTTTAAAGTCTTTTTTTCTAATTTTAATTTTGAAATTCTTCTTTGTTTCTTCTGCGTAGTTACATACCCTCCTTGACATTAGTGACTTGAGAATGGCATCTGTGTTTATATAAATATAAGCTTCAAAAATATTTTCAGACAAATTCTTAATTTATATACTTTTAATTATTATAACTTTTGATAAGAAAAAAAGTTACCCATCCAATTTAACCATTCTGGGATTTTCAAAGTTTTAACATAAATAATAATTCCGGTCTTATATTAAATGCCCTTTATATAGAGAACATGGAATTATTAGCCCGTACTACTGGAGAGGGTATTTGTTCGTATACCCGAGTGATTTTAAAAAATTCTTGTGAAAGAATCTGTCGCAACGTTTTGTACCGCCCTTTAAAACTATCCCATATATTTCTCCCATAACCTATATATTTTTCCCATAACAGCTGCGCATACCACATAAATGTGGATACTGCCCCTTGACTATGGCACTGTATTCAACGTAAACCTTCCTTTTAGAGCTAGAACGCACCCGCTTTCTTATCAATGAAATTACTCGTGCGGTGGAGAAAGGGTTGGTATATCATGCTACAAGTTTGGCTACTTTTCACTTACCCGAGATACACATGCATAATCGCTTCTCTTTGTGTCGCTTTGTTTTCGCAGTTTTTCTCGCCGCATGGCGAGCGCTCTTCGCCAAATTTGGCGTACTGATTTACAGATGCAAAACTCATCAGAAACCTGCAAGAGGAGATCTTTCCCGACCCGTTGGACAGGACAGAGAGCAGAGAGGATGACTTGAGGATGAAGATGAACGAAGGCAGTTGGAGAAGAGTTCTGTTCGCATGGGGAATCAAGAAGCATCCACCGGTCTTCATAGTCGCATAAGAATGCCAAACATTCTGTATTTATTGACGCAAGCCATTTCCCTCATATTTTCTCAAAATAAATATGATCCATGGTTCATAATTTTGGGTCGTCATTCCTCGTTTATCGTTTATTGATGTCATTTTTCTATTCCAGATGACGAATTCCCAATCACTATACTACTGCAGTGCTCCGCAACCGCCGTGCCGTGGCACACTAATGTGCCGCGAGGTGATCTTGACTGTACCACGGGGATTTTATCGATTATAATAATAAAAAAATTAACCACCGCAGTTAGAAATTTTTCTAAGTAAAATATTCCTCTTGCTAATATGTAATTTCTCTGGGTCGAAGTTATACACAAAACAAAAACATGTTGTTACCATACACTGTATGTATGATCGAACATCATATTTCTGGATTCCAGTTAAGAAAGAATATCCCCAAATTTCTGACAAGGCCATTGCAATTTTGCTCCTTTTTTCTACGAAATACTTATGCGGACAAAGTTTTTCGACACTGGTTCTAATTAAAAATGGCAAGCGATTGTGTTTAAAGGGTCTTGACCATGAACTTCGGGAAGCTCTTTCTAATATAGAGTCAAATATAAAACGTACATATGTTCATCAAAAAATGCTCAAATATCTCATTAATAAATTAGTTATGTTTAAATTAACTTTGATTTATTAGGCTTAAGTAAAGACCAAAAAATAAATTTTAATAAAAAAATTTATAGATTAAATGTTTTTACTTGTAAACTATAATTTTGTATTTTTGTTTTTGTGTTGGTGTACAATTCAAAATGATTTATATAAAGGATTATAATTATCTTCATACAGAGCTGTTTTATTGTGTTTTTATAATCTAATAAAAACATATACGTATTTATTGTAATTTATGTATTTGCAAGCTTTATCTTGTGGTGTGCCACGGAATTATCGAAAAAACGTTGTTGTGCTGTGGAAGATAAAAGGCTTCGGAGCTCTGCTATTCTGAAATATGCATCTAAATCTGTTTTTAATGCGACAGATTCCCTATAATTTTAATTTTAAAAATTCCATGCTCCAAATTTTAAGGACTCATAATTGGTCGAAGTATGACTTTGCAGCTCTTTCTCGAATCTCTGTGACTTATCTGGCTTTTATATGCATCAGATATTAAGTGGTAAACAGTCTGGACATTAGTTTCAAACTGTCGAAGCAATTCGTTTAATACTCAGCTGACCCTCACAAGGCTCTTAAAAAAGTACGCGGTTTGAGGTACTGAATACTGAATGTGTTCCCTCAAAATATGTTTTTGGCACTGAGTAACGACTTCAATCAAGTAGAGGAAGCTTTTCCAGTTATTTTAAGTCTTTGAAATATAGTGCTCTGTATTTGAATGTGAATACGTGCTTCAGGTGGCCTTATAAAAAAAGGAGGAACAAACTGCGTTTTGTAAATCTTTCAGAAGCTCTCCAGTTACTTACTATGAAAACAGGGTAGGTTCCCTGTTTAATGCTCAGATTACTGAGAATATAGATTTCTAAGAATAACATTAAATATTTTCAAAGCTCAGATTATTCTATTGCAGATATAGTACATGTTATGATATATTCATTCATTCGTCACAGAGCAAAACATACAAGTTTTCGAAATTGAAATTAAATCTGAGGTCACTCATCCTTTATCTTTAAGTATATAAATACAGGACATAAAATTTTTTAAAAAACTACAAGTATGGTAACAATTTTTATTAACATTTATCAATAATTAACGATGACATGCTATTGAAACAATTTCAAAAAATTATTTTCCCCTGCATTTTTTAATACAGGTCTTCTTGCAAACTTTTGAACCAGTGTTCCACATACGTAGGTTCGGGCAGTCGATCTTTTTCAAACAAGTGATGTAACTTGCATGAGAGCCAAAAACTGATTCCTACGTATAGTGAAATACCGATTTCTATGTATAACATCAAATATTTTCAAAGCCTCGATTATTCTGTTGGATATGTAGTGCATCTTATGATATATTCATTCATTCATCAGAGAGCAATACAGACAAGTTTCCGAAAAGATATTTAAACTGAAGTCATTCATCCTTTATCTTTATGATACAAGACATAATATTGAAACAGTACAAGTATGGTTAAACGTTTTTCTAATATTTCTTAGCAATTAGCGATGGCATGCCTTTAAAATAATTTGATGAAGAATTATTTTCCCCTGCAATGTTTCCTTAGGCAGGGCTTGGTGCATGTTTTTGAACCCGAACCCCACAGATATCGGTTCGGACAGTTGACCTTTTTAAGGCATGTGCTGTAACTTTCACTAGCGCCAAAAACCTGGCATGTGCAGTGGCTCCAGATCAGCCATGAACAGGAGCAAACTGCATTATCCCTGCAACACTGGCAGTCACTTCCACCTTTGACGCACTTCTCGCCGAGTTTGAGACAGGGAGTGTTTCCTCCTGAAATTTACAGAAAGAGAAATTGTGATATTACTCAGATTTATATTCGGTGTAAAAGCTTAAAGAGAATAAAATAATTTCGTGAATCGATCTGCTGACTGAATTGTTTTAAGATGAGATATAGTAACTCAAATTGTCATGTAAATTCTAATTACGATTAAAAGCATAGACGGTAATAATTTCAAGAAAAAAAGATTTCTTTATTTACCATGTTTTTAAATTTTCTGTTGAGTCATATAAACTTGACAATTTTATGTATTAATAAAAGCTTTTTTAAAAAAATTTTATGAATTATCCCATGAACTTGAAAATTAAGTTAATTGGAAGTTAACTTGCGTTTAACTTTTTGTTCCCGTTCCGGCCGATAGATGGCTGCAACAGTCTACAAAACAAAATTAACTGAAAATAATTTAAAGTTAATTCGATTCTGCTTAAAGATGGCTAAAAGTATCAAAAAATACATTGTCATCGTTTTCTGAGCTATTCTAAAAGTTTCAAATGTCTAGCTAGTCGGGAAGTTAGTTAAAAATCGATTGCAAGATTTATACTAGACAAACACACAAACAAACAAGAAAGTGAGTTAATAAAAACATGGAAAAAAATTCAGATTATTTCATGGTTTCGTCGTAGAAGTAACTATCATATTTATTTTCTGTAACAGCTAACCATATCATAAATTAGTTAAAACGTTTCAAAAAAGGCTGTTTCCTGCAATGGTAAACTTATTTCTAAATATTAAATTGAAATATTTTTTATCAACAAAAGCACGATCTACCACTTTTAGCGTGTAGAAATTGTCACTTCTTTTGTACGCCAAACTCTTAACTCAGCTGCTAATTCTAAAAGGGAATTTTCAAGGTCATTTTGTAATAAATGACGTTTGTTAGAAAAACCCGTTTTGAAATACAAAAAATAATGGAGATTTAAAAATAAATTACATTAAACAAGAAAAATATTTTTAAATACACTTAACTGCAGTAGATAAGTGTCTTAGATTTGTTTAGATTATATGCAAAAATCTCATTTACGATAAAAATTTCTTTCCAAATAGAATGTTAGGCAATAATTCTTACTTAATTCCCGTTGAGAGCAAGAAACATTAAAATATATAACTTTAATGACATTGAATATTTATTATTATTTAGAAGGCTATTTATCTTAACGACATATACGTACGAAAATTTAAGTAACTTTTTCTTTACAAATTACGAATTGATTACGGGTATAAAGTTGCTTGATTAATGCCTTTTAAATAATAATAATTACTCAATGACTATCTATCATTTCTCTCTATGTTTGATTATTTTTTATAGATAATACAGTTCATTTAACTATCTTTTAGGTATTGTTGTAGTGTGTTATATATTTTAAACAGCAGATTTCAGCGTACAAAAATAGGGACTTTTAATTATTTTTCTGTCAATAATTTGCAATAAAATATATTTACGTTACTTCCCGTGGAGATTCCTCGGTTTGAAGAGGTCTTTCCCCTATAAAATTTAACCTCAAATTAAACTTTAATGTAAATCGTTACATATGGGATTCGAAACAAAATCATATTATGTGATTTATTACAGGAACTAAATTTATTTCTTTTTTTCTCCCGTCACTATGGTGATACTGAGGATGAGAGTAAGGCTTACAGTGAAGAAGATCCCCAGAAGTTTTATTTTTTTCTATTAAAAATCGATATTAAATAAGGTCAGTACTTAAGTTAAAAGATCATTACTGTACAATATGTACATTTTAATAAATTGTTAAAAGGCTAGTGTTGAGAAAAAATTTGGGTAGATCCTAGCACATTAATGATATAAAAGAAATGAAACCAAATGAAAAAGTTATCGAGCCCACTTTTAATACAAATCTTCAAAGAAAATTTCAACTTATCTTGGAGATTTGCTCTCAATATTTTTTTAAATAACAAACTAACTAAAATTTGATCCCAGATTTAGAATTGTTATTATGAACATCGATAAATTCGAACAGAAGGAATTTTCCTGTTTGAAAATGATAAAACTATTTGCAATAAATTTTAAAAATATCTAGATACCGACTACGGCCTAACTTCAAAGTTCATAGGTTCCCGGCGCAAATTTTGAAGCACATACTTACATTTTCTAAAGCTACCTCTATCTGACGTATAAGTATTCGATACTTTAGCGAATATATGAAAACGCTCGGAGGATTCGGCTATTTATCTTAACGACATATACGTACGAAAATTTAAAGTAACTTTTTCTTTACAAATTACGAATTGATTTCGGATATAAAGTTGCTTGATGGTACCATTTTTGTTTGCTAATTTATAAAAGTCGGAGTCTTCTATTCCAACAACTACCAAAACATTTCCGACAACTGTACGACCACGGTCGACATCAGGGTACGCATATTCGAACGGTATCACCAATTTGATCATGTGGAAATTTTCTTGTGGAGATTCGTAATATTTTCGTTGCTTGCAGTAGAAGATTCTCTTTCGCGACCGCTCTTTTCGTAGAAATACACTCGTGTTGTTCAGTAAGGGCTTGATATGAAAACGTGGTAGGTTGCAGCTCCTCTTCAATATTTTCCTTTGGAATATGGTTTTCGGTATGGCCAGTGCTCAAATTTTCTTCAAAAGTATTAACAATTTCTTCGAGCTGTTCTTCTATTTCAATATTTGCAGTTTATTCGCCAAGCAAAGATGACGATGCAATGGCTCTTTTGGTTTAACGCCAAACAGGGCTTCATGAGGACTTTGGTGTATTCCTTCGTGGTATGTAGTGTTCTTGGCAAATTGAACAAAGGGAAAACCATCTGACCATTGTTTTCTATCGTTATCGTTCATCCATGCATTTAACACATTCTGTATATCCTGACTGGCCCTTTCAACTGACCCATGCGTTTGACTATGACGAAGATTTTCGTGAACATCTTTCCAAATAGCTCATAGTTCGGATATGACTTGATTACTGAATTCCCTACCATTATCTGAATGCAATATAGCTGGGGCACCAAATATTAAGGATATTTGAAGAAAGAGGTGAGCTACTTCTTCAGCTGTCTTAGTTTTCAAAGTTCGTAGCTTGGCGAACTTCGTTAAATTATCTTGATACACCATTATGAACTTCTATTCGCCATCCTTGTGTGTTTGCAGGTCTATCAGATCGACTTGACATCTTTAATTTAACTCCGAACTGACTATTGGTTTCCCAACAATACCTTTTTTATGTGCACTGTTTCATTTGACATTGTTGACATAAATTTAAATATACTGTCTGTCTTCTCGGCTTCTCGTTTCGACCTCCACCAAAGCATATCTGTGCTTGTCGACATATACCGGTGATGGTCCGAATTTATAAAAATATAACAAAATATTCGGACCTATACCGCCGTATTTGGTATGTGTGACATTCACCGGAGAATGTCGACATTATTGAATTTCGGTCTTGCACAGTAACATATGTTTATATATATATATATATATATATATATATATATATATATATATATATATATATATATATATATATATATATATATATATATATATATATATATATATATATATATATAATATGCATATACATATATATATATATATATATATATATATATATATATATATATATATATATATATATATATATATATATATATATATATATATATATATATATATATATATAATATGCATATACATATATATATATACAATATATATATATATATATATATATATATATATATATATATATATATATATATATATATATATATATATTCTGGCTGGCATTTCGATACATTGCTCATGATGACTCCAAAGAGGGACAAATGAAACTCCAACAGCTGTGGCACATTCTAAAATGTCACACATCAATATGTAAATGTTATTTTCTTTTACCTGTTCGGTATAAGATTCTAATAGAATATTCTGGGCTGTCATTTTGAGAAATGATCTACCATATGTAAATTTCTTTCAGTTTATTGTTAAAATTATTCGAATGTACATGATAAATAGCCGTAAATCAGATAAATAGCCGAACACTCTATGCATTTTCATATATTCGCTAAGGTATCGAATAATTACACGTCAGATAGCAGTAGCCTTCAAGAAGTGTAAGTATATGTTTCAAACTTTAGCACAATGTGTCAGTAATCCATGAATTTGTGTTAGGCCTTAGCAGGTACCTAGATATTCTTTAAATGTATGGCAAATAGATTTATTAATTTCAGTAGAGGAAATTCCTTCTTTTCAAATATGTCAGTATAATTAGTTGCAAGTTTAACTGAGGGCTCAAATTTTTGTTAGGTTGTCTATATTTCAACACTGAAGAGCGAAACTGCCGGATTTTTAAAGAAAAATTGAAGGGTTTTTAAGCAGTGGGCTCGATGACTGCTTCTTTATTTAGCCATTTTCATTTCCTTTATGTCATGAATGTGCTAGGAGTAGAATTTCTGATCGCACTTATTTAAATCCATATTATGGACATATTTTCTACAACTAGTATTTTCTAAGCCACCCCAGTTTATTGCTAAGGAAGCATCCATGTTATTTTCCGATACTGTTATCATATTCTTGTTCCTTAATGTCCTTTTCGTAACTGCACCATATCAAAGGTGTGATTAAGAATTATTTAATAAAATATTTTCTATTTATTCGTATAACTGATTAGTGAAGAGTCGAAATTCATTTGTTTAAAATTCTTTTGGGATGTAACTTCTCAAAAAATAATGGCAAATGGCATCTGATTGCCATCTAATTTGCCTTTAAAAAATTTCCAATCCTTTTTCTCGGTTGAGACAGAAAAAGAATATTTTACTCATAGAATCTCTCACAAAATTCATAATTTTTGTCCTAATACTAAAAAGGTAATTAAATTAATTTTACAAATCCCATCACTAAAGTTAGTAGCTATTAGTTCTTCAGAGTCATAAAACAGTAAAATAAACTATGAAATGATACTAAATTTTATGTACTATTTCATTATTTTGATTTCACATTTTATATGCCCTCTAATGTTCATGAACCGAAATATTGAAATTTTACTGCAAGTAGTTTTGCCGCATACAAAAGATTACTTTTTCAGAAAAGATTACTTTTTTCATAAGACAACAGGAAATTTGAAATGAATATATGACTTGTCAACTTAGTCATGAATAAACTATGAATTATAATTAAAAAAACGTATAAATCGTTACCCAAAACCCAATTATAAGATAATATTCAAATCTCTTGCGATTAAAATATAAATTATAATTACAAATTTTTTATGACACGTTACTCCAAAACACGATTATAACGCCATTTTCTTCCACTTTTAATGATTTATCTGTAATGTTAGAAAAAAGGCGTTATTGTACGCCGCATTTATTGTCTTTGAATTACACACAAAATAAAAAGACATAGAAATTTAGCGGCGTAGAGGTAAAAAAAGTTCCTATGTTTCTTATTGCATTGAAAAACATGAGTATGTCATGTCTGACTTAAGACTCCCTTGCGATTAAGGTCGTTTAAACACTTTTAACCAATCTTTTCATAGAATGACAAAATGCATGGAACAGGTTTCCAAGAGTGTCACAATTGCAAATGTATACAGCTCCTGCACCATGGACTTAGATTTCGCCTTTATTATGGTCTCCAAAGCAAACTTTAGCCGACGCGTAAGCTGAAGAGAACATAATTGCTCTGTTGTTGGGCTGGAAGACTGGTTACCAATAAAAATTAAGAGAAATTCCTCATCTGGAATTGTTTACCCTCCAGAGACCTTTTCGTCGGTCCCTTGCTAAGCAAGCAACAAAGGTATAATCAGGTAAAACGTCGCCTAGTACACTTGAGGTGTCTATGATTTCATTTGCCATGTAATGTTTCTAAATAGCGAAAGCAGACATAATGTCCTCTCTGACAGACTTTTTCCGAATGTAGGCGTTATCTACCTCTCCTCCTGAAGAAGAAATCTGTTTGTGTTTCATAATTCAAGAATTGAGTTCGTCTTTAGTTAATATTTACAGCTTTTTCAATTCCTAACTTATTACTCTAGTTTTGGTGCGGAATTTTCTATCCTTTTTAAGAAACTTTGTATAATTATGTTTCCGTTGTTTTAAAAGTTGTACATCTAAACTTCCCCAGTTTATTTAAAATTGTAATTTTTTTTTGTAAATAAAGTGGACCTCTGTAATTTTGTGTATATTCCAACAAAGTGGATCAGTACAAGTCGGACGCCTATTAAAAGCTAATAAGGATGGAAATTTTGAAACAGTGAGACGTCAAAGTGACCTAAATGTTATAAAACAGCAATAGAACAGCATTTTCATGTGTGTAAAAAGCCAATATTATGTATGGTTTTTTATCACGTGATTTAATGACTTTTCAATCGTCTCAATAAACTCGTCTCAGTAACTATATGATATATTCTGAATAACATGCTATTAAATTTTTCTATGGCCTCTACACTCAACAAAGAAATTTTCCTAGCATCGACCCAAATTTTCTTTTCAACACCAGCCTTTTATCACTTTATTACAATGAACATATTATACAATAATTACCTTTCGAATGAAAGCAACGGATTGAACTCATTTAATATTGCTTTTCATAGATAATGAAACGTTTGGCTATATTCTTCACTTTAAGCCTTGCTCTCGTGCTCATCATCTCCACTGTGACGGGAGAAGGTAAGAAATGAATTTAGTTCTTTTAATAAATCACATAATATCATTTTCTTTTGAATCCTATGTGTGACGATCAATATTAAAATCTAACTTGAGCTTACTTTTTATAGGAGAAATATCTCTTGAAGCTGCAGAAACTCCACGGGAAGTAACGTAAGTATTTTCACTTGCAAATAACTGTCAGAAATGAAATTAAAAAGTCATTATTTATGCAAACTGACATCTATTGATTTAAATAAATGACAAACTAAGACAATACCTAGGATAAAGTTAAGCGAACTAAACAATCTATATAATTAAAAAAAATACAGAGCAGGAAGTACTTTTTCGATGCAGTCAGTCTTTTAAATAATAATAAATATTCAATGTTATGCAAGTTACGTATTTCACAGTTTATTGCTCTCGTCAGGAGATAAACAACAGCTATCGTCTACATTTTTATCTAGAAATAACTTTTGTAGTAAATGAGTTTTTTGTAAATTATCTAAACAAGTACAAATGCGGGAAGTAGAGATTTATCATCTGCTGTATATTGTATTTCTCAATTTTTTTTCATTGTTTATTGCAATTTATTTTTAAATATTTTTTTTTTAATTTCAAAACGTTTTTTTGTAAAAAAATAACCTTGAAAATTCACTTTTTGATAGTTTTAAAAACTGAGAGAGGAGTTTGGCAGACAAAACAAGCGACAATTTCAAAACGCGAAAAGTTATAGATGCCGCATATGTTGATAAAAAATATTCTAATACAATATTTAAAAATAAATTCACCATTGCCTAAAAACAGCATTTTAAGAAATATTTAAACTAATTTATGATATACTCGGCTGTAACAGAAAATAAACACAGTAGTTACTTGTAAGACTAAACTACGAAATAACCAGGATGTTTATAGCGTCAGTACCTCTAATCGTAATTGGAATTTACAAGACAAAGGCAACGGTCTGTCATTTTTTGTTAATACAGGGTAATCGGAAAAAGTGTCCTTGATTGCAACGGGAAATAAAGAACCATATAATCGAACTTATGGTGTTTATTTTTTCATCAAAACATACGGAAACGAATCAAGTTTTGGACATTTCCTGGTAGGCTTCTTTAGGAGCACCCCTCGTCGTTCGGCACACATCCAGACGATAGTCGATATTCATCAAAGTACGCTCGATCGTAGCAGGAGCAGTCGCTATTGCAGCTCAAAAAATTGGACCGTCCCTTCCTATCCGACGTCAAAACCCATGTAGGAAGAAGAGGGATGTCTCAGCGTCGGCGCATACCCTCAGCGAAATCACGGTCACCCTGACATGGGGCCAAAAAATACTCCTAAAAATACTCCTAGAGTTAGCACACCATCTGCTGCTACGTAAAATCCAATCGGTCGATTGTTGTTCCCGGTGTGCACAACTGAAACCAAGGACACCTTTTTCGATGACCCTGTATATATCCCCTTTAAAAAAATTCAATCTTCCCATCGATACTCCTAATCATTTTATACTCTCCAGGATATTACACTGAATATATTTCTCAGTAATCGCAAAATTTCTCTTATGTAAATTACAGTAGCAACACACCGTGTATTGATCTCGGCCAGACGTGCGTCAAAGGTGAAAGTGATTGCCAGTGTTGCAGAGACAACGCAGTTTGCGCCTGTTCAGGGTTGATCTGGAGCCACTGCACATGCCAGGTTTTTGCGGCTAGGGCAAGTTACGACACGTGTTTGATAAAGATCAACTGCCCGAACCGACATAAGTGGGATAGGGGTTCAAAAACATGCCCCAAGCCCTGCGAATCGAAAAGATGCAGGGGAAAATAAATGTAAAATTATTTGTGAGACAGGCCATCGCTAATTGTTAGTAAAACGTTTAACCATACTTATACTGTTTTGATATTATGTCTTGTATTATAAAGTTAAAGGATGAGTAACTATAATTTAATTTCTTAACTGAAACTTGTCTGTATTGCTCTCTGATGTATGAATGAATATATCATAAGATGTACTATATCTGCAATAGAATAATCGGGGTTTTGAAAATATTTGATGCTATACGTAGGAATCAGTTTTTGGCTCTCATACAAGTTACAACACGTGCTTGAGAAAGATCGACTGCCTGAACCTACGTATGTGGGATACTGGTTCAAGGGTTTGAAAGATGCCCTGTATTAAAAAAAATGCAAGGGTAAAATAATTTTGTGAAACTGTTTGAATAGCCTGTCATTGTTAATTGCTGATAAATGTTAATAAAAATTATTACCATACTTGTAGTTTTTTTTTTGTTTTTATGTCCTGTATAACTTTAAATGTCAATTTCGGAAACTTGTCTGTTTTTCTCTGTGATGAATGAATGAATATATCATAAGATGTATTATATCTGCAATAGAATAATCGGGGTATTGAAAATATTTTATGTTAATATTAGAAATCGATATTCTCAGTAATCTGAGCTTTAAACAGGAAACCTACCTTGTTTTCATATCCGGAGAACTTCTGAAAGATTTACAAAACACTATTGGTTCCTCCTCTTTTTATAAGGTCACCTGAAGCATGAATTCACATTCACATACAGAGCACTTTATTTCAAAGACTTAAAATAACTGGAAAAGCTTCTTCTACATAATTGAAGTCGTTACTTAAGTCCAAAAAACATATTTTCAGTGAACACACTCAGTATTCAGTACTCAAACAGCGGACGTTTTTTAAGAACTTTATGAGGCTCGGCTCAGCATTAAAGTAATCGTTTTGACAGTTTGAAACTAATGTCCAGGTTGTTAACTACTAAGTATCTGATGCATATGAAAGCCAGCTCAGTTACAGAGTTTCTAGCAAGAGCTATAAAGCCATACTTCAACCGATTATGAGTCCTTAAAATTCGGAGCATGAAATTTTTAAAATTAAAATGCTAGGTAAACTTTCACAAGAATTTTTTAAAAACTCTCGGGTACACGAACAAAATATCCTTTCCAATAGCACGGGTTAATAATTCTGTATTCTCTATATAAAGGGCATTTAATTTAAGACCGGAATTATTACACTCTTAGACAAAAACAAAAAAAAACAACAACGACGCACCAAGGAGTTATCCAAATGGGACGAAAATCGGTAGATGTGATGTACACGTACAGAAAAAAAATGATTACACTTTGAGAAAAATTGAATGACTATTCAAGAGAAAAAGCTTCACGTTGACAAACTGTTACGTTGACAAACGTTGGGAAAGCACGAAGACAAACTGTTGAACTCTCACTGTGTCCGGGCGGGAATTATCTTGCTGAAATGTAATCCCAGAATGACGTGATATGAAGGACAACACAACGGGGCGTAGAATATCGTCGACGTACCGCTGTGATGTAAGGGCGCCGATGACAACCAAAGGGGTACTGTTATGAAATGAAATGGCACCCCAGACCATCACTCCTGGTTGTCGGCTCGTATGGCAGAAGACAGTCAGGTTGGTATCCCACCGCTATTTGGAGCGTCTCCAGACACGTATTCGCTGGTTATCAGGGTTCAATTCGAAGCGGGATTCATCACTGAACACAATTCTACTCCAGACAGTGACATTCCAGGTCGAATGTGCCTAACACCACAGCAAACGGGCTTGTCGGTGTACAAAGGTCAATGGTAGTCGGCGCAAGAGGCACCGTGAGTTCAGCCTCCTTTCACTGAGCCGCCTATGAATGGTCCTTGCGGTCACTGAAGCACCAGTTGCGCATACGATCGATGATAATGATGAATCTGGGGTTGTGAGTGCCGCTCTGACGATTGCTCGGTCCTGGCGTTCTGTCGTTTCTCTAGGACGACCAATTCCTTCTTGACGCTATGTTCGGCCGTGATTCACCCATTCCTGCCAAAATCGTCTAATAGTGGCATCTTTCCTATCCAAATGTCGAGCGATTCGCCGATTAGACCAACCGGCTTCTTTGAACCCAACTACACGTCCTCTCTCAAATGTAGACATTTGTGCATATTGTTCGCGTACCTGTATGCGAGGCATAATTACTGTCTGCCTGACTACACGGAATGAAATTCGGAAAAAATTATGACCTGGAATCGAAATTTCCCCTCTTTAATATCCTGTCAGTTTCGGAGCTAAGATGCGCTGCAGCGTCACATGTTCCTTCATTGGCCGCCAAACTTTAAAATTTTGCCCTTTCCGTCGAAAACTGTATGAGTATCAATCTGTGTCCAATTTGCGCTACCCCTTTTGTTGCGTCTTTTTTTTTCTGTGTGTCTAAGAGTGTATTTAGTATAAATTTTCAGAAAATCAGAGAATGGAAAAACTGGATGGGTAACTTTTTTCTCGGAAAAAGTTATAATAATGAAAAGTATATAAATTAAGAATGTGTCTGAAAATATTTTTTGAAGCTTATATTTATATAAACACAGATGCCTATCTCAAGTCTCTAAAGCTAGGGAGGGTATGTAAAATGAGCAGAAGAAACAAACAAGAATTTCAAAATTAAAATTAGAAAAAAGACTTTAAAATTATATCGGTATAAAAAAAATGATTTCACAGTTGATCTACATACTTATCCTACTTTTGTAAGACAAAAGAAAATAATTATCTGGTTTGACTAAAATTGTTCAATGGCATTGTTTTCAGAATGTGTTGCACGGAACTCGTAAATCAAGGCCTCTTTTAACAAAATTTGAAAACAAGCTTTGAAATAAAATATTTTATTCCGATTCGTAAGGGATATCAAGAATCTGCTGGAATGTTCAAGAATATGCTGAAGAAATGATATTCAAAGGGATGATCAAAAAGCTGGTGAGCAGTACATCATGGAGAGGTGTTTTATGAATGAGAAAGGGATTATCAGTGACCCATATATGGGTGTTTTGCGAGTTAACATAACCCGACAATTGGAACGACGACTCATCCGAGAACCACGTGATGTGATATCCCATCTATCAAGGAGTACGGGGTGCGGTGGGCCACTTGGCAAGAGCAGAGAGCCAGTGATCTGAACGTCCCTGGTTCGATGCTCATTGCTGCAAATCCACCGCCGTGTTCACTAATGGTGGAAGGTGCACGTAAAATAGGGCGTGGCGGCAATGTCCTCCAACGTATCAAATTTACCTCTAGAGGTGCGGGATCAAGTGTTCCGGTCTCGTCACTTGACTCGGTTCAAAATTATGGGATCGGTCATTTAGCCAAGTTGGACTCCGACCATTGTGGTGCTAGTCAAAACAGGAGCAACATCTTCATCACCCATAGCCTTCGGGATTTGATCTGATGTTGATGTCGTTCAAGTGGCTTACGCAACAACAACAACAACAACAACAACATTAAGGAGTACATTTACATTGTTTCATTCAGATTGCTTTATCTTAGAACGAATTACAGAACTTTCGGGACCTCTTTCGAGTGAATGTACATATCTAAAAGAGAAATAAACGAAAAAAAAACTTTTTAATTGTTAGCAAATTGGATCTGTTTAGGGAAAATTGAATAAAAAGTTACTGTTGTGTAAAAAATGTCGCTGTTTCTTGATGACTTGTATCTTCCGAGGTTTCGGTTTGATTTTAAATAGATAGTGATTTTGAGCATCTAATGCAGATTTCAGTGGTCCGCGAAACATAGATTTTAGTTAAATGTTAGACTAAAGTATTTAGAAAAGTCGATTTTACACAAATATGTTCCTGCAAACGGCAAGAGATCTCGTTTAGTTCGTTCAAATAAAACCCTATATTTGTAAGAGATACACTGTATTCACTCGAGAAAGTTTAAACGGGAAAACCGTCAGACTTTTCAACTGATGATATGAAGAAATTTCGGATAAATATTCATGATCATTTGTCAGATAAATATTCACCAGACAAATATTCATGATTTAAACTTGGAATATATTCAGAGATTCTGATAAACTGCAGAGATAATTTTTAACATCGTAAAGGATTTAAATTTCTCACATCCCTTTGAATACAATTTCTTCCTTAGATTCTTGATCATCAGATTTTTGATATCCCTTATGAATAGGAATAAAATATTTTGTTTCAAAGCTTTTCAAATTTTGTTAAAAGAGGCCTTGATTTACGTGTTCCGTGCAATACATTCTGAAAACAATGCCATCGAGCAATTTTAGTCAAACCAGATAATTATTTTCGTTTGTCTAACAAAAGTAGGACAAATAGTTCGTACTGCTGTGAATTCAATTTTTTTATACCGATATAATTTTAAAGTCTTTTTTTCTAATTTCAATTCTGAAATTCTTGCTTTTTTTATTCAGCGCAGTTTACATAACCTCCCTGGTATTAGAGACTTGAGATTGCCATCTGTGTTTATATAAATATAAGCTTCAAAAAATATTTTCATACAAATTCTTAATTTATATACTTTTAATTATTATAACTTTTGCTGAGAAAAAAAGTTACACGTCCGATTTTTTTCTTTCTGTTCTTTTCTAAGGTTTTATCCATGTTCTTTTCTAAGGTTAATAATAATTTAGGTGTTATATGAAATGTCCTCTATATAGAGAATAAGGAATTATTAACCCGTACTACTGGAGAGGGTATTTTATTCGTGTAACCGAGTGTTTTTAAAAATTTCTTGTGAAAATTTCCCTAGCATTTTAATTTTAAAAATGTCATGCTCCGAATTTTAAGAACTCATAATTGGACAAAGTATGGCTTTACAGCTCTTGCTAGAAACTCTGTAACTGAGCTGGCTTTCATATGCATCCGATATTAAGTGGTTAACAATCTGGACATTAGTTTCAAACTGTCGAAGCGATTACTTTAATGCTCAGCTGAGCCTCATAAGGTTCTTTAAAAACGTCCGCTGTTTGAGGTACTGAATACTGAGTGTGTTTACTGAAAATATGTTTTTTTGACCTTGAGTAACGACTTCTATCATGTACAGGAAACTTTTCAAGTTATTTTAAGTCTTTGAAATATAGTGCTCTGTATTTGAATGTGAATACGTGCTTCAGGTGGCCTTATAAAAAAAGGAGGAACAAACTGCGTTTTGTAAATCTTTCAGAAGCTCTCCAGTTACTTACTATGAAAACAGGGTAGGTTCCCTGTTTAATGCTCAGATTACTGAGAATATAGATTTCTAAGAATAACATTACATATTTTCAAAACTCAGATTATTCTATTGCAGATATAGTACATCGTATGATATATTCATTCATTCACCACAGAGCAAAACATACAAGTTTCCGAAATTGAAATTAAAACTTAGGTCACTCATCCTTTAGCTTTAAGTATATAAATGCAGGACATAAAAATTTGAAAAAACGACAAGTATGGTAATAATTTTTATTAACATTTATCAGCAATTAACGATGACATGCTATTGAAAAAATTTCAAAAAATTATTTTCCCTTGCATTTTTTCAATACAGGTCTTCTTGCGAGTCCTTGAAAACCAGTGTCCCACATACGTAGGTTCGGGCAGTCGATCTTTTTCAAACAAGTGTTGTAACTTGTATGAAATAAAAAAACCGATTTCTATGTATAACAACAAATATTTTCAAAGCCCCGATTATTCTATGTAGCGCATCTTATGATATATTCATTCATTCAGAGAGCACTACAGACTAGTTTTCGAGAAGATATTTAATCTGAAGTCATTCATCGTTTATCTTTATGATACAAGACATAATATTGAAACAGTACAAGTATGGTTAAACGTTTTTCTAATATTTCTTAGCAATTTGCTATGGCATGCCTTTAAAATAATTTGATGAAAAGTTATTTTCCCCTGCAATGTTTCCTTAGGCAGGGCTTGGTGCATGTTTTTGAACCCGAACCCCACTGATATCGGTTCGGACAGTTGATCTTTTTAAGGCATGTGCTGTAACTTTCACTAGCGCCAAAAACCTGGCATGTGCAGTGGCTCCAGATCAGCCATGAACAGGAGCAAACTGCATTATCCCTACAACACTGGCAGTCACTTTCACCTTTGACGCACTTCTCGCCGAGTTTAAGACAGGGAGTGTTCCTCCTGAAATTTACAGGAAGAGAAATTGTGAGATTACTCAGACTTATATTCGGTGTAAAAGCTTAAAGAGTATAAAATTATTTCGTGAATCGATGTGCTGATTGAGTTTTTTTAAGGTGAGTTATAGTAACTCAAATTGTCATGTAAATTCTAATTACGATTAGAACCATAGACGGTAATAATTACAAGATAAAAATAACTTTTAATATACCATGTTTTTAAATTTTCTGTTGAATCATATAAACTTGACAATTCTATGTATTCTGTTAATAAATATAATAGATAATAGTTCTATGTATTTTATTAATATAGTATTCTATTAATAAATACTTTTTAAAAATTTTTTTATGAATTATCCCATCAACTTGAACAAAAAGTTAATTGAAAGTTAACTTGCATTTAACTTTTCGTTCCCGTTCCGGCCGATAGATGGCTGCATCAGTCTAAAAAACAAAATTAACTGAAAATAACTGAAAGTTAATTCAATTCTGCTTAAAGATGGCTAAAAGTATCAAAAAAATGCATTGTCATCGTGTTCTAAACGTTTCAAATGTCTAGCTAGTCGGGAAGTTAGTTAAAAATCGATTGCAAGATTTGTACTGGACAAACACACAAACAAACAAGAAAGCGAGTTAATAAAAACATGGAAAAAAATTCAGATTATTTCATGGTTTCGTCGTAGAAGTAACTATCATATTTATTTTCTGTAACAGCTAACCATATCATAAATTAGTTAAAACGTTTCAAAAAAGGCTGTTTCCTGCAATGGTAAACTTATTTCTAAATATTATATTGAAATATTTCTTATCAACAAAAGCACCATCTACCACTTTTAGCGTGTTGAAATTGTCACTTCTTTTGTACGCCAAACTCTTAACTCAGCTTCTAAATTATTCTAAAAGGGAATTTTCAATGTCATTCGTTAGAAAAATCCGTTTTGAAATACAAAAAATAATGGAGATTTAAAAATAAATTACATTAAACAAGAAAAATATTTTTAAATACACTTAACTGCAGTAGATAAGTGTCTTAGATTTGTTTAGATTATATGCAAAAATCTCATTTACGATAAAAATTTATTTCCAAATAGAATGTTAGGCAATAATTCTTACTTAATTCCCGTTGAGAGCAAGAAACATTAAAATATATAACTTTAATGACATTCAGTATTTATTAGTATTTAGAAGACTGAATGCCTTTTAAATAATAATAATTATTCAATGACTATCTATCATTTCTCTCTATGTTTGATTATTTTTTATAGATAATTCAGTTCATTTAACTTTCTTTTAGGTATTGTTGAAGTGTGTCATATATTTTAAACAGCAGATTTCAGCGTACAAAAATAGAGACTTTTAATTATTTTTCTGTCAATAATTTGCAATAAAATATATTTACGTTACTTCCCGTGGAGATTCCTCGGCTTGAAGAGATCTTTCCCCTATAAAATTTAAGCTCAAATTAAACTTTAATGTAAATCGTCACATATAACAATATCAGATTAATCGTCAACAATGTCAGATTATATGATTTATTACAGGAACTAAATTTATTTCTTACCTTCTCCCGTCACCATGGTGATACTGAGAATGAGAGCAAGGCTTACAGTGAAGAAGATCCCCAGAAGTTTCATTTTTTTCTATTAAAAATCGATATTAAATAAGGTCAGTACTTTAAGTTAAAAGATCATTATTGCACAATGTGTACACTTTAATAAATTGTTAAAAGGCTTGTGTTGAGAAGAAAATTTGGGTCGATCCTAGCACATTAATGATATAAAAGAAATTAAACTGTCCAAATGAAGAAAGTTATCGATACATTTTTAAAATATCTAGATACCAACTACGGCCTAACTTAGTTCATAGATTCCTGGCTCAAGTTTTGAAACACATACTTACATTTTTTAAAGCTACCTCTACCTGACGTATAAGTATTCGATACTTTAGCGAATATATGAAAACGCTCGGAGGATTCGGCTATTTATGTTAACGACATATATGTACTAAAATTTTAAGTAAGTGGTGGAAAAGAAACTGCGCATGTTAGAGCTTTCCTCAAACAGACAGCCACAAACTGCTAGAAGAATTTTAAGGCTAGACAATGGAAGAAAATAACAATCCACTTTTTAGCGCTGACAGTTTATAGGGTGTACCACAGCTGTAAGCATTTCAAATGTCATACTTTGGAAATATTCCATTAAATGTATCACAGTCTGTCAATATTTATCCTCTATTTTTCTGCCATGACCTTCGGTGCTAAACGGCTTATACATGTAGGAAATACCGTCCTTAGTGTCGAGCTCCAAAATCGGATTAATAACACAGGCCTACGAAGTTCAACTTTTTGTCTGGGGTTTAAACAAGTTTATGAAAAGTATATGATATTTGTTATGCTGATTTCAAAAATAATATCCATTTTTCTTTATCACATAAGGAATTTTTGTATAATTGAGAAACTAAAAATTTCGAATTTGGGATATTTATAAACGTACTCGTATGAACAATTTACAAAATATTCATTATTTTATTAAAATGTTCTTGAAAAAAATACTTGAAAAAATCAAATAAATAATAATGGCAGAAAAAAAATTATATTATTAAAATTAGATAAATGTATTTTACTTTTCCTTCAAAGGAACGCTTGTGTCCTTTATTTTGAAACCGGTTCAAGGTCTCTTTTTAACCTCCAACAGTAATCTACCATCATATTGACATTCATATGTCCTTGATATCGATTTTCAATGCATTTTTTAACATGGTGAAATCTCTCACCCTGTTCCTAACTCAACGAACCAAGATTTTCAGGAAAATTTTCTAGCTGGGAGTGCAAAAAGTATGTTTTTAAGCTTATGTTACAACCCAGTTCTTTAAAGTTTTTCAGCATTTTTTCCACTATCATTGCATAGTTAAGATATTTGTAATTTCCTAAAAATTTCTGATTTACGTCTTTGAAACTAACCTGGCAATGAAGTCAGAAGCAAGGAAGGCCCTTGATGGCCTTCCCGACCACCATTGTGAAATTGCAGTGGCTGCTTTCAGGATTGCAACCTCTCCGAGAAGGATTACGGCGAACTATGGATTTTATCTGATAGTCGCAGCTCTCTCAAACATCTAAACAATTGGTTACTTATAGGCAACAGGACCAGCATCTCTATCCTGCTTAAGCTAAAACTGATTTCGTTAAGTCACGATGTCTATTTTCAGTGGATGCCATCTCATGTGGAAATTTACAGGAACGAAATGGCGGATAGGCCAGCTAAGGAGGGTTGCAGTCACTCCATCCCCTCCTCTTCCGCCTTGACTTTTCAGGAATTATATTTAAGGGAAAAATCAAAAAATTTAGCTGAGAGAGACCCCCACACACACCCATTATTGGTATATGGGTATTAAGCTGGGATATTTTTCTAGACCTCCCGTGTGGCAGAAGCTCCCGGACTGTGCTTTCAAGACTTGTAAGCGGTCATATCAAGTGCATCTCATTTAATGAGGGCAGGAAGGACTTTGCCACTTGCACCAAGTGCCACGACCACCAGACTTCGGCAGAGCATATAATGGATTGCATGGGCCTCTCTAGAGAGGATATCTATCGCGATCCTCTTCTTGTGCTCGACTTCCTGGGAATCAACGGACTTATGGATCTCGTCTGACTTCGTCAGACACTGGAGGATAGGCAACAACAACAACAGGATTACAACCAGAAACGACTGCTTGTCTGCACATTTAAATACTAGAATGGGATTTCTTTCTATTCCTTATATACCCTCTTTGCAATTCCGACAGCATGGTCAGTAAGCTCACCACATCCTGTTCTGCCTGAACTGGGTGTTCTCTGCACGTTATTGTACGGCTTGTGGTCCCTTGAGGATTTTAATATAGTTTTATTTCTTTGTTTATGTAGTCTCTCTATTTTGTTCTCCTTTACAGTATTGTCTATTCCTTAATATTCTCTATATCCCGAAGGACTTTGTACACAATTTTTATACAGCTTCTGACGAATCGGCATTGCTTTGGAACAGAAGAAAATCGGCTGTGTTTACCAACTTTTTTCGAGTCGTGACCCCCTCCAGGGGTTTTCCCGTGACTTGCACACACACCCTTCCCCCCCCCCCTTCATATTTCCTTTAAAATGTCATTTAAATCATAAATAAAACCACTAAAATGCATTTTCCATCATTTTAATTCCTACTAAATGTTTAATTTTAATACTAAATGAAATTTGTAAGAAATGGAGAACATGGAGAAACATTCATCCCCCAGTCGAAGGAGTGTAAAAGCAAGAACAGAAGAGAACCGGAAAAAAATAATAATAATAATGTACCTTCGTATTGATTCAGAATTAGTTAACAGTAAAAGTATAAAAACTTCTTCCTAAATAAAATTCCTTTATTTCGTTGGGGAAACTACATTAGAAATATCATAGTGAAGGCGCAGACTGATGAAAGGAGGGCCGGATCATCGCATAGACAAATGAGACAAATGTCTAGGGCCCGGTTTTTTTAAACGCACGGACAACCTGTCTATTTTGAAAAAAATTGTAAATAAGATAGTTTACTTTTTTGTTGGACAACTGTATATAATAAATCTGTAAATAGGCTTTTAGTTGCAAGTGTGAATTTTGAAAGTTCTTTTTAATTTATTTTTATTTTAGGTTTTTAGAAGTAAGCGAACAAAGAACATAACTTATCCATGCTTTAGTCACATAGGCGTGAATGTATTATCGTACAAATTTGGCTTGAAGTGGAAAAGGCTCTTTCTGACTCGATACTTCTAGCAAGCAAAAATGCACTTTCATTAACTGTAACACATACAGCACTACTTACATTTGAACTGTTTTAACAACTACATAATCCCCACTTGGGTTAGCCAAAGGGGCTATTGCATATAAAACTTTCAACTCGGATCAAAAGAAATTCACATGTATGGGGGATTCAGGAAACGAAAAAAAATTTTCAACCTTCG
The DNA here is from genome assembly GCA_907164885.2 of Dolomedes plantarius. Lineage (NCBI taxonomy): Eukaryota > Metazoa > Arthropoda > Arachnida > Araneae > Dolomedidae > Dolomedes > Dolomedes plantarius. The sequence continues at coordinate 45,093,962 of OU015491.1, read as the reverse complement.
AACCCTCGTTCGGGTTATAGAACACATAAAAGAGTCTAACGATATATTTTCCCTCTTAACCCATAGAAAATGGGTCTAAACCCAAAACTACCGAATTCTGGTTCGGGATTCATTCTCTCTCTCTATCTCTCTCTCTCTGAAAGTTTTTTAAGTTTTAATTTTTAGTTTGCCACAAGATTGAAAATTCATTAATCTTTCCCTTACGGGGTGGGATAGCATGCATCCCAAGAATGCGGGACCAAGAATGAATATATATATATATATATATATATATATATATATATATATATATATATATATATATATATAACAGTTTCGTGACCGGACTGACTGACAGATAACGCACAGACCAAACCGCTGGACCTAAAGGGCTGAAATTTTGCATGGTGATACTTCTTATAGTGTAGGGGTGCACTAAGAGGGAGTTTTGAAAAATTGTTCTTAGATTTTTTTAATCACATTTTTAAGCTGTTTATGTAACATTCTTTAAAGTTTGCATTTAAAATAATAATCTGGGGGTTATAAAATTTATATCACGAGAAAGATCATAAAAATTCCTTTAGAATGTAATCTTTTTCGAATCTTTATCTCCCCTCTTTTCTGATTTTTGGTGAATTTTTAAATATTCCTTTTTAGAATTTAGTTTATTAAATGCTGATCACGTGGGGTTTTTTTTATTTTTGTGATACTTCAAATTAATTTTTCGTTACGTGCATAACAACGAAATAAATTGACAAAAAAATAGTAAAATGCGGTAAAAGATCAAATTTAACCACTAGACTAATTGAGCTGAAAGATTTTAAGAATTTAATTCAAATTAGTATGTTCTATGGATATTAAACATACAAATTAATTACATACATTGACCATTGTATTTAATTTGAAGCACGGGTAGTGAGTTAGTATGAAATAAATCAATAAAAGCAAATGACTAACAGTGGTATATTTTTTGACATCAGAAGTGGATTTAGATGATTAAGAATTTAGTAGTAGTCGATACTGTGAATACGCCAAAAACAAAGGGGTCGAAAGATCTAAATATTGATACATCATGAAGCATGGTAAGTGTTTATCCTGTGAAGAATCCATTGATTTTCACAATCTTAAAGAACAATACCCCCTTCTTTTCATGCACGTTCCAGGAAAAATCAACAGTGAACCTGAGGGCGGATCCTAACAGCTGTTGACGCTAGACCAATCAAACTCCAGAGAAATGAGGTCACTTTTAAAAGGTGCCAATAAGGGCCTGTTCACATAGGAGTCCGTTGCGTTGCGTTAAGGAAAAGATGACGTTGAGACGAAAATAAACCAATCATAGGACTCCAAACGATTAGCAATGAAATTTTTAACGCCTATGATTGGTTTATTTTCGTCTCAACGTCATCTTTTCCTTAACGCAACGCAACGGACTCCTATGTGAACAGGCCCATAGAGCCCTTTTACATTTAGAGCGATACCAGCGCCAAAATTCAAAGTGCGTTGCTACGACAGTTAAAAAATTCAGTTAGCTCTGAGTTCTCACGCTGAGACTGGCTACTCCGGCAATTTGCAGCCGTGACTGCGTTTCAAGTCCTCGGTGAGGCAAAGTGTTTACTTTCGATTCGGATAAGAATCGTTCGACACCTCGTCGACTTACTTCTACAGAAGTATATTGAAGGCTGAGTTTAGGATCTCAAGCTAAGAGGTGCTACTCAGGCCTCGCAGCCTATAATTTAAATTCTAGATAAGTCTTTGTGATAGGCGAAGAGTTTTATTGACTTCCTGTCGACCTAGCTTGTTTTATGATCCCAGAAGGATTTGGACAATTGTTGAGTTTCTGTGGACTTCAATTCTCGCAGGTGATCGTGACGCACCCTGAGTTCCCGTGCAAGATCTAAAGAACTTTAGTGCCTGAGTGCAGTTAGACATCTAATATAAACTGAGGTGTGGTAGCTGACTTGTATATCCGCACAGAATTAGAGAGCATCGCTCCTGTAATTTTCATCGACTGTCATCATGTAAATAAATCGGTCATTTTAAATATTATTAAATTGTATCGCTGATTTCTTTTCGCTACCATTCGGCGAATTCATTACAATCCCCATTAAAATGTTCTTTTTTAAACCTATGATTTACTACTCTCTAATACCTGGTTCAATAAACATTATTAATTATTGGAACCGGGTTTTCGGTTCCAATTATTTCTCCAGGTACCCGAGCACCCGGTTCTCAGTTCTGAGTGTATTCAATCAAAATGTATTTTATTGACTCTTAGAAACGACTGCATTCGTGTAGAGCAGTGGTTCCCAACCGGTGGTCCGAGAGAGCCTCAAGAGTGGCCCGGCACCACTTTTAAAAAAATTGCCAAATAAATGGGGATTTTGAAAGCAATGTTCGTTGAATTAGAGGGGCGGAATATATCCGATGACTATCAGGTGTTGAATTAAAATTTCTTGAAAGTTTAACGTAATTATTTTATTATTAGAATATGATAAGCTAGAATGGGAGTACGTTAATCCTGTATCCCTTTTGCAAGAGGGATATTCTATACCCCCATAGCCCCTGGAAGGTTCCCCCCCCCTTCAAGTCGGTGAGGGGGAGGGGGTCCGCACATTGTTTGTAGTAAAGAACTTTTTGTTTGAATATGAATTAGTGTAATTTATTTAAAAAATTATAAATTACACTTATTCATATAAATTTTAGGTAATTTATAATAAAAAAGGGGGAACACACAGCATTTTATTAATTTTTAAATAGTACTTCGGATACCGATTATGAAAATTAGGCATGTTCCCTGTTTAAAGTTCAGATTACTGAGATGATCTATTCTTATACATAACATCTTTCGCAGACTCCATGGTTTACCATGGTTTTCACTCGTTGTTTGATTTACCTTTGTTGACTCCTGCCACATTTCGCGAGATAACTTTTTGATGTTTGGCAACACGCAATTAAATTTTGAGTTTTATTCTTTTCTTTTATTATTGTTATGTTAAGATACGGCGCAAGTTGGTGAGTATATTTTTCGGTCCCGTTTTTAAGGCGGGAAGTATGTAACTTTGGTCTAAATTAATATATATATAAAGTTGTGTGTGTGTCATTAGTAATCTGAATTAAACATTTTAATATTTCTCGATATTATATGAGTACCTAAAGAATAATATCACAGGATCTGTTTCATTTAAAGGTGCTCCCCCGGGACAATGGAGGTAGGAATTTTGCTTACCCTATAAGTTCGGTATCACTTCGAAATATTTAATTTGAAAGTTGGGCGGAGTGACAACAACATCAAAGTATTTTCAAAGCCAAGAGATTATGTTACTCATATTAAACATCTTATTATATATTCATTCATTCATCACACAGCAAAACAGACACGTTTTTTGAAAAGAAATTAAAACTGAAGTCACTCATCCTGATGCTTTAAGTATATAAATACAGGACATAAAAAAACTAAAAGTATGGTAATAATTTTTATTAACATTTTTCAGCAATTAACAATGGCATGCTATTAAAACAATTTTACAAAATTATTTTCCCTTGCATTTTTTTAATACAGGGCTTGTTGCAAACCCTTGAACCAGTTTTCCACATACGTCGGATTAGGCAATCGACCCTATTCAAGCACGTGTTGTAGCTTGCATGAGAGTCAAAAATCGATTCCTCCGTATAACAACAAATATATTTTCAGAGCCACGATTATTCTACAGCATATATAGTACATCTTATGATATATTCATACATTCATTAAAGAGCAATACAGACAAGTTTCCGAAAAGAAATTAAATTGAAGTCATTCATCCTTTATCTTTTTAATACATGACATAATAACAAAACAGTACAAGTATGGTTAAACGTATTACTAATATTTCTCTACAATTAGCCGATAGCATGCCTTTCAAATTATTTGACGAAGTTATTTTCCCTTGCAACGTTTCTTTAGACAGGGCTTTCTGCATTTTTTTGGACCCCAATCCCACTTATCTCGGTTCGGGCAGTTGAGCTTTTCCATGCATGTGCTGTAACCTTCACTAGCGCCTGTAGGCTGGCATGTGCAGTGGGTCCGGAACAGCCATGAACAGGAGCAAACTGCATTATCTCTGCAACACTGGCAGTCACTTTCACCTTTGACGCAGTTATCGCCGAGTTCAAGACAGGGAGTGTCCCACCTGAAATTTACAGGAAGAGAAATTATGAGATTACTCAGACTTATAGTCGGTGTAAAGGATTAAAGAGAATAAAATGATTACGAGAATCGATGTGCAGATTGAATTTTTTTTAAAGGGGAGATATACAGGGTCATCCAAAAAGGTGTCCGTGATTTCAGTTGTGCACACCAGGAACAACAATCGACCGATTGGATTTTGCGTAGCAGCAGATGGTGTGCTAACTCTGGGAGTATTTCTTTTTTTCAATGTCATGATGACCGTGTTTGATTTGTAGACCCTCTTTTCTACTGCCCTACAAGATGCTTACTCACTTTTTCTTATACTATGAACTCACGGATTAGCAGCGGCCCAATCATTTCACTCCTTTCCTATACTCTGTTTCATTGGTTCTCCTCTGATTATTACCTGAAAGTCTGCAATTGAGGGTGTGGCCCAGGAATTGCAGTTGCGACCCATTTCCTATGGTCCTATGGTGACCGTGTTTGCACTGACGGTATGCGCCCACGCTGTGACGTCGCGCTTCTTCCTACACGGGTTTTAACGTTGGATAGGAAGGGACGCTCCTTTTTTTTTTTTTGTGCTGCAGTAGCGACTGATCCTGCTATGATCGAGCATACATGGATGGAGATCGACTACTGTCTAGATGTGTGCCGAACGACGAGAGTTGCTCCTATCGAAATTTACCAGGAAATGTCCAAAACTTATTCGTTTCTGTATGTTTTGATGAAAAAATAAACACCATAAGTTCTATTATATGGTTCTTTATTTCCCGTTCCAATCACGGACATTTTTTCCGATTACCCTGTATTAACTCAAAATGACAGACCCTTGTTTTTGTCTTGTAAATTTCAATTACGATTGGAGGTATTGATGCCATAAATATCCAGGTTATTTCGTGGTTTAGTCCTACAAGTAACTATCGTGTTTGTTTTCTGTAACAGCCGAATATATCATAAATTAGTTTAAATGTCTCAGAAAAGGCTGTTTCCTGCAAAGGTGAATTTGTTTTCAAGTATTGAATTAGAATATTTCTTATCAACACATGCGCCATCTATAAATTTTTGAAATTGTCGCTTGTTTTATTTGCCAAACTCTTCATTCAGTTTCTAAATTATTATAAAGTGAATTTCCATGGTAATTTTGTAATAAATGACATTTATTATATGAGAACCGTTTTGAAATTTAAATAAGTACTAGAGATTTAAAAATAAATTACAATATGCAATGAAAAAAATTTGTAAAATACAATATAGAGCAAATGATAAGTCTTTTCTTCCCATTTGTACTTGTTTAGGTTATTTACAGAAAACTCATTTACTACAAAAAGTTATTTCTAGATAGAAATGTAGACGATAGCTGTTTAACTCCTGATGAGAGCAATAAACAGTGAAATACGTAACTTGCATAACACAGAATATTTATTATTATTTAAAAGACTGACTGCATCGAAAAAGTACTTCCTGCTCTTTATTTTTTTTTAATTATATAGATTTTTTAGTTCGCTTAACTCTCTCTGAGGTATTATATTAGTTTGTCATTTATTTTAATCAACAGATATCAGTGTACAGAAATTACGACTTTTTAATTTCATTTCTGACAGTTATTTGCAAGTGAATATACTTACGTTATTCCTCGTGGAGTTTCTGCAGCCTCAAGAGATATTTCTCCTATAAAAAGTAAGCTCAAATTAGATTTTAATATTAATCGTCACATATAGGATTCAAAAGAAAACGATATTATGTGATTTATTACAAGAACTAAATTCATTTCTTACCTTCTCCCGTCACAGTGGAGATGATGAGCACGAGAGCAATGATTAAAGTGAAGAATATAGCCAAACTTTTCATTATCTATAAAAAGCGATATTAAATGAGGTCAATCCGTTGCTTTCATTCGAAAGGCAATTATTGTATAATATGTACATCGTAATAAAGTGATAAAAGGCTTGTGTTGAGAAGAAAATTCGGGTCGATGCTAGGAAAATTTCTTTGTTGAGTGTAGAGGCCATAGAAAAATTTAATAACTAGTTATTCAGAATATATCATACAATTACGGTTAAAAATTCAATTAATCACGCGACAAAAAAACGATACATAATTTTGACTCTTTACACAAATGAAGAATTTTCCATTGCTGTTTTATAACATTTACGTCATTTTTACGTCTCACTGTTTCAAAATTGTCATCCTGATTAGCTTTTAATAGGCTTCCGACTTGTACTGATCCACTTTGTTGGAATATACACAAAATTATAGAGGTTCACTTCATTTATAAAAAAAATAAAAATTTTAAATAAACTGGGGAAGTTTAGAGGTACAACTTTTAAAAGAATGGAACCATAATTTGACAAAGTTTCATAAAAAGGATAGAAAATTCCGCACCCAAACTAGAGTAATAAGTTAGGAATTTGAAAAAGCTGTAAATATTAACTAAAGACGAACTCTATTCTTGAATTATGAAAGACAAACAGGTTTTTTCTTCAGGAGGAGAGGTAACGCCTACATTCGAACAAAATCTGTCAGAGAGGACATTTTGTCTGCTTTCGCTATGTTGAAACGTGTGTGTGGCTAATGTCCCTGGGGGATGACGACATTACACCCCAGTCCGGTGTACATATGAATACAAGACATAGAAACAGACAAATGACACAATCACAGAAGAATTTTATTGACAAACGATGACACCGGCCGATGGACGATAGGTTGCAGCTTCCCTTTCTAGACGGGGCTCCATTTTCAGGCGGAAGACTGACCGGTTCCCCAGAATACAGCCAAGTCTTAAGCGGGAATCGAACCCGCACCCCCGGCGTGGCAGGCTGATGCCTTTAACCACTTAGCCACTGGGCGACATGTTGAAACGTAACATGGCAAATGAAATCATACACACCTCAAATGTACTAGGTGGCGTTTTACCTGATTATACCTTTGTTGCTGGCTTAGCAAGGCACCGCCGAAAAGGTCTCTGGAGGGTAAACAATTCCAAATGAGGAATTTTTCTTAATTTTTACTGGTAACCAGTTCTCTAGCCCAACACCACAGCAATTATGATCTCTTAAGCTTACTCATCGGCAAAACTTTGCTTTGGAGCCCATAACAAAAGCGAAATCTAGGTCCACGGTGCAGGAGGTGCATATATTTTCAATTGTGCCACCACTCTTGGGGACCTGCTCCATACATTTTCTCATTCCATGAAAAGATCGTTCAAAAGTGTTTACACTGCATTAATCGCAAGGGAGCCTTAAGTCGGACAGGACATACTCATGTTTTTCAATGCAATTAGAAACATATGAACTTCTTTTATCTCTACGCTTCTAAATTTCTAAGTCTTGTTTTTCATGTGTGTAATTCAAGAGCAATAAATGCGGCGTGCAATCACACCGTTTTTCTAACATTGCAGTTAAATCAGCAAAAGCGGAAGAAAATTAATGGCGTTATAATCGTGTTTTGGATTAACCTGTCATAGGAATTTGTATTTATAATTTATTGTTTATTCATCACTAAGTTTAATCGCAAGGACATTAATCGCAATAGATTCGAATAATGTCTTATAGTTGGGTTTTTAGGAAACGAGTTATACATATTTTTAATTATATTTCATAGTTTATTCATCACTAAGTTGACAAGTCATATATTCATTTCAAATTTCCTTTTGTCTTATGTTGGCTGAAAATGAAATCTTACGGTAATGAATATTTACGTAAATGAATATTTACGGTTCATGAACCTTAGAAGGTATATAAAATGTGAAATCAAAATAATTAATCCTTACCTTTTACTCAGAAATAGGACATAAAATTTAGTATCATTTCATAGTTTATTTTATTTTTTAATGGCTCTGAAAAACTAAAAGCTACTAACTTTAGTGAAGGGATTTGTTAAATTAAATCAATTACCTTTTTAAAGACAAAAAACTTTATTATTAATTTTTGCGAAAGAATCTATGGGTAAAACATTCTTTTTCTGTCTCTAAACCAAGAAAATGAAGAGGAAAAATTTTTAAGGCAAAACATTTGGCAATGAGATGTCATTTGCCTTTAATATCATTCTTTTTTGAGAAGATACATCCCAAATGAAATAACAAAAATGAATTCCGACTCTTTAATAATTAATTATACGAATAGATAGAAAATATTTTATTAAATAATTCTTAATCAAACCTTTTTTTTTGGTGCAGTATCCGAAAATGACATGAAGGAATAAGAATATGATAACAGTATCCGAAAATAACATGGATGCTTCCTTACCAACAAACTATAGGTGGCTAAACGGGTGGCTTACAAAATACTAGTTGTAGAAAATATGTTCATTGTATGGATTTAAATAAGTGCGATCAGAAATTCTACTCCTAGCACATTCATGATACAAAAGAAAGGAAAATGGCCAAATAAAGAAGGAGTCATCGAACCCAATTCTGAAAAAAAATCTTCATTTTTTCTTTTAAAAATCCCTGCAGTTTTGCTCTTCAGTTTTTAAATATAGACAACCTAACAAAAATTTAACCAATCAGTAAGACTTGTAGCTAATTATACTGACATATTCGAACAGAAGGAATTTTCCCGATTGCATTTAATAAAACTATTTGCCATATATTTAAAGAAGATCTAGATATCTACTAAGGCCTACCGTATGTTCATAGATTCCTCACACATTGCGGTAAAGTTTGAAACACATACTTACATTTCTTGAAGGCTACTGCTATCTGACGTATAAGTATTTGATAGCTTAGCGAATATATGAAAGTGCATTGATAGTTCGGCTATTTATCTGAATGGCATGTACACTCGAAAAATTTTAACAATGAACTGAAAGGAATTTACATATGTTAGATCATTTCTCAAAATGACAGCCAAGAATATTCTATAAGATTCTTATACCAAGCAGGTAAAAGAAAATAACATTTGCATGTTAATGTGTGACATTTTAGGACGTACCACAGCTGTTGGTGTTTCATTTGTCCCTCTTTGGAGACATTATAAGCAATGTATCGAAATTCCAGACAGAATTTTTTCTTAATTATTCTGCCAAGTCTCCACTCACCTTCGGTACGAACTTACCCAGGTAGAGCTTACCCATTTGTATTTCACCTTTTACAATGGAAATAACAGTTGTAAAATGCATGCAGTATTACGCGTAATGAAGCATTACATACTTGAGAGTTAGAACACTCATATTTACACATTTATTGTATACTTAGGAAATGACAACATACATTTAGAAGAAACAATCTAACGTTTGGCAATAATCGTTTGGCAATAATCGTTTAGCAATAATCGTTTGGCAATAATCTAACAAAACAATCTAACGTTTGGCACTCAATTCCATTTGAGGTAGTCTGCCTCTAAGATAAATTATGATAGTTGTGGGTTTTTGTGAATATCTTCACGATTAGAGCTTCACCATTAAAATAAATAAACATATTTATCAAAGAAACATATTTTAGACAACTCAATTCCATTTGAGGTAGTCTACCTCTAAGATAAATTATGATAGTTGTGGGTTTTTGTGAATATCTTCACGATTAGAGCTTCACCATTAAAATAAATAAACATATTTATCAAAGAAATTTTGTTTAGCGTTGACATTGAATTTTTTTTCCAAACAGGATCTTAACTACAGGGCTACTTGTTTCAAACTAATTAACAGTTTCTCGTTACAACGTTAGTGAATTGTTCATAGTGACGATCATACCTAATTCCCTACGACCTGACGATGATTCAATCGAAACGTGATGTTAACCCATTGTTTATATTGTGGGTTTTCGAAGGTAATTTGTTCCTGTTCACGTTTCTCTCGGGTTTCCTGTTAAGTCACAATTTAGCTCCAAATTGATCCCATTTTGCGCATTTTATTCATATAATTTTATTTTAGAGAGACTTTATAGTGTCCTCATTAAATTAAATTAATAAAACTATATTAATCAAAATAAATAAATATTATGAGTTCTGAGGTTTGAACGCTTTTCTGTCACTTATTTTACTCCATTAAAGAAAGTGTTTAATGTAGGTATTTTTATTAATAATTTTGCGAATTCACAGTTCAGTTATTTATATTTATTTTAAAGGTACGTTGCTCGAGATGACTTTCTATAGCATACTGTTACTCATTATTCATGAAACTGTGGTGAATAACCTTAAAAAGGTACCTATGAGAAACCATGCATAGAGGCATTCATAAACTTTTTAGAACTTTATAGTTCTTGATTAAGGAGTGTATGAACAAGAAACCTTTTTAAGACTTTTGTATTGTTTTTGTATCAAACGCAGACGACAGTTTTTATATAACGAAGAAGTCTCATTAAACTAATTTTTCGGTGAAACCTTGAATGTTGAAGGTATTTATACGTACATTAATCTTCTTAAAACGAAGAAAAATGTCCGTACTGATAAAACTAAATACATGTTCTCAATTTATATGTGAGTAACAAAAAAAATTCTATTGAACAAAATTTTCTTCCAACTAATTAAAATTTTGTATTTTCATAACTCTTTTTAGGTTTTAAAAATTTTACTTTTAATTTAATAGCATGCCGATTTGTCTAGAGTGTTTCAAATTAGTTGCTTCTTCTTTATGCCTATAGTTTTGAGCATCAAACAATTAGCTTTATAGTTTTACATATAGTTGTATAGTGTGATTGTTTGAACATTTTACATGTTATTAGGAGCAAAAATATTTCTATATACAGGGTGTGGGAGACGGAATCCTCCATTTCAAATGGTAATGAAAAACGAATGAAACCGCTTAGAGAATAAAGCTTTTTGCTTTCCAATAGTACTAACAATAGAATTTTTTTCCACTAGGTTTTAAAAATAACATTACTCAGTTGGCGCCCGTTATTTGCTATGCACTGCTGAGGCCGTTCTCTAAAGTTTACCATCAACCTGTTGCATAGGCGTAGCGTGCATTTAACTTATGGGGGGAGGGGGGGCACGAATTGAATTTCGTTAGGACCCTCCTCCGTGAACTGGCTGCCTGGTGGTCAGTAAATATGAAATATGATTTTTTTCAATTGAATAACAATAGAATTGATGTTTGAGTTGTATTCAAAAGTTATACAATGAGAAAAATAAATATAATATAAATAAAATGGGAAAAAATATAGCATCGAATTTTTGTTATGGACCATATCATTGTTTAAAACTATGTAGAGGCTAAAGAAATAATCTTAATCTTCAGTTTCACAGTTTTAAAAAACGGGAAAAAACCAATTTTCCGATTTTGTTTGAACTTCTGCTAACATTTTAATTTATTTCAAGTTAAGTTGGGGGGGCACATTCCTCCCGTCCCCCCCCCCCCCCGACGCTACGCCTATGCCCTGTTGGTTATCTCTGCGGGAATGGAGGCAACTTCCACACGAATAGCGGACTTAATTTATAACGAATAGTGGGCACGAATAGCGGACGAAATTTATAAAATGAATCCTGTTGCTGGATGCAGAAAAGTTCAGGTTGTCTGAAAATACTCTTTTTATTGTATTATCAGTATTTATGTAGCTGTCAATAGTAGACAAATTTTCTCCGTAGTTTGACACTGAGCATAGTTTGACACTGACAGGTGAGCAAATCTAATAGGGTTAGTACGCAACAACCTTCATACATGTCACCAGAATGTTGTGTTTTGTAGTGTGCAGGAATACACGTCTACCAAGAAGTATTTGGACATCTATGATAGAAAAGAAAAACAAAATTTATTCATATTCAATAGTTTGTAAAGCCTCCACGAGAGGCAATTACAGCCTCAACCCACTGGGGCATGCTTTCCACAAGTCCTTGTATGATGGCTAGTGATATTTTCTTCCACTTGGCTTGGAGAAGACATGTAAGTCCCTTCATTGATTTTGGACGGTTGTAGCAACCCTTTATTCAGTCATCCAACTCATCCCAGAGGTTCTCGGTAGGATCAGGTATGGGCTCTGGGCAGGCCAGTCCATTTGGTTAACCCTATTGTCATCATACCAATCCATGATGGACCTCGCAACATGACATCTCGCGTTGCCGTCCTGGAAGTAACGTGGGTCCAACCCGTAAAACTGCCCCAACGTAGAAAGCACACTGTCATCCAAAATAGTGCAGTAGGCTGTCATCGAAAATAGTGCAGTAGGTCCAAAATAGTGCA